>PVKZ01000818.1:0-530000 GCA_004027375.1 Macroglossus sobrinus | reverse complement strand
CCCTTATCACAGTGAAAGATGGTGAGAATTCATTTATGGTGACAGTTCAATTATGGTCTTTATAATTTCCCTATGCGAAGTAACCTCTAACTAATTACTGACACGGTATTGTCTGAGTACACAATACATAAGATGCATGTCATCACTTCGCATAGGCGTTTACATGTATTGAAGACTAGGAAAAAGTATACCTGATTTTATTTTAATAAAAATATGGAATGAGATGTTATTAAATTTCAGAAGCCAAAATGAACTTTTTCAACTTTAATTAATTAATTTTGATGACACTTTCTATTGTAATGGTAAAGACAAAATCAAAAGGTACACCCATAAAGCCTTCAGCACAATAAACACCAGAAAGCCAGTGAGAACTCAATTTTGGCACTTACCATGGAGTAACTTCTAACTAACTTATGATAGAGCATTGTTCTGATTAAATAAACATCCCAACCAAAATTAACATTTTTTTTCTTTTTGCACAAATTATAATAAAAAAATATTTTGAAAACTTCATCTACTACAGAAAACAGCTATTTTAAAATGTACCACTTTGTTATCCTTTACTTACAGAGAGGGAGAGCATGTGTGACCTTCTTGCCATCAGGTAGAATTTTTTTAGAGGTGCTTGTTTGGCTCCTCTGGTTCTCTTTCTTTTTCTTTCATTTTGTTGTTTACCATGGAGCTATCACTTTAAAAATACCCAGCACAGCACGAAGTGTAGGAGTTTAAGAAACATGAATTTAATTTTTAAGTACTACTTACTTTTATTTTGCTAAAATTTTTTCTTTGAGTGGTTTAAAAAAAAGAAAGAAAGAAAAGATATTCACTGTAGGTCCTTAAACTCTTAAACTAAAGCCTCTACCTTGTCACTTCATAAGTTTCTAGTCATGAAATTGATGACTCTTGTATTAATCATAGTGCCTTACTGTCTTTAGAAAAAAAGAATCATACTAGAAATCACAAGAGTAAACCAAAGTTCAGGAACCAAAACAACATAAGGGCAAACAGTTCAAAATGAAAGTCAGATGGAAACAAAGCATCATAAGATTGATGCCTTTAGCTTACAAACAAAATAATTTTAATCACTATAAGGTTTTGAAAAATGTTACCAATAAGTTCATCTTCTACTACCCAAATGACATGACAGAAGCAACAGACACATTTGCCTGACAGGGACTGTCAAGGTAGATGTATTACTTTATTAATGACAACAATGAAAGTTGATTCTAAAAATAAGATTTATTATTCCAGTTATTGTCCAATCTTGACCAGAAAGCTTTCCTAATACTCTCATGAAAATATTCAAATTTCTTATCATTTGAACAACTCAAATCTATTTATTTCCAAATTCTCTCTACCCTGATACCATTGTCGCTTTCAGAAAGTATATAGAATGCCCCCACAACCTTTCAGGATCCCCCATAGCCTTATTCTTACATTTAAGTCATCTAAAACATAGTCCTAATCATTCAGACAATATTGTTTTTATATTACATGTAAGCATCCAGTGGTTTAAAGAAACTGTATCTTTCTTTAATACCTGAACATGCTGGGTCATTATGCTTTTGACTTCTGCCTGGAATGACAACCTACTTTCTACCTCCTGCAATAGAAATTCATAATCTTCCTCAAGGTTCATCTTTTTCATCCCCCTAATCAGTAGCCGACCAGTTCTTACTTTAAACTCTTCCACCTCTATCCTAAAGCACTTTATACTCCTTATGATATGTTTAATATTATACTGTGAATATTAGGTTTTGTTTATTTTCTGATTTTTGTTTTTCAGGAGTGAAGTACATTTGTAAATTGACTTTCTGGATTGTTTCTACTGTAAAGGAGAAGCTGGGTTTTACTCATCTTTAGGACAACAGTAGCTCTCATAAGTCCATTGACTCCTTTTCTAAATTTTTAAGGCATTCTTAGATATATTGGAATTGTGGAATTGTGGGGAAAAAAACTAACAAAAGCTAAGGGATGCTACCTTAGTTCAATAATTTAATCTTTTGTGCCTGTTATGCCTCAGGTTACTGCCCAGACTGTCTGCTTCGGTCCTATACAAGGAACTACCCAATGGGTTTCTATTTGATCTCTGTAATCAGATGTATCTGTTCACTCTTTTTTCCCCAACATTGTAAGCTCCTATGATATGCTAGGTTTAGTATATATTCATTACTGGTTTAGCGGACACAAAACAAAAGGCAAATTCTTTTCCAAAATGGTGCCATCTACTTAACTCTGATGCCCCAAAGCTTCTATTCTTTCCATTCTCTTTGATCCTTAAATGTGTTAATTTACACTATTTAAATCTGTAAACTGCTATAAGTCCCTTTGAATACAGTTGGAGGACAAATAGTGAATATTTAAGACTACATCTGCTAATCATGTAAATGTCTCAAAAGTTCTATAGATCATATTGACATCTACAAAAAGTACTGTGGTCTATACTCTGCTCCATTTGGAAATGGTGATAAATAAGATAATCTCAAGTTTCTTTCTTTCTTGCTGCAATGACATATCAACAATTTGGTCACTGAGCACATTCAGTCATTAATGGTCCCGCTGCATGAATTGCTCCAAATGAGATGCCCATAAGCTGGATAGTTTGGTCAGACTCCAGAGACAGTAATTACAGTCAGTCCACCTGAAATTCCCAGTGCAGTGAGAACTGGAATAGGCTTTTGTATCCTTCTTAGCTAAACTGTTATGCAGTTTCATCGTACAGCAATAAGACAGCTGCTAACTTGCTTCTACTTTCTCCCACTTTGAACAAGTAGAATGGCTCTGTACAAAATTCTTTGACTAAGACCTTGGACAGACAAAACCTAGAGATTCTTTCCTCTTTCTCTAAGACCCAGGAGTTCTGATGCCAAGAAAATTTATTGATGGGGCTATATAATTTCAACTTTATAAGGAACCTGGTTACGACATGACAAAGACATGTTTAAAATTACCATCAGGAACTTATTTTTCATCAACTTTATCAGCAAAGAAGAAAAGTTAGTGTCATGATCTATAATGACCCTCTAGATTAGTTTCTTCAATGACAATTAAAATTTACACCCTATGATGGAGCATTTCTCATTATTGTTTAATCAATGATTCTAAATTGGTGCATGAGGCATTACAATGCTTAAAGTAGTTCTTAGCAGTATCGTAGGGTTTTTTTTTATTATTTTTTTGCTTTCAGGCCAGGAAATGTTTATTAATTCCTAGAGTTATAAAACTTTTGTATATTTTACAAAGTGCCATTTATTATTAGATAATTTGGTAAAACTGAAATAGGGGAAACTTTTACCCGCCTTTCCTCATTTCTAGATATTTATTTTCTTTTTTACAAGCTGCAAATGAAATTGGCCAAGCCTTTGACTGGGTTTATTGGTGAAAGATCAGGGAAAAAATGAAGCAACATCCCTCAAAAGGAATAGTTAATAATCGCTAGCATTTATTGGGAACCTTATCATGTGCCAGAACTGCCATGTTAAGGATGTATGATCTCACTTAATTGTCACAGTAACCTTATAATGTGGGTGGGTTAGTATTCTCGGTTTAATGATGAGGAGATTTATAGATAAGTAACTTGCCTAATATCACAGAAAGTGGTAGAATCATAATTTAAGTCAGGCAGCCTGACTCCAACTCCAAAATTTAGATGTTTGGAAAATTTCAAACATAAAAGTATCTGAGAATAAAAACTATTTTTATAAAATTCTGTGACAGAACTAAGCACATTTCTTAAGTCTTTTGTGAATAAAATTGGCATGAAGTTTCTAAATTTTTAAATGGGTGAAAGGACAAGTTACCCTCCTAAAATAATTCTACCAAGGTTCCAAGTGCAAGGATACAATGCAGCTTCCAGACAGCTTGATCAAGCACAGCCTGACTTAAACAGTACATTTGAATAATTTGTATTGTTTTTTGTGCTTAGCTTTGAGCAAAAACAATAAAGAACAGTATTTATGAATCCTTTTAGCAAATATATTTTAATACTGTAAAATGATCAGTAATACTTGGAATAATATAATGAGAAGATTGACAGCACCTGCTTGTGCAAAAAAAGTTCACTGAGGTTCACTTTGCTTTGCTGAAACATTAAAGTGAGTGAGCAAAGGCAATCAAATGCTTTTGCTGGAACCTTGTTGAAAATCTAAAATATATTTTGTTTTGTGTGCTTTATTAGGTTGTCATTGCTGTTTAACTTTTAGTTGTCCAGAAAATACATGAACGTGGACAATTTACTTCTTGTTCCATCCCAGTTAATTTAAGGTTTGTTGTATTACTCAGTGAAAGAGAATGGAATACTATGTTACTAATTTTAAAATAAAATTTTAAAATATACTCCTTACCAACAAATATCCCTTGAATAAATTAAAATATGCCAGTGTTACCACCTTGAATATAGATGCTTTTGATAAATAATTTAGATGTATATACCCCTAGTTACCTATCACTTCTAGGTTAATGTAAAGAAGTGACTTTATTTTTTAACCAGCAACTCCTCCTTTTCTTCCTCTCTCCAGTTCTCAAGAATGTGCTATCATTCTTCTGGTACCCCAGGCTTGAAAATTGGGAGTCTTTTACCTTCATGTCTACAGATCACCTAGTCTTATAAATGTCCACAGTAATCTCTCCAGTTCTACCCTGGTTCAGGCCACGTTAACTTCAGGTTAGACCATGATAACAACCTCCTATCTTGGGGCCTTCTCCTGGTTCTCTCCTCATCGATTCATTGTGATACCGTCACAGCACTAATTTTCCTAAAGTGCCATTTGATCATACTAATAACATGCTGAAAAACATTCATGACAAATCTAACTACTGAAGAAATAGAAGATGCACATAAAACAATGAGCACTAACAAGATTATTTTCAATAATAATTGAAATTGCAGCAATTTTATCCCAAATTCATTCCTGGCGTTCAAAACCAGGGTGTTTTTCTCACTTCCATCATGGATTTCACCTCTCCCCTGCAGCATTTTTGCTACCAAACTTCTGGGACTTTCTAAGAGTCAGCACTATGTGTTATATTTTGATTTACGGAAAACAATAAACTGGTAGTAATGAAACCAAGTTCCCAAGATTGCTTTCTTTTTTTTTTTAAATGCAAAACACCATAGCTACTACTATAACAAATTAGCCCAGCGTAGAGTCCTAATTTTTCCATGTGTTTTTTCCCTCTTGAAAAATGCTATTTATATTTATTTAAGAAATCACATAGTAAAAAGGCAACACCATATGAAGTTAACTGTGACAAAATCTAAGTATGAAAATAAATATTATAAAAATGAATAAAACTTCCGGACGATATTAAACAAATGTGAATCTCAATAATAAAGAAAACTTGGGCTGTAGAGCTTAATATTATGTCAGGCATTTCAAGAAATAGTGAAGTTTCTCCCTCAAATAGGTTAAAATAACTTGAGGGACAAAAATAAGAGGCAGAAAATAAAGGACAATCCAAAACCAAGTACTGAAGTATATAAATTGCCACAGGTCATCTGTAGAAGGTGAGATAAGAGAGCCACAGAATTGGATTTTTTAGTAACCACAGAAGTGGATTTTTTTTAAACAACTATGCCTTGCTATAAATCTTGATGTATAGATAAAAAGAAGACAGGTAGAGAATAGCAGAAGCGTTTTGGTTGAAAGGAGATATAAGTAGGTAAGAAAATAGTGACTCCCTAGCTCTGTGGAAGGGAAGAGGGCCTGCCAAACTGAGACTTAAAAAGTGGGTGTAATCCACCAGGAAGAAAAGCAGAAGGACTATCCAGAGGAAGGATGTGAGCAAAGAGCCATGTAGAAGCATTTCACGCAAAGCATTGCCAGGTGTGTAGGATGGCCAAAGCCCGTGAGGAGGCTTGGAAGTGAGATTTATTTTAAAATGCCTCCGAGGTAGAGTTGCCAGATTCATCAAATAAAAACCATGACACCTAGTTTACACCTTCACTTTGCTCAGTTACAATGGCTGTTCCAGGAAAGACATGACTGTGAGGTGTTCACCATCCAGAAGGGGCCAGACTGATAGGGAAGCCTACTGAAAGCACATGCAAGGAGCCAGCTCAGAGAATATGGAATAGACAGTGAAGGAGTAGAATGTCCAGTCTCATTGTAGACTCAAGATCAAATACAGTTATGAAGATTTGTCCCACTTGGTTACTTTTCCTTTTTTTAAATAATTTTTTTGTCTTTCAATTACTGTTGGCATACAATATTATATTAATTTCAGGAGTATAACACACTGTTTTGGCTCCCTCTTCTAAATTCACGCACAAGAGTAGAAACTACCAGAAATTCTAGAAGATCTGCTTCCAAAACATAGATGAAGAAGTGGACCTAAACTACACAGAGGATAGATGTTAGTAGGTTTGAAAATGTGTTGCCCTGATTCCCTTCCAAAGAAAAATTGCCACTCATTTGTGAGCAAAGTAGCCCCTGAATTGTTATCTACTTCAGTTTCAGAGAACCACCCTCTCCAAGGTCATGCTCTTCCCAACAGCCCATATCTGGTGACTGAGTGAATACTGGCATAAAGTTCTGGCTGGTTATCTGGATCTGATGTAGGACAACTTTAATCCATAGTATTCTCTCCAGAGCACTCCACTGTATTGGATGAAAACTTGTCAGGCTGCATTGCAATTTGATTTCTCCCTCTGCCCACTAATGAATCTCCCTCTTCCTTTCCCAGATGTAATTCCTAATAAATATCTAGTATCCTAAACCCAACCTGACATAACTGACTAAGAATTTGATAGGATTTGAAACTGGGTTTCTAGGAATACATTGGGACTAATGTTGCCCCAGGAATAAGCTCTTGCTAATAGTTAACAATTACATTTGCAACCTAACTGTCATCTGATAAAGCAGTAGAGAGTAATAAATGAAAAAAGTCTTTCTTGATACAGAGAACATGAGCTTGAATCCTGATGCTATCACTCCCTAGATCAATGGTTCTTAGTTGGGGACAATTCTCTTCTTCTCTCTGAGACATCTCACAATTTTTGGAAGCATTTTTGGTTGTTACAAATTTGGTAGGGTGTGCTCCTAGCACTTAACAAGAAAACTGTTAACTATCCTACAATGCACAGGATAGTACTCACAGCAATGAAATTCCACCCAAAATGTCAATAGTGTTAAGGTTGAGAAACTCTGCCCCAGATGAATAACTACTGTTACTAAGTGCATTCATTTCCTCTTGTTTCTGTAACAAATAACCACAAACTGGGTGGCTTAGAAACAACACAAATCGATTTCCTTACAGTTTTAGGGGCCAGAAGTCTGAAATCAGTCTCACTTGGCTAAAATCAAGGTATTGGTAGGGCTGGTTTCTTCCAGAAGGTCTAAGGGGGATTCTGTTTGCTTTACCTCTTCCTTCTAGAGGTTGCATGGATCATGGCTCTTTTCTGCATCACTCCAACCTTTGCTTTCATAATCACATCTATTCTGTGCCTCTTGACTCTACTTCTTTCCTCTTATAAAGACACTTGTGATTACAGCAAACCCATCTGGATAATGCAGATAATCTCTCTGTCTCAAAGACTTTAATTATGTTTGCAAAGTTTCTTTTGTTATATAAGATAATGTATTCACAGATTTCAAGAATTAGGACACTGACACCTTTGAGGCCACTCTATCCTCTACACTGAACCTCAATTTTCTAGTCTGCAAAGTGGAGATAATGAAGGAAGCTACCTTCTGGAGTTGTCACAAGAATGAGAAGAGCAATTGTATATATAACTCTTAGCAGAGTATCTGACACATAATAATTAGGGCTAACATATTGAGTCCTTAAAAATATCATTTAACTAGTGGGTACACTACTTATATCACAGTAGACAAACTATATCATATAGCATTTTAGCCATGACCTCCAGAGCTTAATCCATAGTGGCAGACACAGAAAGTGCTTCCATATTTCCAGGGTATTTGTAGCATGCCTCTGGCTTTGGCAGTGTAAAAGATTTCAACTGCTACATCTTATTACATGGGTGGTCGAGTTATTGAACTCTATTGACAAAAGGCTGGATTTTCCAGCAAGATGGAGCTTCATTAAAATTCTGCAGAGACTGAAAATTCAATAATCTTTCTCACAAAGCACTGCATGAGCAGGGCTGATTAGGCAATTTCTTTCCCATTCTATTTCTTCTGCTAAAAGCATTGTTACTTCTTGTTTGGTACAAAAAGACAATCATTAAATGAGCATTCGCTATAGGTGATTAAGCGGAAAGTTTTAAAGGTGCACTGAGTCCTTTCTCAAGGCCTAATTGAGGGCTTGAAAGGGGAGGGAAGAAAAAAAAATAAAACAAAAACATCATTACCATATTCTGGCCTAAGATATGCAAAGCATGACACTAATAAATACTTTACAGCTTATTTCTTCAGACTCTTGATCTCCTTGTTTACTCAGACTTGCTTCTTCTCCACCAACCCATTGCCTTCTCTCTTCTATTGCCCAACTCTTTTCACTTTCTTACATTGTTCTAAAAGAACTCATGCTGTACATAATATACAATTGTGCTCAATGAGCATTATATTTTCCTGATTAAATCCACCATAATTATTGGAATTGATAACAGGCAGATAACACCAAATACCTATCTTTCTATCCCCACTTAATAACTAATATCTGATTACATTAACAGAGTAGCTCTAGAAACCTGGATTACCTCATGATAAGACTAAGGAAATTTCCCCTATCACTCATATGTTCTCTCTCTCTCTCTCTCTCTCTCCTCTTTTTCTCTTAATGTTTACATCTTAGCAGAAATAGGTTTTTCACAGTAGCTTTCTCTATAGAACATAACTAGCCTGGCTTTGCATGAGTGTAAAGATTTTTTTAAAAATCTGGTCTGTTCTCTAATATATATCAAATAATTAGAAAAGTGTCAAGCACATAGTTGTTCTATAAATATTTGCTGAAGTAATGAATTAATGAATTAATCTTGAGGGTAATGTCAGGTCAGATCTGTACTGGGCAGATGTCTTGTCTATAACAATAACTTGATGGCATATTTTAACTTGAGTGTTCATGAAGATAGAAAAAACATCCATTAAAAATACCAACCTACACTATGAGAAAATAAAGCTATATTTGTGTTATTATCTATTATTTTATGCTAAATTATATTTAAGAAAAATGTCAATAATACCTACTGGGGTTCTAATAGAACATTTCTATTTCTCTTCCTTAAGGAGCCCTTGAAATATCTTTATTAGGTATTCTTAAGAATCTCTTTCCTAGTCCAGTCTGAATTCCTCATCTTGCATTAAGTCCTACTGATCATCTTAAGCTCAGGCCACTCTGCTTTTATCCCATTACAACTAGCTCTAGGATGTCACCTCTTTATATCAGGCCTTTTAGCATCAATATTTTGTAAAGTAGTCTAAAGATCAGATTTTAAGAAATAGGTCTTAATCCATTCTATGGCAAAGAATATTTTAACTCCAGCCAACACCTTTCTCAAATACCTTCTATAAATTACTCAACTGGTCAGTTTCCAGAAGGCTCTGAGTACCCTCAAGGTCCTGCCTATGCTTCTACAGTGGGAAAGGAGTTTTATTTTTCTCTCTTTGGCAAAAAGAGAAACAGGTATGTTCCATTACAGGCAATAATTTATGCTTCCCAAAGTATCTGGTTATATGTGAATTATAAAATAAAAAACGAGCACAGACTTGATCGAAAGGTCCCAGAGCTTGGTCTCCCTGCATCACAAGTTTGCAAATGAAGAGAAATTCTTTGACTGCCACATAGAAGATGGAAAGGGGAAGGCCCACCCCATCCCACTCCTTTCCTTCTCCAGAGCTCCTGAATGATTCTTTGTGGGTTGATAATAGGTTCTACATATGGTCTGGGGAGCTGATAGGATGAACAGTATGAAATGATAAGCAGAAAGGGCAATATCTTCCTATGGCAGGCTGGATAGAAGTTCATTGCAGGACAGCTGCACTGTGAGCAAAGCTATGGAAATCGCAGGCAGGAAGGACAGAAGCTACTCTTCAGGATTCACAGAGACTGCCTCGAGGGCTGAGATGGTGCCTGGGGCAACTGGGAAACCACTATAACCAACAGACCCTGACAGGCCGGTCTGGCATGCTGGAAGAGCTGACCTTGCTGTCTTTGAGCAAAGGCTTAAAGCTAATCATACTCACAGAAGAAAATGAAGAAAAGAGTAACTTTCATTGTTAAATGTCAGCAGACATTTAACATGTCACCAGGTTCAAAAGATAACTAATATTTACTTCATTTAAGTCTGGTCAGCTAAAAAGCAACAGAATCAAGAAGTCTTCTGACTTTAAAGAACCTAAGCTCCTTGCTTGACTCTGTTCTTCTTTCCCCATAACTGTGATGCCCTATGCCAAATTATAAAAAGGTGGTCATTGTATTCAGCTCACAAGCTAGCATTTTCATTTTACTGACCCATCTCCCCTCCTCCTCTCTCTCTCTCTTCATACATATAATTGGTTCTGTTCTCTGGACAACCCTGACAAATACAAAACGTTATCACATATTTCTGATTTTCTTTCTTAAATAGAAAATACTGATCTTAACCCTCTTCCTTCACTATTCAGGGACAGTCATTTTCAACAGTGTTCTGCAGCCATTTTTGAGAGTTTCTTTCTTTTCCCTCAGGCTCATAGTCAATTTCTCTTAAAGATATCAGGATGCATTTCTCTAGTAAAAATAGACCTGACAAAGCTACAGAGAAATGAAGCTTACAACTTTACTTTATCTGAGACTAATTTTCTCATTCATAAAATAAGGATAATCACTCTTATGAGAACTGGCAAAAAAATACATACAATCATAGCACATAGCAGGTATTCAAAAATGGCAAATATTAACATTATGATAAGCAGCAAATTGAAATGATAGTGTGTATAAGAGGAAGTAGGGATATGGTGGATATTTAAAGAAATAAAGAGATAATATTGGAGCTCAGAAATATAAAAATTTCCATACTTTCCCCCTGTTTATAGCCTTTACTCTACCTGTTAAATCCTCTAAGGCATTACTCAAAATCTTCACCACTAAGAATCCAGGATTAACCCCTGTGTCTGTTAGGATTCAATCATAACTGAGTGAGAGATAGTTGAGAGAGAGAGAGAGAGAGAGAGAGAGAGAGAGAGAGAGAGAGAGATTGATTAAGAGATTTATTGCAAAATGTGGAACCATTAGGAAAGAGAGCTTGGAACTCCCCAGCATGAATAGAAGTTGCAGTTTATAGGCAGAATTTCTTCCTCTAGGAAACCTCTGCTCAAACAGCCTTTCAGCTAATTGAATCAGGCTCATCAAGATGGTCTAGAATGATCTCCTCGACTTGAAATCAAATCATTATGAACGTTATTACATCTACAAAACACCTTTACAGCAACACCTACATTAGTGTTTGATGAGTAACTATGGACTGTAGCTTAGCCAAGTTAACACATAAGTTGACCATCATAACCCTTCACTCTATAACCCTATACAACCACTGAAGCACTAACTGAGGTGGTTCTTGTTTTAGAATTAGGTACACAGGCTATGCTTTCTTTTTGACAATAGAATTCTTGAGGGCAAAAACCATGAATAATATTGTTGTCTCTCAAAGACTTGAAGTGGAACTCTATACATATATATATGATCAATTAAATTTTTTCACTACTCCACTTTAATAAAGAATTCTATTTTTCTGGTGGCTAAGTTTGCCAGAAGGTTGATCTCTGCAGTACATTGGCTAAAGGAAGTAGCTAGCATTCATTTCCCCATTCTATAATAAAAAATTACATATCTCCTAAATTAGGATCTTTAGATGATAAACTTTATGTGTGTGTGTGTGTGTGTGTGTGTGTGAGAGAGAGAGAGAGAGAGAGAGAGAGAGAGAGAGAGAGAGAGAGAGAGAGAGGCTGATGAAAAAATGAATGAGAAAACTTTATTTTACCTTAGTTTTCTCAATAAATCATCTGTAGACTTATGTGTCTATATATATTATAAATTTTTAAAATACTATTCATTATTGCTGAACTGTTAGTCCCTCATAGAGGTAAAAGTGAGGGATTAACTCATTTATCTTGGTAAACTAGAGCAGAACCTTATGTAGAAGTAGTGCTTCTGAATTTTAACACAGCATTGACAGGTGCCTCCCATGAGATACTTGTAGACAAGATGGAGAGATATGCCTGAATAATATACAATTAGGTTTCTTAGCAAATAAATGTACTTTAATAAATATACTCAGTGAATGACAATAGATTGATATAAATAGAAGGATATCTCTTATATAATGTTGTCTTTGGATTTTTTTTATTCAAAGTTTTATAATTAATGATAATATTAATAAGAATAATAGCTGTTATGGAGCTTTTGTATACTTTCCAGATGACATCACATTACATACACTTTCTCATTTGATCTCCTTAAAACTCTAGAAGGTAGACATTAATATTACCACCATTTAAAACCAGGAAACTGAGACTTAGAGATTTTTCATTACATTTGAATAGCAAAATAGTAGTTATGACTCATTCCAACTGCTGTTTTTTAAATCCTGGTGAAATCTTGGAAGTAAAAGAAAGACAAATCCCAGCAACAATAGCAATAGCAAACACCTCTGAAAAACTCTGAACTATTTTTGGCTGGCAAATCTAGCAAAAGTAAGAAAATGAAGACTGGGACAGAGGTGGATGTTTCATATTGTTTGCCTATGGTGTCTTGAGACAACCGTTGGCCGCCAGCGTAATAGGAGAAACCTACAGCAATGCAGCTGACCCTCGGTACAGGTTTCTAGGGGCAAATGGTAGGATACTCCCAAACCTCTGCTGGAATGAAGAGTTGATGGAAATAGGTACAGTTAACCAGTTTCCCTCAGGCATTTACTCTCTACCCTTTTAGATCAAAACCCACAATGTTGGCATTATATTCTAAGGAAGTTGCCTCCTTTCACTGGTTTTACAACGTTTAGAAGATGAAACCATAATGGAAAGAACTGCACGGTGGAATGGCAGCAAATCGGAGGGCTGAACAAAGACTCTCTGGTAACTGGAGTTCTCAGTGGACAGGTCCATCCTGTCCCCTTTCCTTGAACTCATTATGCTCTAACACAGATGAAAGCTTTTCCCCAAGGTCTTCTCCAAATCACATTAGCAATCAGAATAGCTGATGCCCCCAGGGAACATGAGCTTATGGCTATAACAACTACCTCAAAAGGCACGCAAGGTCTTGAATTATATACATATCATATCAAATTAAAGTATTAGAAAAAAACATAAATTTAAATTTAAAAATATTTTAGGACATGAAAAAATATAATCATTATAAAGCAAAAAAACAGAGTCATTGAAAAACCCACTGTAGATAATGGGTTTAAAAATATAATAATTTGATTTCTCTATCTGGGCATAGTAAAGTAAATGAAATTAAAGTTCCCTTCAATGATTAGAGAAATGGAATATCAGACACACACACACACACACACACACACACACACACACACACACACACCTCAGACATTTCTCAACAGGAAGTGGAGGACCATGGCATCTAAGAAAAGGGAAACAGATGCTATGAGCTCGATTATTTCCTTAGATTTCTACCTTAAGGCATTTTTCAGACTGTGGCAAGGAGAACAGAACAAATTGGACTTAAGGAGGAGAGATTGGAAGTTGAGACAATTAGAATTTGGGAGGCAGATGTCTTGAAATAAAGATAGCTCCAGAAAACTGCAGAGGAGTCTACTTAAGTCGTTGGCTGAATGCTGAATGGAGTGTTAAACTCTGAGAGTCCAGGCAAAGAGCCACCATAAGGAAAACAATTCCTAGAGCTCACAGAGAATGTGGCAGTGTCCTACAAAAGTGAAGACGCCTCATTGAAGATTCAGGATACTTAGTACAGACCTCATAATACTCATACTTTATTTCTAAGATTAAATGAGATGGGAGCAAGAGTCTCAAAGTGTGGTTTGAGGAATTCAGGGGGACTCTGAGGCCCTTTCAGGTGGTTCATGATATCACAACTATTTTTGTGATGGTAAAAAGACATTATCTGCTCTTTTCACTGTGTTGGCATTTATGCTAAAGATGCAAAAGCAACTATGGGTAAAGTTACTGATGATTTAGCACTAATCAAGGTAGTAGCACAAAACTGTATTAATTAGTCATTATATTCTTCACCTCAATGCATGTGTGGTTCAAGAAAAAAAGCAAGTTTCAATTATGAATGTGCTTGATGAAGCTGTAAATGTAATTAATTTTGTTTAATCTCAACTCTTGTTTACACATATTTTTCTTATGAGAGGTGACAAAATGAAATGTACACATGAATACTTCCGAAGCATACTGAAGTGTGGTGATTATTTCAAGGAAAACCACTTGTGCAATTGTTTGAGTTACCAGATGAACAAACCACTTTTTCATGGAACACAAGTAGTGATTCCTTTAAGGTTACTTGCAATATCAATGAACTTTCATATTCTAAGAATAGTAGGGAAATTTCTCAAGTTATAAAAATGGCAAAAACCTACAGCCAACATGAACACCACACTGAATAGTAAAACACTAAATTTTTCCCACTTGAGATTAGAAACAAAGCAAGAATGCCCACTTCATCACTTCTGTTCAGTATAATGGTGGAGGTCCTGCCCATTTCAATAAGCTTAAAAAAAAGGCATAAATATAAGAAAGAACAAAATTATCCCTATTTACAGAAGAAATGATTGTTTAAAAAAACAAATGTTCAAAAGAACTACTAGAACTAATAAATCTACCAATGTCATGGGATACAAGTTCAATATACAGAAATCAATTCTATTCTTAAATATTATAAAAAATTAAATATAAAATATTTTAAAATATATTTTATAGTGCCATAAAACATGAAACCTAGAAATAAATTTAACAAAGGCACTCATGACCCCTACTTTGAATTAAAGGTGACCTAAATAGATGGAGAGCTATGTCATCAACGTGGCATAGACTCAATATTATAAGACTCAATATTGTTAAAGTGACAATTCACAAAAAAATGACCTATTAATTAATAAAAAATTCAGCCGGCAGTTTTATAAAAACTGCCAAACTGATTCTAAACTTTATGTTTGTTTAAAGAACCTAGAATAACCAAAGCAAGCTTTAAAAAGTACACAGGTGGAAGATTTAAAGTATCTAATTACGAGACAAATGTATGGTTGGCGATCAACACAGCTAAGCATTGGTCAAAGAGATTGAATCATATAGAACAATGAAACTGAGCCCAGATGAATAGACACAGCAGGTTGTCCTGTGCCTGTTTAATAGCTTTATTTTCTGTAGTCTTTTGGGACTCATAAATGCAAAATCTGTTAGCTATCAGAACTAAGTGATTTGGAGACCTGCCCTTCAGGTGACAGGTGTAAAAGTTAGGGACAAGCTCCATCCAGGGAGATTCTGGTGACTTGAATTTATTGTTGGAATGAGCCAGAGGGAGAAGTGGGAGAAGTGGCCATGGTTCTTTCAGGGAAAGGTGATCAGGGACCCTGTCCCTCAGTGGCAGCCTTAAATATTGGGGCAGTGGATGTGAGGTCCAAACTCTTTGCTCCTCAGGGAGAAGCTGGGAGTTGGGGGTTCCCTCTCTACTATATAGCACTGTGCCAGGGTTTGGGTTTATGGCAAAAGTGTGTCACAGCCATTTCTACTCATTTCAAGGTGGATATTTTCTCAGTCACTTGATGTATAGGAGTCATTCAACTAGTTTCCAGATTTCTTTCAGAGAGAATTGCTTCATGTGTAGCTGTATATTCATTACGTCCAGGGAGAAGGGAACTTTAGGAACCTCTTATGTCACCATCGTGGTCCTGTCTCTACCTTATGGTCTGCAACTATTTATTTAAAAAGACTTGTCTAAATAAATAAATAAATAAATAAATAAATAAATAAATAAATAGACATCAACTAATCGCAATGTATAGGTTGGGCCTTATTCTGATTTGAGCAATGAATGAAACAAAAAAAATTTATAAGATTTTTGGTGAAATGTAAATGTTGATTAGATAGGTGATGATACTGAGGAATTTCTGTCTTTATTGTGATAGTAACAATTTAATTATGTGTAAAAATAGAGTATTAATCGCTTATTCGATTAACCTACTGAAATACTTAATGTATTACATTTGTTGGGAACATGCTTTTGTAATTCAGGAGAGAGATAAGTAGATGGAGATATATTTGAACAAGATTGATTAAAAATTGGTCATTAATTTATCTGGATACATAGAAACATTGGCTTTATCATTCAATTATCTCTACTTTTGCATAGTTTTGAAATAGTCTATATTAAAAAGCAGACCAGGAAGTAGCTCTTAGCCTCAGTTTCTTCATCCACAAAATGGGATATTTGATCAAGATTATTTCTAAAGTACCTTTCTCCAATTAGCTGAAGCACTATGCAGAAAATATCCTAATTTTATTCACCAAAATATAAGGCAGGCTATTTTAAAACAGAAATAAGTATTTTTTTAAGGGCCAGGCCAATTTTAGATATTATACTCACATTATGTGCTCATTCGAACTTCAGGAAAATCAGGAGTTTCATGACCTATAAAAGGTGATTAATACTAAGACACAGAGAAGTTAAGCAAATTGGTTATGGTCACACAGCTTATATAGGCATTTTCTTTCCATTACATCATATTTCAAAATTCTCTAACCTTGTTTAGCAAGGCTTTGGCCTCTTAGATTTTAATGTTTAGTAGTGATAACATATCCAGGTCACTCATGTTCTGTGTTATTTGCTTTTTCTTATTTTTCCTCTTCTACTTATCACTATTATTATCATTATTATTTACTTCTTGCTTGAATTATTCATAAAGTGAGCTATGGTTTAAATATAAATAAATGGCATTTTGTTCATCTTTTATTCACTACTTGAACCTCACAATGGCAGGCGTGCTCTTTCAGAAAATAGTACAACTTTCAGAAAGAGGATTTTATTGCATCTTTTTTTCAAAGAACATTCGTGACCATCTTAGCTATATTTTTTTCAAAAGTAAGTTGTGAGCTGTTTAACTGTTCATATTACCTAATTCCCTTAATAATATCAGGTGCCTGTGTAGTTGATTTATAAATGTGCAAATTATCTAATTCTATATTCCCTCAACTGACTGCTGCCAATAGCTATCTGGCAAGGTTTTCAATATATCCTAATAGTCCAAATTTGTTTGCTTCATTTTTCCTGTTAAAACTAGATTCAAAGAATGAACACCCTCTCTCAGCCATTTAAAAATCATCATCAATTTCATAACTGTCCTCACTGATTAGCAGCCTTAATTTCCCTCTTCTCTCTATTTCCCTGGGCATATTTATAAAAGCCTTCTTTTGTACTCCACAACCTGTTTGAGCACTAGTCATTTCACTGCCATTATCTTTTTCTACCAAGTTTTAACTGATGTGGAATATTTTACTCCATGCTCTCCTTTTAGTCATGTCAAGCGAGAATTTCGCTCTCTCATCAGTCCTCTGTGATACTACATTAAATATGTCATGCAATTAGCATTTCTCAGAAGAATTGAAGCACTATCCTGATAATATGGGCTCCAGCTCCACTTCTGCCTGAAATGTCTAGATAATTGCAGCATATGTGGGTGTCGTGGAGTTTCTTTCTGCTTGGATTATCCAAATAATTGCTCTAATTCTCCACTTTCTTTTACATATAGAGACACAAACACAAAGAAAGCAGATCTAGAAAAATGGAGGATCGAAGGGAATTTGTGTGGGATCTTTATTCAGCTGAGGGCTATGATCTTATTACCTACTCCTCTGAAAAGAAGTGCCTTCAGGTCAACACTATGCATTTGCCTGCTATTCTTTTGCATTGAGCGATCCTCTCTGTAAGACTCAAACGGTTTCTCACATAATCCAGGATATTTTTCAGTTACCTTGACATGTATTTTTGATGAATCTCAATATCCCAGAGTGTGCCAAAGATAAAAGGAGCCTAGAAGATCAACCAGCTTCCCTCCACTGCCACCACCATTTTACAGATGTAATATGGAGACACAAAGGGATAAAGTAACTAGATATAGTTTCATAGGAAATCAGCACACACAGAGGCAGAACTAAACCAAGTTGTACATTAACTATGGACCAAAAAACAAAAAGCAGTCCAAACTGATTTTACTTATCTTTTTTTTCTAAATGCTTATAAAACAAAACATCTGTTTAGTCATCTATAAAATGTGAGTGGGGAAAAACTAGAATGAATGACACCAGAGGCCCATTGCTTTCTGTACTTTCACACCTTTTGCTGAGTAAGATGAGGTAGAAAAAAGAATATGAGGGGATTGCGCATTTCTTCCAGAAAGGGGAGTGGTACAAGACGGCAAGAGCTAGGTTCCCATTCTCCTTCTTAGACTCTGTAGAGCTGTACAGGAAGCTAGCTCTCCAGTACCAGATGAAACTCTGGAGCCAGCACAGCATCAGTTTTGGAGACTACCAGTACATCAATTTAGAGCGGACATCAATGAAGAAAAGGAGCTCTTTCTATCATTTCTTTCCATAATCATGGAAAGAGGAAGGTGAGCACAGCTATCAGAAGGGTAAGGCTCTGAAAATGATCTCTCTCTCTTGCACACCATTCTCTAGCTTCTGTGAAAGGCTCCATCTTTCTATCTATGTTCTCATTGCCATCAGGGAAAGCTGGTCTCCTACCTTCTCCTCCAGTCCTGCTGCGTGCGTGCATGTGTGTGTGTTTGTGTGTGTGCACATACACATTCCTCCTTTGCAATCCAGTTCTAGGTGTCCAAGCAAATGCTTAGTTTTTTCCATTTTACTCTTCAATTTGGAATTCCTGCAGAAGGAATTGCTGACAGTGAACACTGCCCACCACTAGAGAGCAGCCAAAGCCAACATTTTCCTGGGCAAAAATTCTGTTTAATAAGTTATTTTCAAAGGAGCCAGGTTCTTTTGGTCTTCTTGTCTTTCACCATCAATCTTTCTCTGAATGAAGCACCCACCAGTTTCCCACAGCAGGGAACATTCTGTGTCTATTCACATTGTATAGAAACGCTGAAAACTCTACTCATTTGGCCAGAGAAATTGTTGTCAAAAACATTTGTTCCTGAAATGTCCATGCTTTGACTCCATCATCACAATCAAGCTAATCTCTGTGAATTATCAAATTCTGAAGGTGGAGATAATTTTTTAGTAAAAAAAAAAAAAAAGAAGAAGAAGAAGAAAGTTATCTCTATATATCCATGAGGAGGCAAAATCATATTCTGGTTAATTCTCCCCTAAACCTCCATAGGACTAACAGCCCCCACACCTAAACACAGATGTGATTTATTCTTACAAACAACATAGTTTTTCTAGCTTTAAGGAAGACAGCAATTGTGCCTCATTTTAAATTTTTCAGTAGGTCCATGTCTACATTATTTAGTTTAATGAACAGTAAAAGACAATAATTATTGTTGATTAGCCTGTCATTGTGCAAGAAGAATCCTCTAGTTTTCTAGATTAGAAGGTAAAGGAGAAGAAAAAGGACTTCTGGAAGATAGAATTTGGCTAAAGAATCAGGATTGTGAACACTGTATTTAGTTTTAGATTTACATTTCAAACATACCTCTGCCACTTGCCTGAGGGGAGGGGTCCTAACTTTTTTCATCAAAGAGAGATGTTATGAGGATCAAAGGAAACAATGTATCTAATGCACTTAAGTAAAAGATTAGCTATTTTGGTTCAAAGGCTCACCATGACCAGGCTCCCTGCTGACTTCTTTCTGCCTTATTCCACTGCCACTTGATCTCCATGTATTCCACTTCCCTTTTAATTTTATTAAATATTCATTTAAACATGTGTTACATTCAAGGTATAATTCTGATCCTCAAGAGGTTACAATGTGGTCTAGAAAAGAGATAAGAAATATGAAGGAATGAAATGCAAAGAAGACATATCTTAACAACATTTGATTCTGAAGGGAACACATGAGACAGGAATTGTATACTGTCAAAACCAGCCTCAAGAGTCCTGAGTGCTCCTAAAGTCCAGTTTTGCATACATCAACTCTTTTTTTTTTTAAACTCTTTATTATCTAGTGTTTATGGTCTAAATCAATTCTCAATATTATTCTTTATTTCAATATCATCAGCAACTTGCTTGACCACTTGAATGAATGGAATACATCTCAGTCATGACAGAGAACTCTCAAACTTATTCACACATTCTTTCAGAGGGATTCACCAACACATTTGGACTCTTTTGGGTTTGATTGCATTCATTGCCTGTTAATATAGATGATGAAATAGCAGTGCCTTGAGTTAGATTCTTTTAACTGGTGCCCTGAGCAATGTGATTCCACTCCACGTGCCACATGGAAGATCAGTCTACAGGTTGTTAAAGCACAAAGTGAAGTTCAAATAATAATCGCTGTAGGGAAGGAAGGTAAAGTTGGTCTTAAATGATGAGTTGGATTAGAATAAACAGAGAAACATGGTGGGGGAAAGAAAAGGAGAGCATGTGAGGCTGAAGGAAGAGCATGATAAAGGCAGGGACAAAGAAGAGGTAGCATTTATTGATTAACTCCCATATAAACGATTAGACACCTTGGCTCCTTTAACTTGTTTCATTGTCTCCACAAACAGGAAAAGGTTTATAGGAATAACTCCATTTTTGTAAATCAGGGAAACACGACACTGAGGATATTACCAGTAAGCAGCAAAGCCAGGATTTGTGTTCAGGTTGGCAGGATTCCAACCGATGTGCCCATTATGCTACATTGCCAGAGGCATAAAGAAATATAATTATAGAAGAGGAAATGCTGAAATAAAAGCAAAATCTATTGCATTGTCTCCTTAAGAAACAATAAACATTTTAACAGGGGTTTCTATTTCATTAGAGAGGGCTTGCTAAACGTTAAACACCCAAAATTGAAGCTTTTTTCTCATGAGACTGGGATTTGCTTGTAAGAAATCACTGTTTTAACCAACCACTGTTACTCAAGGGCCTAGCAAAGGAAAATATAAAGTTAAATAGATTTTTAAAATCACAAGCTAGTTAGAAAATCATAGATGATGAGGAGAAAGGAAGCTATGGATCTGAAAAGAACCCACTCATTATGAACATATAAAATGGTCAAATGTTACTCATCTGTTAGCAATAGGGATGTTTTGTTTCCAGTGCTTCTCTACCCTTAACCAAAATTTACCCAAGTCTTAACTTCTACCCCTTCCTGAAGTGGTTACAAAGATTCCATTTTTCAAGACATAGCTCAAAAGCCACTTCTTCCTAGAAGCCTCATTTAATCCCTTATAGCTGGAATTCACCTCTCATGTCTTTGAACTCTTAAAAGCAGTTTTGTCTGTGTCTATCTTGGTTATTTATTGATGGCTTACCTTTCCTATTAGTCTGTAAGGTCCTGGAAGCTATGGTAAGGATGATTCATTATTGCATGCCCAAACCCCACTTTACTGTAGTAAACACTTAAAATATTTCTTAGTTGAAAAAAAAAATTAATAAAATAAAATATTTGTTAGGTGAATGCTGCATGTGTTTTAAATGGGTTAGCACTGGGTTTTCAAATCAAACATTATGCATACATAAATTATTTTCAGGTTCTTTTTTTTTATTAGTTGTTGCATGGTTACTGCAGTAATCATACATATGACATTCCAGGTGATGGACTATAATACTGAACCAGTAAACTTATAAAGCCAAATTTAAAAAAAAAAAAAAAACAGTACAAACTAATAAAAAAACCCAATAAAGCCAAATCTAGATTTCCAAAACCAAAAATGACTTTAAAATATCACAATTCTGCATATACTTAGTTATAGGTAAAACATTCATTGCTTGAAGATCCAACAGTGATTGTAGCTTTTGTTAAAGCCACCTAATGAAACTTTTGGTCTAAGTGCCTCCATAATTTCAGGCTTCAATATATGCCTAGCTGTGACATTTAAAGCATAAAAAAGAAAAGCCATGGGCATAGTTATGGTGAAAAACAAAATAAATAACTATGTGGAGAAAAATTCAAGCTCATGAGTGAGGCTGAAGTTCAAGACTTCTGGGGTTTGTGGCCAAAAACAGA
The DNA here is from genome assembly GCA_004027375.1 of Macroglossus sobrinus. Lineage (NCBI taxonomy): Eukaryota > Metazoa > Chordata > Mammalia > Chiroptera > Pteropodidae > Macroglossus > Macroglossus sobrinus. The sequence continues at coordinate 507,974 of PVKZ01000818.1, read as the reverse complement.
CTGAGCTAGTCAGAGATCTGGTTGCTACAAGCACTAGTGACTGGGAGAGGCCTTCAAGAGTCTGGGATATTAGAAGCAGAGAAAGATAGCTTTCTTCACCTGGAAAAAGCATAGGTGTGTGTGTGTTGGGGGAAGCAGTGGCTGCCTTGGTGTGTTGATTTCCGCCCCCCCAGGGGGTTAACTTTTTTGAAACAGTTTTATTTCACAGGGAAATTATAAGAGGAGTAAAAAGAACTCCATATACTCCATTTACCATTTTACATTTGATTCATCATTCTCTCTATTCATGTAAATATGTAACACTATATTCTTCTGAAGCATGTAAAGTTACAGAAATTATGTTCATTTGTATCTTTAAATACTTGCCTTTTTATAACCAGAATTCAAAGATAAAAATCAAGAAAATAACATTAATACAAAAATCTTCTATAATTTACAGAACTTATTCAAACTTTGAACAGTATGCCAATACTACTCTTCATAACATAAAGAGGAAATCGGTTTCAGGATCAACATTGCATTTAGGTGTCATGCCATTTTATCTCTTAAGATTGGGCTCTTTTTAAATTGGCTTTAATGACATCAAGATTATTGAAAAGTACACATCAGGTATTTTGCATATATCTTTTAGTTTATGGATGTCTGATATTTCCACATAATTAGATTTAGGTCATGCCCTCTTGGCAAGAATACTATAGAAGTGATATTCTATCACCTTGTGGTTTACATAATTTTTTAATGAAAAATCTGCTGTAATTCTTATGTCTCACTAAACAATGTGGGTTCTTCCTCTTGACTCTTTGAGGATTTACCACTTTCCTCATCACTGACGTTCATGAACTTGCCATGATCCTAGGTGTGGTATTCTCTCTGTGTGAGTTTATTCTGCATGGGGTTTATATAAAGCTTTGTAAATATGTGACTTTATGCTTTTCATAAAACTTAAAAATTATCATGCCAGTATTGTTTCAAGTATTTTTTTTCTGGCCTTCCCTCTCTGTTCTTTCCTTCTTATATTCAAATTGTACAGAAGCTAAATTGCTTAATATTTTCTTCCAAGTAACTAAGTCTCCTAATATTTTAAAATCTTATTTCTGTATGTTTTATTCAGTTAGGCTAGTTTCTATAATTATATAATTAAGTTCACTAACCTTTACTTCTGCGATTGTATGTTCTATCCAGCAATTTTTTTCCCAGACATTATATTTCATAACTAGATGATTCGTTTGGTACTTTTTCTATTTCCCATTCTTGTCCTCATTATGTTCATATTTTTCTTTAAGTCCTTGAGCATGTTACATATAATATCCATTTTAAAATCCTTTTTTGATAAATCTCACATCCGTGTCTCTTCTATTTATTTTCCCTCTCATTAAGGGTCACATTTTTCTGATTTTTGACACCTAGCAATTTTTTACTAGATATTGTACCTTGTGATTTGTAAATGTTTGAGTGCCTGGATTTTATTGTTTTCCTTTAAAGTTTCTTGGCTTGTGCTCTGGTAGAGTTACTTTGCTTTAGATTAGCTGGATCTTTTTGAGGCTTGGTTTTAAGTTTTGTTAGGACAGGCCTAGAATAGCCTTTCCTTGCAGGCTTGTTCAGCCCTGCCACTAAATGCAACCCTTCTAGGGTCTCCATAGATTGTTCAGGTAATTAGTGAAAACTCTCAATTCTAGATGTTTGGAGTGTCACTATTTCCCCACCCTCTGCATACTTTAGGAATATTTTAGTTTATAGCTCCATGGAAGTGGTTCGTCATTCAGTTTGAAATTCCATCTTACACATGTATAGCTTAATAATCAATAAAAGCTCAAAGTTACCCTAACGCAGATTTCTGGAGATGTGTAAATGTGTGTGTGTGTTAGTAGTAGTAGTAGTAGTAATAGTAGCAGTAACAGAAGCTGTGCCTTCTCTTTGAATATCTGCCCTAAAACCTCTTGCTCCTTGACCTCTGATTTTTATTTACCTTAACTCAGTGAGACTGCTGTGTTTTTCTTGGGATTCCCTTCTGACTGTGGTCTAGAATGTGCATCCAGTTAGAAAGTCAAGCTAATCATAGGACCCACTTTATTTCTCTGCTCCTTGGGGTTTTCATCTCATGCTGTCAATTGTCCAATATCTGTAAAGAATTCATTCACATCTTTTTGTTCAGTTTCTTTGTTGTTTACAGTGGGAGGGTAAGTATATGCCCTGTCATAGCATCATGGCCAGGAGTAGAAAATGGTCCTTTCCTCTTTTCTCTCTTCTCCCTAGGAAGCATTGCCTGTCTAAGGCAGTGTTCTAGGGCTCCACCTACTTTCATGTCAGTGCTATGATCTACTGTTTCTCAGTATTTTTGCACTTATGGTAAACTTTATCTCTCTCAGTGTGGTTTTACTTTGGTCTCATTCCTTCTGCACACTTCTGTTTTTTTCCCTCTTGTTCTCCACAGAGACTTGTTGTAGAAGATTAAGAATTAGCTCTCCTTAAAATTATTATTTATTTTGCTGCTTACAGGTAATTTGAAGTTAGTAATGTTTTTCTGTTTTCTAGTTGTAATAAAGTTTGTGAAGTTTGTATGGTTTTACTTACTGTTCTTGCTATTTTTTATCATTGTTTTTAGGATGTATAGGAAAAACTTAGGTAGCTACCACTATCATGGCTTCCTGGAAATTGTGGCTAGCTTTAAAAATAAAGTATTCTCCTAGGACCTGGAAGGACAATGTAAAAGACTGCAAAACTAAAATAATTGTTAATTATCTTTAATGCCACCAGAGAACAACAGCACCTAAATTCCATTATAAGACCTGGATCTTTGGGGTTTAGGTAGAGATTATTAAACACTGCCAAATCTCTATGCCTGGAGGGGTAGAGGAAACTTGCAGACAAAAGGAAGGCAGCCAACAAAATCAATAATTAAAACATAAAATTTTCCTCTTCCCCCCCAAATAATTAATTTCTGGGATAGATTGAGCAAGGCTATATGTTTTAGGATGCTGAAAGTAATGAAGGTGAAAATATTTATAATAAATGTTAAACAAAATTAGAAGAAAGTAACAAGATACAAAAAAAAGAGAAATTTTGGAGATAATAAAACATACTCATAGAAATCTAGACTGGACACTGTTTAAACCTACCAGCAAAAGATTACCAGTAAATTAATAACATACTTGTAGCCAAATAATTGGAAACATACATGTAGTCAAAGTTAAGTTTACTTATTTTTCTGTAACAAGGGAACATAGACCCTGAAAGAGACTCAGTAAAAAGGGAGCTGAGGGTGTGTTAGGGCATTGCCTAGATTATTCTAAAAAAAAAAAAAAAAAAAAAAAAAAAAAAAGATTAGAGAAGTGAGCAAGACACCTGAATTTAATAGTTAAAAAGAGGAGGGGATAGCCATTCAGCATTTGGGTATATAAGAAATGTATTTGTTCACTAGGTAGAAGGAACTAAGCAGCACTGGAATATCATGGGTAAGAAAATAACAATAATAGAAGAAACAATTGTCCCCCTTTATTATAGATACAGCATGGCCTTGTATAGAAATGGTGCTTACTTGCCTTTGTCATATGCTAATGAAACTATTATTTATAGCCTGTTACCAGCATTGCTGATTTTCACTGCCTCTGAGAATTAGTGAATTCGAATGTATATATGTATATACATATATATGTATATACATATATACATAAATATACATAATTAGTGAATTCGAATATATATATATATATATATATATATATATATATATATATATGTCTTTATACATAGAGAGATATAAAAGGACAAGACAAGGACGCTTGGCCGAGTCTCCAAAGAAATGACTGAGAAGTGACATTTGAAGGAATCAAAGCATTTTCCAGAGAATTTTCTGGAATTGGGTGAAACCTTGATCCTCAGATCAAAGTTTACTCCAGGACTGAGTAATAATAAACAACAATAAAAACAATATTCTAGACATTCAAAATAGATGAAAAAGATTATTCCATGTAATTCTAAAGTGTAAAGTTCCTTATCATGACTTGGAGTAGAACAGAAACATGTAGCATCTTTAGATTTGTTTGAACAAATTACACAAGTATATATATATATATATATATATATATATATATATATATACATACATACACACACACACACACATATATATACATGTATGTGTATATATATATATATATATATATATATATATATATATATATATATTAAGATAACCACTAATATAAGAGAAACATTATAACACTTAAATGGGCAGAGAAAAAGGGAACTTAAAATAATATTATTCTAAGAAAAAAACAAAATAAAAAAAATAAAAGCAAAAAAAAAGAGAATAACTAGTAAGCTTGAGTTAAAGTAGTAGAAGTAACTGAAGTAACTGCAAATATATAATATATAAGAGATTATGATAGATGTTAATTTGCAGGTCAGAAGACAGAGTTTCCAAATGGACTTTTAAAAAACAACAATTTTTGCTTTAAAAAAATCACAAACAACTTAAAAATCACAGGGATATTTAAAGTTATACTAGGTAAGTACTAATCAAAACAAAGTGGATATAGCTATAATAATAGCAGACAAGTAAAATATAAGGTGAAATTTAATAATAGTGATAAAAGAAAAATCCATCAAGAAGGTTTAATTATCATAAATTTATATATACTTATTGATTTAAAATTGAAATATATGAAGCAAAACTTGACGTAATTACAAAGAGAAATTATAAGCCCACAACTGAGTGGATGATTACACCAGTCTTTTTTAAGAAACCAGTATATGAAGCCAATAAAAATTAGTAAGTATAGTAAATTTAAATAACAAGATTACCAAGATTGATCTAACAGATTTTTAATAGAACTTTATATCAGTAAATAAATTATACAATATTTTTAGGTACTCATGAAGTATTTAAAAAAATTACCAGGAAATGAGTTTTGACAAAATCTAAAGAAAAATATTATAGATCATATTTTCTGACCATAATTTTATTAAATTAAATCAACAAAAAAATAAAACTTGCATTTGAAAACAAAGAGGCAAACATACAAAAGTTTGGAAACTTTAAAATGCACTCAGAAAGACCACTTAGTTCAAGATATACTGCAAACCAAACTCAACTCATTCTCCACTCACTTTATTTCCACTAATCCATGTAATTTATAAACCTGACAGTCATAAGATCAGTAAGTCTGCTGTTTTATATTGCAACTTGAGTTGCAGATATCAAAGGGCTATGATTAATTTCTAGAATCAAAGAAGTTTTGAAAAAACCAAGATTACTTTTGAGAAACGTGGTAAGAATAAAAATATCCTTTGTAGAGTAATAAAAATGTTTTTTAACATAGTTGTAATATTTGGGTGATTGAGTGCTTTAAAGTATATACTGTGGTATATTTTAATAGTAAGTATTGAAATAATAGCTTATTTTAGTGAGATTCCTGGATTATTTTTATCTCCTTCCACTTATGTAACTATATTTACTCAATTACAGCTTTCACTCAGAATACTGTATTTTCTCAAACCCTTCGTCAATCAAACATTTAGGAATAGCCAATTGTTATTTTTATTAAATCATTCTTATTATTGTCTTTGTTGAAGTTATTGTGTTACTAAAAAACTTTTTTTTTTTAATAAAAGCTCTTTCCTAATTTTCTATGTTGGGAGATTTTGTTAAGTTTTTTTTTTTCTGATTTTAGAAACAAATTATCAATAAGTGCATGAGTCAAGTAGATGGAGGTCAAACACTCCCCTTTGTTACTGATAAAGCTACTAGAGAACATGGCTCAAACATGGATCAATGGTAGGCTTTCTGATATAGCTCCTATAATTATCCAAACTTTCTCAACAGAGCCTCTGGCAGCAGTGAACAAAGATGGCCTCTCAGTCAACAAAGGAACAAAGCAGAATTTGGACATTCTACAGGTAGATGGACTCCAGAATGGAGAGGATAGAGAGATTAAGGAGCATTGTAACATGCTTACCTCGCTCTTCTAAACTAATCAATAAGAAGAGATTTTTGTCTATAGGCAGGAGTAAAGAAAGAATGAGAGAGTTAAGAATGGTATCTATGAAAGCTTTTCAGGTTAGAATTTTAATTAAAACGTTAAAGATGGAAAAAGAAACATTTCACTTTTCCATTTTCTTTGGTAATCAGAAAGTATGCATTTATGAGTAAATTCTTAGAGTGTTTTGTTGATTTATCTCAAAAACAAGGTAACAGGTGACCATACTCCCTCTTAAGACTCAGAGGCTAGGGCATTGGGCCTGCCTAGAGCTTCAGGAGGCAAAGCTGGACACGGTATAGGAAGGGGCTAGAGGGCATCAAGCTCAAAATCCCAGCTGAGGGTGGACTCAGGAAGCAAAACATCTGAAAGTCCAATAGGTTAGCTAGAGAGCAAACTATAAATAGAAAATTCTACAGTAGACACAATAGAGAATTTCTGAAGCATAATTACATAAGGGAGTGAACTTTTATGCAGCTTCACCTTAAATTGGGTCTGTTTAAGGTGTAAAAGAAGTTGAGAAAATATGGGAGATAAAAGTAGCTAATGAGTTAAGAATCTTAAATCTCATTAAGTTAACTGAGGAGCTTTAGAACACTTTTCTCCTTCTGAAAACAATTTCTTAAGGAAATTATTTTCTCTTCAGTTTTCTTGTTTACTCAATAGAGATGCATCACAGATTGACTTCCAGATATAGAATTCCCAGGGACTAGTCCACTGTATAAAGACCACAATAAAAACTCAAGACAGAATTTTGAACTTGTACCAGAAAGATTATTCAAATATGCTTGCAGGAAGAATTCCATTAAAAGAAAGATTATTTTATTTAGTACTTTCCATAGCTATGCATTCTTCAGGGTTAAAAATTTGCCAAAAAACATTAAAGTTGTGTGTGTTTGTGTGTGTGTGTGTATGTGTCCGCGCGTACCCACACACACACACACACACACACACACACACACACTCTGAGATAACATTTTCAGGAAGGTATAAATGTGACCATATAGATTATGATCTTAACCAGAGGGAAGGCACCTCCTTCAAGAGGGTACCAGCACTCCCTAAGTACCCTTAAAATGTGAGAAATTATTTGAGTATTACAATTTCTATGTTAGAATTTAACTTACATTTTGAACAGAAAAATAAACCCTACATTTTCATAATACAAAATACTGTCGGTTGGGCTTTAACAAAATCTTGACAGATAGGATAGACTAAAGAAACACTGACCCTCAAATAGAAGTGGCCATCTTGGGTAAGAGCACAAAACAGATTTGGGGAAGGTCAGACTAGAGTTTATAAAACAGGTTAAAAATATTTATACCTTAGCTTAGATTTCCCTAAAAATAGAACCTAGGAGAGTATTCAGTACATTTATTTAGGAATAAATTAGGAGAGAGGGGATGGAAAGAGTAGAAAAACAATATCAGGACACTTTCAGCAACTGTGGTTCAATTCTGCTGGGACTTCCTGTTCAGTTTATGAAATACCTTCTGAAGTATGGGAGGCTGGAACATTTACCCATGGATTCTTTTTCCCATTGGCTGAGGATTGTCCCATGGGCAATAACTCCCCTTCTGGTGTGTGTTCCTATGATGTTGTAAAAGGCCCTCAGAGAGAAAACCAAAAGCCACATGATATTCGTATAAGGTAGGCTAATTGATCATGAGGTGAGCTGAGCACACATGGAACTGACTAGCACAGTTGCCACACCAGAAACATTTACTACAATAGGTTTTCCTGGCCAGTATTTAGAAATTTTCTTTGTTAGGTAAAATAATTATAGAATCTGATTATTTAGATAAATGTCTTAATTCTACCTGGGGGCAAACATCCAGTAATGTTTTGTTTCACCACAACTAAACTCTAATGAACTTTCCCACTTGACCTTCCTAAACCCCAGTCTATTTTTTATACTATTTAAAATATTTAAACAATTTAAAATATTTATTTGTATATTTTTATGATTCTTCATTTCCATTTCATATATCTCTTCATTTATTCAACAAGTTATTACTTGCCTTCTGTTATATGCTAGGAGGTGTGAGGCTCTACACTAGGCATAGCACTAAGCCCTTCACTTGTATAAATTTATTTTACAATATTCTCAATAACCCTATGAAAGAGATATTATCCCCACTTAAAGAATAGGAAATTTCCTAGTGCCATATGGCTATCCAATGCCTGAGGCAGCTCTATAACCTAGATAGAGAACATGGTCTCTGTGCTCAGGCTAATTGGGGAAAGTAAGTGTGGAAGTTTCCGCGATTGTGCTCAATACTTCACCACTTCTGTATCTGTATACTCTGTCAAGCAACTTTGCTGATTCTCAGACTAGAAGCATGGTATATTTCTGCATTATATAAATGTTGGGTTGGGTCATGTGATTTGCTTTGGCCAATGGAGTGCCTGCGGGCATGATATAAGCAAACACTTGAAAACGATGGCACAGTTGAGCTAGTGCTCTGACATATTCTTCATCACTGTGAGAAGAACATACTCAAGTAGCCCCTTGCCTCCAGATATGAGCCTAACCTAGAGCCCAAAGCCAAGCCTGGTGACTCTAGCTTAAATTAGACAAACTCCAGCTAACCAGCAGATGCTTTGATGAGAAATAAATGCTTAGTTTTGTATGTATGGTTTTATATGTATGGTTTTGTCTTGTCTTCTGCCCATTTTTTCATTGGATTGTTTGTTTCTGTTGTTGTTGTGTTTTATAAGTTCTTTATACATTTTTGGATATTAGCTCTTTATCAGAGGTATTGTTTATGAATATCTTCCCCCATTTGGTTGGTCGCCTTTTTGTTTTGTTGATTGTTTTTGCTGTGCAGAAGCTTTTTAGTTTGATATAACCTCTTTTATTTATTTTTGCTTTTACTTCCCTTACCTTTAGGGTCAAATTCATGAAATCTTCTTTGCTACAAAGGTTCATAAGTTTAGTACTTATGTTTTCTTCTATGTATTTGTTTCAAGTATTATATTTAGGTCTTTGATCCATTTTGAGCTGCTATGAAAAACAATAGAGAGTCTTCAAAAAATTAAGGCTAGAGCCATCCTATGATCCAGCAATTTCTTTTCTGAGTATCTATCTGAAAAAAATTGAAAATGTTCATAAAGATAAGTGTACCCCTATGTTCATTGCAGCATTATTCACGGTTGCCAAGACATGGAAACAACCCAAGTGTCTTCTGATGAATGATTGGTTAAAGAAAATGTGGCACATATATGCAATAGAATATTACTCAGACATAAGAAAAGATGAAATATTGCCATTTTTGACAAGATGGTTGGATCTTGAGAATATCATGCTAAGTGAATTAAGTCTGCTGGAAAAGGGGGAAAAGTATGATTTCACTCATATGTGGGATATAAAACAGAAAGCAACAAATGAATGAACAAAATAAATGAACAAATAATAATAATAAAAAAAACTCATAGACACAAACAACAGTATGGTGGTTACTAGAGAGGGGAAGGAGTGGGAAGATGTTGGAGAAAGTTAAGGGGTTCAAATATATTGTGATAAAAGAAAACTAAATTTTAAATGATGAGCACACAATGCAATATACAAATGTTGTATTATAATATTGTATGCTTGAAACATATAATCTTATTAACTAATATCACCCAACAAATTTAATTTTAAAAATTAAATTTTTTAAGCTACCAAAATTTTATGCCTAAACACATTCTTGTAAGACTATTGAAAGCCAAAGAAAAGAAATTAGATTAATGATTAAAAGCCATCCTAGAGCAACCAGAGTAGTGCCAATTGCTGACGCAGAGAGAAAGAGAGAGAGTTGCATGGGAATGGCAAACCCACTTTAACAACAAAAACAAAACCTCCCACAAAGAAAAGCCCAAGTTCAGATAGCTTTAACAGGTGATTTCACAGGTGATTTTTAAGAAGAAATAATACTAAGCATTCACAACTTATTTCTGAAAATTGATTAAGAAGGTAAAATTTCCAACTCATTGTATAAGGCCAATTATCCTGCTACCAATGTCTGACAAATCACAGAAATGAAAAAATACAGGCCAATATTCCTCATAAACAGAAATGCAAGAATCCTTTTTAAAAATTAGCAAAATGAATCCAGCAACATATTAAAAATGATTATCCACCATGACCAAGTGAGATTTATCTCAGTAATGCAAATTTAGTTTAACTTTCAAAAATCAGTTATTGTAATAAATGATAATAGAATGAAAGAAAAATCAACATTTCAATAAATACATAAAAACACATTTGACAAAATTTAACTGTTAGCCATGATTAAGACTCAACAAACTAGTGATAGAAAGAAACTTCTTCAATCTGATAAAAGACCTGGGAGTGGCTGCAGGAATTGACTGACATTCAGTCAAGAGAGAAATTGTTTGGGTGATAGAATTGTTCTAAAACAATATTGTGGTTATGGCTGCATGACTTTAAATATTTACAGAAAGTCATTTGATTATATACTTAAAATGCAGGCATTTATATTACATACATTTTGCTTTAATAAAGATAAAAATTTAATAACCAGTAAGGGATAGGTGGTGAGAAGGTATAGATAAAACAAGTTAGGCAGTATTCTGATAATTGTTAAAGCTAGATTTTAGATGATGACAAGTTATTAAATAATTTACTTTTATGTATGTTTGAAATCTATCACAATTAATTTTTTTTTTAATTAATGCACCAAGAAAGAATCAGCCTGTGGCTCAGGGAGGGAGCATAATAATGTCCTTCTTCCTCTCCTATGGGAAGCACCTTAAGTTTCTAGATGTTTCATGTAGTTCTTCCTTTGGTTAGTGCATTCAATCCTACTATTTGGAGAGAAGAAGATAGGCATTGTTATCTCTGCTATGGAGATGAAGAAACCACAGTCCAAGGTGAACAAAAATAAGGAATAAAGCTAAGGACAAAGTCTGAGTTCCCAGTGCTCTGTCCACTGTGCTGTGATGCTTCTTGCACTCCAGTCCTATGGCAAGGCTGGGCCAAAAATAAATTGTCTAGTGGATAAGATCTTCAGTGTCATCACAATATCCCACCCCTCTGAGAACTCTTACTCTTTATTTTGCCTCACTGACAGCTCTTAATTTAGCTCTATACTCCTATGCCCCAAACACACATACACATTCTATTCTGATGCTCTTTGAAAGGTAGTTCTTTTCAGTTAGCACCTCAAATTCTTCTTCTGCATCTCACTTTCCTGACTCCATCAGCATCTTCTGTCTCAAATCTTGATTGAAAATACTTGATAAAATGTTTACTCCAAAGGATTACTAAATTATTGCTACTCTTACTACAAGTATTTACATTATAACAGAGGCCAAGAAAATCACAAAGGAATACTTCCACTGACAAAACTTTATGATTATTTAATATTGATAGAGAGAATTTTGGGGATGAGGAAGAACTTGCTTGGGCCTGGTATATTAGGCTAACACTACACCATGTTTGTATTAATAAATGCTGAGGATCATGAAGAAATAAGCACCAGTATAGTAAGCCAAGCTTCTGTTTATTCACAGTGAAAAATAATCTTCTATTGTTTAAAGAATATGGCAGAACTATGGTAAGTTGGCTATAAATAGACCTGGTATGAACATAGAAAGGCAGCAGGTGGTGGACAGTGCTTAGGACTTGCCTAGTCTAGGAGGCTCCTCCTCTCTTTAATGAGAGGATATTGAATCTTAAAGATTACTTTTACCCTCAAATGTGTTTCAGTGAATCAGATTATTGGATATGTGGCTTAAGGTGGGTAATTTTCTTAGAATCTCCCCTATAATTCTTTCCAGTTGAGTCTCTACTCTTTCATCCACTATCTTGAACACTTTACTTTATTCATTGAGATACTGTGTTGTAATGAATATGTACATGTTTGTTTATTTTTCCAACAAATATTCTGAGTACCTGCTGTGTTAACAATTCTGGGTAACCCATGAGAAATCCACAGTGAACAAAATAGAGGAAGATCTTGCTCTTATAGAGGAAGGCAAAGGAGAGGAAGACAGACAATGATATTATAAAAAGTAAATTATGTAAGATATTAAGAGCCATTGGTACATGGTAGAAATGATTAGCAGTGCAAATACCCTAAGATTGGAGCATGCATGGGAAGTTTGAGGAGTAATAAAGAGGTCGCTGTGACTGGCAAAGAATAAATGAGATGGGAAAGAATGGTAGGTGATAAGGACCATAAGAGTCAGACTATACAGGGCATGGTAAGAATCTTCAAGGTCTGACTTTTTCTCTTGGTGGAATGGGAAGCCATTGCAGTTTTTGAGCAGAGGAGTGGATCTTCTTACTTATATTTGTTAAGAATCACTTTGGTTGAGAATAGGGATAAACATAAAGCACAGGGATTAATGATAAGGCTATCAGAAGAAACTGGGTAAGAAGGTTATTTCAGAAAGTTTTCTGCTTGGGAGTTATCTTCAATAAATGAATAAAAGGAGCCTTGCTTCCTTTAGCAGCTGTTATTAAGGAAATGTATCCAAACAACATCCAAGTTTGAACTGCTATTCAGTTCCTAAAATATGATAAGTGGTCAACAGGCAATAGCAATAGCCTTCTTACTCTCCTCTGCCTCCAGTATGCCCTGCTTTGCTTGACCTCCTATACCATACCCAGGGCTTCTTTTCTAAAGCACACTCCAGCTTAAAACCTTAAACAACTTTTCATTGTCTTCTCACTTAAGAACAATTTTTTTAGCCTTGGTATCCAAGGCACTTCAGAATTTCCAGCTTTACATATTCAACTGACTTTAACTCAGGACAAGTATACTTATTGAGAGAAACTTAATTTTGCATTAAGGGGACAAGTTCTAAAGGCGAGCAACTGGGTTCAAATCTAGCTGAGCACAAGAATTAACCTCTTTAGTCCCAGTGTCAGCCCTTGGGAAAATGGGGAAGTTTCTACCTTATACTTTGTGGGGTTTGTTGAGATAACAAATGTAAATCCTAATAGACTAAAAAAAAATTAATTTATTTTATTGCACACTGCCCCCAATGCCATATATGTAGTAGACAATGAATTTGTATCCATTGAATTATTGTCTAATCGAGTGTCTACTATCTGCCTGCTACCTTTCTAAACTCTGAGGACACTATAGACATTCTTCTCATGAAGATCATCTTCTGGTTAAGAAAGGCAGACAATAAACAAATCTACAAATAAATACATATTTGAATTTTATATATTGATAATGCCATTTAAAAATTAAAATGGGGTATAATATGTAAGAGTGTCAGATTTTGTGGTCATGGAAATCACACATAAAGTGAGATCTGAATATTGGGAAATGAAAGTCATGAAAAACCAGGGGAGGTGGGAACATCAAAGATAGAAAGAAGAGGCCCTGAGGCAGGTGTGTTCAAAGAACAGTTTAAAAACCAGCACAGCTAGGTCATCATGGCAGTGGTCATGGTGAGAATAACACAGTACAAACAGAGCTGAAATTGGTAATCAGAACCCTTTGGTTAAGATAAGATAAAATTGTATATTTAGCATAATAGGAAGCCACTAGAACTTTTTAAACAGAATAATGATCACAGTTCCCTGGATCGTTATGTGGAAAATGGACAAGAATAAAAGCCAGGAACTGGTTAAGATCTCAGATTGTAACCTGTATAAGATATTATGGTGGTTTGTCTTTGATGCAGTGGAAACAGAGAGAAAAGATTTAGAATATAATACGGAGGTAGAAAGGGGAATGAGAAGAGTCAAGGATGATCCTGTTCAGGGCCACATTATGTCTTTTATGGGCTCTAGGCACTTTTGCCTTTGTGGGCCCTTCTACCATGAAAATAATATTAACGATTATATTTTATGACTGCATTTGTATAAAGATGAATGTAATCCAGGCTGGATTATATTGTTTTTACTTCTGATTATAAAAGAAATTAAAACATTGTCATGGGTCCCTCAAAGTATCATGGGCTCTAAGCACTGTGCCTGAAGGACCATGGCTCCATTTTTAACATAAAAGAATACAAAGTTTAGTAGAATAAATTTAAAAATAGTAATACCTTAATACATATTAGCTATCACATTATTATTATAATTATCATATGCTAGACAAGTCCTATACTTCCTAACATCTGTGAATTTGCTCATGTTGCTTCTTAAATTCTTTACATGTCAAAGAACTCATCCATCCTTTAATGCCCAGAACAAATGCCAGCTCTTTCATTAAGTCTTTCCTGATTCCTCGGCTGGTCTTGATCTTTCTCCTCTCTGCCCCTACAAGTTCATACTGATATCTCTCTCATGGCTCTAATTAGAGCACACATTTGATTTATGCTAATTCTGGTACTTTTCTTTCTTATAAGCTTTTTAGCTCTTTTTAGTTGATGGTGATATACCTTACACCATGGCTGTACCTCTTACTGAGCCTAGCCACAGGACTTATAGAGTCTCGATAAATATTTGTTGACTTGAATATCAAAGAAAACAGCCAGTCGTCCAAGGAGTCTCAACCAAAAGCTTTTTGGGATGAGACTGGTCTCCAGTATTGCTGCCTAGACCATGGCACATAATTGCTTTGAGACCATCTATTAGGCAATAAAATGCTAAAAATAAGAATGTCAGTTGTGACTCCCCATTTTGCAAAGGATGCTGTCAGGCTTCTAAATAATAACTTCATGAAGCATCCATCCAAAACACCATCTGGAGCATAGAAAGAAACTTGTACCTTGTTGATTCCTAGAACCGTAAATCTAGAGCCTTGGCTAATCTCCATCACAGTTAATGACAACAGTAATCTATGGCAGTTCAAAGATTAAGATTCTGATTATAATAGAAAGGAAATTATATTCTGAGTAAATGGTAACATTATTCACTTAGATAACGTGCTAATGCTTATTTTCTTCAGCACATTGTGCTTGGCACTGTAGAAAATACGAATAGATGTCAAGCAAATCTTTGTTCTCAATGGGACTTTTCCATAGCAGGGATAGAACTGGGAGGAAAAGATACTGGTGGAATGACAAATGTGAGGTTGGCTCTGTCTGTGTCCTCAGTGAGAAGAAGGCATTATTTAGCTCCAGCATAAAGCTTGTGTGTGACTTTGAATAAATCAGCCCATATTCCTGAACTTCAATTTCTTTCCCTGGAAAAAGCCTACTTCTTTGTCTGCCAGAATGCTGGATGTTTTTATTACTTAGTAAACATAATTATTTCTCTGCTTTTAAATAATTTGTTTTTTTTATTGCTTCATTTTCAGTTAAATATAAGAATTGTATTTCAATTTGCAAGCTACCATTTTAAGAAAGGAGAAAGGAAGTAATGTCTCAAATTAACAAATAACTATAATTTAAATAATTAATTTATATATTTATCAGCAATTATTTATTAAGCACCAGCTAAGAGCAAGAGATTTTGTTCAGTGTAAACCAATGTTTCTCAGTTGGTGGCTAGTAGCCCCCTTTTCCATGGATTTTGGTTTTTGCAGTTTAAGTAACCTGCAGTCAATTGTGGTCCAAACATACTAAATTAAAAATTTCAGAAATAAACAATAAGTTTTAAATTGCATGCTGTTCTGAGTAACATGATGAAGTCTCCTGCATTTCTCCTGCTTCCTGCCTGGGACATAAATCATCCCTTTGTCCAGCGAGTCCACACTGTATATGCTCCCATCCATCAGTCACTTCGTAGCGATATTGTTGGAAGGTTAGTAGTCACCTAATGCTATGTCACAATGCCTACGTCATTCACCTCACTTCATCTTACCACATAGGCATTGTGTCATCTCACATTATCACAAGAAGAGTGAGTACAGTACAGTAAGATATTTTGAGAGATACCACATTCACATAACTTTTATTATAATATATTGTTTTAATTGTTTTATTATTGTTGTTAATCTCTTACTGTGTCTAACATAAAGTAAACATCATAGGTACGTATGTATGGGAGAAAACAGTATGTATAGGGTTCGGTACTATCTGTGGTTTCAGGTACCCACTAGAAGTTTTGTAATGTATCGCCCAGGGATAAAGGAAGACTATTATATTGTGTCTCCTATGGAACATTTAACCATTTTTGGAGATATTTATGGTTGTTTATTATGTATTATGCTTTCTGAGAAGTAAGCTTTTTTTTTTTCACACAGTTTCCTTTTCTTGGAAGACCTGCCTTAGCATCTTTTCTTAACCAACATTTCCCTATTGAAATAACCATGACAATTAATTTTCAACTGCAGATATGAAAAAGAGAGTCATGAAATTTTAGGCCAGATAACTCTTTGTTGGACTGCCCTGTGTACTATAGAATGTTTAGCAGCATCCTTTACCTCTTCTCACTAAATGCCAGGAGTACCTCCCTAGTTGTGAAAACAGAATGTCTCCAGACTTGTCAAACTCCCTCTGGGGGTTGTGGGGCATAGTCACATCCAGGCAAGGACAACTAGAGTAGAGAAAATAGAAAGAACTAAGAGGTATGGCAAAGTTTTGTAGAAACAGACCCTTGTATGTAGTGCTATGAGGAGTAAAGCCATGTTGTACACTTTATCAAAAGCCTTAAGAAATGCTCACAATCTTTGAGATGTTAATTCTACTTCTAGTGAATCTACCTCAAGAAAATATTCCTGACTTATATTATTTTGAAGTAGCTAATTTTTCCTGAGGAAACAGATAAGTAAATTCTAGAATAGCTACATTATGGAATATTATGCAAACATTGAAATATGTATTTAAAAAGAGTTCTCTAATATTGAATGAAAAAAAGTTGCTAAACAACAATACTCAGTAAGACAAACAAAACTAGAAGGCAATACATCAAAAAATTTAATAATATTTTATATTGCATATTTTTATTTTTGTAATATATAAACATAGTCAAATTTGTTATTTTTATAAATCCAAGCCGATATGAAAAACTAATGTGGGTATGATTGGTAACATCTCTCTGTAATGAGGGATTGAGCATTTCAATGCTTTCTTCAACTCTCTTATGATATTATTTTGAAAAAGGGATATTAGTTCTATTATTGGCCTTCTGTTTATTGGTACAAAAAAAAGCAAATAATCAGTAGTCAGTCCTCTTTGTGTCCCCAAATCCAGTATCCAAGGCAAACCACTGATGAAATGCATTCGTATCTGAATTATGTTCACCCTACAGCCAATCCCAGGTTTCTTCCAAAAGCTTTTTTATGTGTAATGTGAGTTCTTATTCATTTTGTTCCAATGGTGGGACTCTCTTCAGAAAAATGTCCTATAGTTTTGCTGAGTGAGGATAAGGCCTGCCAGGAGAAAATCATCACTTTACGAATATGAAATGTTCACAAAAAAGACAGCTTCAGTAACTCATTCCTCAAAGGAGAGGTTGATTGTGAGGTTCCAGATATTAGAGCATAAAGGTATAACTTCTAATGCTGGTAGCAAACACTGTTTCATAAAACATGTAAATATTTGTTTTTTTATATGCTCAATTTTGAACAACTTGGAATCGAGCAGAAAGGTTTTTAAAAAGATAGTATTAATGTATGGGAGTTGTTTTATAATCTGTTCAACTTTTATTTTCATATTGATAGGCAAAAATAGATTTGAAAAGCATACTCACAAACACACACATACACACACCAGATGTGACCTGCTTAAACTAGCTGCACTTGAAAGCGTAATTATTACTTTCTTAATAGTCATACCTAATTTACTCAGTGTAGTAGTACTTTGAAAACTGATCTTTTCCTTAGCTATGCTGAATTTGCATGTAACTGGACACATTAAAACATCTATGTTTTTCTTATATGCCATGTGAAAGTGACAACATCCTTTCTTTGTGGTTTTGGTTAGCATCTACACGTCCTTCCCAAAACACCACCAGAGAATGTTATTTTACCAAAGGAAATGCAACTATATCCTCCACATGTGACATGCTCTACTAAGGATGCTGCCCAAGAAAATCAGAAAACTCACTGTGAAAGCAGAGTACATCATTTTCAATAAGAAGCTGCAGCCACTGCTTAGATTCATCCCCTCTCTGACACAGTGTGCAAGGATTCATCTCTTTCTATTTTCAGTGGGGTTCTACCAGATGTGCAATGGCTGAGCAGTAGAAGAAATGGTATGAAGACACATAATTATCTAACTTGGGCACAGTAATGGTTTTAGTGCGTGTTTCAATGCCCCTTCCCATCTGATATTTCAAATTCATCTGACTGCCTCTCCTTTTTCACAGTACCTTCTTTTGAGTCCCATCCTTCTATCCAAAGACATGTGAAAGGAGGTGTGTTTCAGCACAGGAGCAAAGGTTGGAGAATCATTATTTTGGATTAGTCATGATGAGCATTATACCCATCATTCATCGAGCTCTTACATGTAAAGTGATAAGCACATTGCTAATCTGAAGTTTTATGCCATTAAATTTTTGAAACAGCTTTATAAAATCAACTCTATTATCCTACCCTCACTTTACATATTTAGAAAATAGCAGAGAGACACTCAAGTTCTCATAGATGCAATAAATGGGATAAGCTGAAATTTTAAGAAGCATTTTTTGGGTCTCTAGGGGAATTACTTAACCTTTCTGTGTCTCAGTGACAAAATTCTGAAATAATCTAGAGTTTATACCGATTCTGTCACTCCGAAGCATCATTTCCATCAGGTCAATTGAATAAGGTCTTTACTGTACTTGATTTCATATACAAATGCCCTTTAGCTATATTAAAAAATCCAAAAACGAGCCTCCAAATATGTGGCTAAAGACCTAAATTATAGTATGGATTCTACATACTAAGGATGTGCCTTTAAGAGGGTGTTTCAGATACAAAGAAACCAGAGAGTTTACACTGAAAAAGAGACCCATATTGGAGGGTGAAAATTCACACATTTGAAATAGTGACTGAAATCTCAGACATTGTAGATTACCATGAGAATATCTTTGACTTTAAGGTGTGGTTCCCAAGATTTATTCACAGAGCTAACTTTACCAAAATAAGAAATTGAGGTATCACTATAGCCATCCATTCTTATCTCCTCTTTCTATTTTAGTATATTTCTTCTTCTCAAATTATTTTTGCCAAGACATGAGGGATTTCAATGGTTTGTCACTTACACAAATATTTGCATTTAAAAAATGGACCATGTGACAATGCAATTTTAAAACAAAGAAATACAATTTTAGCAATAAGACTTTAGGCATCTTGGGGGCAAGGAATTTCCCAGGGCCTTACAAATTGCTACCTACTCAGACAATAAAAGAGAGCAGAGATGATTAAACTTTCTATGCTCTTTCCTCCATCCCCTCAAAAAAACTTTCCTTAAGAAAGTTCTTAGACACAGAAATTAACCAACTACCTTATCTTTTCCAGCCTTCAAATTCCCCTGAGCTCCTGATTTACATATTTAACTTCCCACTACAAATCTTTACCTAAATATTACACAGATGCCTCAACTCTATATTCAAAAGAATGCAGTGTTTCTACCCTTAAACCTGACCCTCTTCTTGTTTCTTATCTTCTGATCATGCCACACAATAGCCTTTAACTCTTCTTAGGCCCTTGATGACTCAAACTGATGTTTCTCAGTTCTACTTCTGAAAAAATACCTTATACTCTACTGTTCCATCGTCATTGTAAAGTCTGTTTAAGCCATCATCATATCTTGCTTGAATTTCTGAAAAGCTTCCTAAGTCACTTTCTTTCAATCCATATCCCATATTTCAGCTAGACAACATTTATAAAAGAGTTGGTAATATTATTCTTTTGCTTAAAAATATTTATTCTATAGGCCATACCAAAGTCCAAACTTCTTCCTGTGAGTCAAAGCTGTTTAAAATCTGACCTCATTTACTTCTCTTTCTCACATGGCACACTCTTTACTATTTCAATGGTTTCTAAAACTCAAGTGTGAAAAACTCTAAGTTTTCTATCTTTCTTATGATTGAATTAAATTTAGTTTTCTTGAGTGACTGTTTTCACTCTGTACAAAGTCTTAAAATTTCAAAGTAAACTCAATTATTTTTGCCATTTTTTTTCTTATTCCAGTTCAGTAATTTCTTAGTCACTTCCAGTTTAAAACATGACACAGTTTGAGATTTTCTTCTTCTTGAGTTCCTTCAGAGTGGTACCAGTCTCCCCCCCCCCCACTCTTGGGCCTATTTCTAAATCTCTGGGTGATTCAACAATTCCCTTACATCACTGCAGAGTAAGCAGCACACTTGTTGTCCTCTATAGTCATGCTATCATCTGTAACTCTTCATCCTAGTTCCAAGCTTAAATGATGCTTCATGCTTCTTTGGCAGCTGACAACTGATCCATCTGGCATTTTGACTCCTATGCAGCTTCCTGGCATCTAAATTCCAAAAAAGATGCAGCTAAATTCTCATTCACTCCATGTGGATGATCCCAGCCCTCACTATGCTCTGTAGTCTTTTGATTGGTATATTTGCTTTTCCTCCCACCTAATATATAGATTTTGCTCATAGCTTCAGAAGACATAAAATATTCTCAAAGTCTCTTGAAGACCATGGGAAATTGAGGAAGAGATCTCTTGGCTACATATCCATGCTACCACATTTCTACCCTTTATATATGGGGTTTATCAGGATCTAGGAGAGTGGTTATCAGATCAGACCCTAGAAGGTAAAATTATGTTAAAAAGGCCTCTTTGAGAGGAGTTGTGACTTTCATTGTAAGAAGGCAACAAGCCAGAGGTGCCATACAGGGAAGCACCTAGGTGATTTACTATTTCGACTTCTTCCTCCTTTTTCCTAATCTTCTGTCAGGCATCTCCATTGGCCACACCACACCAAAAGCCAGAAGGCTAGAGATCTCTTTGATTTAATATGTATATGTCATTGTTTGGGACAGTGTGGAGAATAAAGAGCAAACAAAGAATGTAGAAGGGTAAGTAGAAGATGTCCAGCAAAAATGGTCGTGGGTTTATAAGGTGGTATAGATGACCCTGCCAAATCCTTTTCTGCCTATTCTCATATGGCAGAGAAGGTGGAGGTGGCACCTTAAAACAGAGAAAGAAGAATGTGAAGAAAGTAGAGGCAAAGAGGAATAGTTTACATTTTTTTAATTTCACAATTTGCTTGAGTGGCTCTTTCCAGAATACACTAATCACTCAGTGAGTAGCCAATATGTAATTACTAAGTTTAGTTTATCAAAACAAAGAAAATCTAATATAGAAATATGTTATTAGTCTCTTTGCACCAATGCTATAGGGAATCTTCATGTACGTCTATTTTATTTTGCCCATGAAACTAATATTAAGAATACAATGAAATACTGTTATTCTGTGTCATATTGTTAGCCTCTTTCCATAGAGTAATTTTCCTATTATTCTACCTACTTTGAGTAAAGAGTTAAAAGAAGATTGATATTTCTCCTTCGTTGCACAGTTCTGTTTATTCAAGAAGGGCACTCCAATGGCAGGACTGTGTTCTGTAGGAGGCAATAAGCAAGGGAGAAGGAAGCCTTCATTAGTAAATCTTCTGGAAGGCCACCTTTGTTCTGAGATTGATCTTAATAAAGATTAACAAATGCAAATCGAGTGTATGTTAGTCACCTACATACATCAAAGACATGTGAACTATGAATGGACATCTGCAAGAGTCCTGTTTCCTCTCTCCCTGCTTGGCAGACTCCTTAGATCTGTCTGGGTTTCCAATTTGGAGTTGCTGGTTTTTGTTTTTTGTTTTTCTTGGAGGATGGGGGGTTGTTGTTTTTGTTTTTGTTGTTGTTGTTGTTGTTGTTTCTCCTACTTGAATTCTCTACTAAGGAAGAGCAAACTTCTTAGGAAATAAGTAACCATGTCATCCACCTTGACTTCAATGTCTATTTCCAAATGAGGAACATTGAATGTGCAAGTTCAAGCCAAACTAAAGCTAAAGGTAAAGGTCAAGGACACTCAGCTGCCTATTGGCAGGGAGAATAATTCTAAACCAAATGACCTGCTTGATGCAGTAAGTGTCAGTGGTAGTCAGACTGAAAAGTTTAGTCCACAGCAGGGGGTAAAACCCAATGACCAAATTATTCACCTAAAAGTAAGATTTGAGGTGTTAAAGTTACATATAAAAACTGCAGCAGTCTACAAACAGCCAAAGCAAAAATTACCAAGCTGATATTTAATATAAACACTTTTGTTGTGAATTAAAAAACATTTCATACTACATTCTTTTTTTCTTTTATAGCTTTTAAGAACCGGCTCTCTAAGAGGATTTATCATTCCCTGGGTTAAAAAAAAAACTCATAACCTTAAATAAATTTTTTTTTTTTAATTTTAAGTTTCCAAGGAGAAAAGACCAGACTCCAGCACATGAAAAGCTACTGGGAAGTTTTAGCTGGTTTCGTCCTCTTCACTGTGCAGGTGGCAAGAAGATTCCTTTTGCCTTCACCTTGCCTATAACTGAGGACAGGAAGTTGTTTCTAAGAGAGGAGATGGACACTATTCTTCCAGGATCCCTTGGGAGACACACCTTACATAGATGACCACTCAGGAGGCTTGTGGGCTGAAAGATGCTGGGGCCTATGGTGGGGTTTGGTCACACAATCTAAATGACTAGGAATTTGAAGAATTGTTTGAAACCACCCCCTGAGCCCCCATTTTTCCCCCTCAGATTCATATTGAGGGTCAGTATTGAATCCGCCCAGGCTCACACAGCTCTCATTCTAGTGTTTCAGGGGTCACCTATGCATTCTGTAAATGTGTGCATAGGACAGCATGTGGGATTTAGGGCACTCATAAGAAGCCTGTCCTGTTGCTATTTTAACCAAGTCACAGCTGTATAATAGAGGAAGAAAAAATATATAAGGTTATTAAGAGAGTTTTGCCAATAGCAAATTAATCTATGAACATGTACATTTTCCTCTCCCATTTGAGCCAAGATACCAGTATAGAGACATTGAAGATGATACTTGCAGAAGACAGTGGATTTTTTTTTTTATAGAGAAACTCATTGGCCAAGAAGAAGAAATTCATGTGCTACTAAGAGAACAGCTCCCTTGTCTTAGATGAGGCAGACAGCAGCTGCTAGCACAGTGGCTTATATAAGGCACTACTCTCAGCCCTGGGACTCTGGTGCCCAGTTTCCAGCCAGAATCCAAGGGGTCAGCATGCCAGGTGAATGAAATCCTGCCTTTGTTTGACTGCCCCAGAGTCTCTTGTGCTGGGACATTCTGTGCAACAGAAACCCACACACACTTATTATACAGAAACCCAAGAGGGGAAGAGGAAGGAGGCTTGAAGGTGCCAAAGGCAGTGGCAAAAACTGAATAGGCAAGAACTTTCTCCTGGCCAAGTCAGCAGCGTGTCCCAAAGTCTCAGAGATTCCACAGTCTCTGAGCATGGGAGAGAGAGTTTTAGAAAAGCAATCCGACTACTATAACACAGCACATACATCAAAAATAGCACAGTTTTTAAATGCAAAGTTATGTGCAGAGGATTTTTTAAGTGTTTTAAAAAGACATTTTTATATAGGTTTCTAATTATATGTGCTAACTATATAGAAAGCTGTTGGATCTCTACTAGACATAGACTATGTAACACTATAATGACATTACTGGGCCATCACATTGATGAAAAACAATTAAACTTTTGGTGATAACATGTAAATTATATATTTTCATCATAAAGTAGTAGAGAAATAGAAAATAAAGGAAAATATTAGTTACACTATTACTAATTTAACTCAATCATCATTACATAATAAAGTCTTAATCAGATGATATTCTCAAATGATGTATCTGATAAAGGGCTAATGTGCAAAATATATGAAGAACTCATACAACTCAACACCAAAAAAACCCAAACAATTCAATTAAAAAATGGGCATAGGAGCCAATAGACATTTCTCCCAGGAAGACATATGGATGGCCAATAGACATATGAAAAGATGCTCAACATCACAAATCATCAGGGAAATGTAAATTAAAACCACAATGAGATATCACTTTACACCTGTCAGAATGTCTATTAACAATAAATCAACAAAGAATAGATGAATATATGAAGAAGATGTGGCACACACACACACACACACACACACACACACACACTCACACACACACACACACACACTGGAATATTATTGGGCAACAAAAAAAAATAAAATTTTGCCATTTGTGGCACCACGGATGAATCTAGCGGGTATCATGCTATGTGAAATAGTCAGACAGAGAAAGACAAATACAAGATGATCCCACTTACATGTAGAATCTAAAAAAAGAAAATAAATGGAAAAAACAAAAAAGAAACAGACCCATCAATATAGGGAACAAGTTGATGATTGTCAAAGGGGAAGGTGTGGGGGATAGATATTAAAAGAACAAAAGTTTGATTGAGGTTAAGATTATCAGTATTTACAAAAACACACTAATATAAATATTAGAGGAGGCACAAAAAAAGTTGAATCCAGCAAAATATCTCATAATTTTTGAAATCCTATGGCATGCCTGACACTGCAGTATTATTATTATTATTATTATTATTATTATTATTACTACTACTACTACTACTACTACTACTACTACTACTACTACTACACATCAAATAATCTGTGTCTCTCACCTTTAAATATAAAGTAAACATGACAGATTCGTATGTGCAAGACCATCCCATGGTGTTGTCTCTTTGTTATGTGTTAGAATGCCTGGAGATACCACCTTGTGTCAAGTTTGTAGTGGCAGAGCTTTAACATCAGTTGTAAAAAAATAATTAGTCTCAAAAGGCAAGCAGGCAGGGAACAGCATGAACAGCAGGGACCTGTAAGGTAGCTGGTTAACAAGCAGTTTTCTGACCCTCTACTCAGTAAGCAATAGATTCAGTGCTGTGAGAAATAAAAGAGAACATTGAAAGTCCATGCTCTTGAAGGGTTTTCTTCTAAACACAAACCCACATGTGGGAACTGACTTGGGGAGACTTACAAAGAGACATGGGAACTTAGCATACTTCAAACTGATTTTAGAAAATACATACAGAATACATCATTGAAGAGCCACCAAGGCTGGGTGGGGTTTGTCCCAAGTCTCTCAGAGAGAAAGAAAAGGTGTAGAGAGTTGCTCATTTCATTGGGAAGTCACATCCTTCACTCTGCACTTTATTTCTGTTATTCGAAGGTTTTTCTTTTTAATTGCAGTTAAAATTTAATCTGAGAGTGCTATTCCCAGACACACTGTTGTGACTAGGTTCTGCGTAAACACCTGAAGAGAAATCTTAAGTGACTTAGCACTGCTGGCGATGGATTTTCATTCCTCCTACACAGTTCAGAGTGACTCTTTAGAAGGCCTTTCTAGCTGTAATTGGTGGCACAAACAACAAATGTTGGGATTTTTAAGTGCTAAGAAGTCTTCTTCTTCTTCTTCTTCTTCTTCTTTTTTTTTTTTTTTTGATTTTGGGATAGCTGCAGTTTTAAAATAAATGAGAAATTTGCCAGCGGTTTTGGCTTGAATTTAATTCTACAAATATATATATTGAATTGATACCATGGGCTTTGGAGGAGATGGTCTGTGATCCATCCCAGCTTTGTGAGATGAAAGTCTATAGTAAACAATACTGGGAGCATCATAAGGGCTGGAATCTATGGTACCTAAGGTCTTCTGGAGCCATCTGCAGTGAAGTTCTCCCTTTCCTTGCAAAACAAGAGAGCAGGATAGAAGAATTCACAAACTGCTGGGATGAGAGACCAGACAAGGGTAAGAGCAATTGCTGGAGGTCAAGGATGAAAACAGACTGGTTGTGATGAGCACCAACGGAGGGCTATGGGGACACACTACAGAACTTTGTAGCCTGGTGGTTGGTCAGGCAGCACAGCCAGTGATGTCATTGGCTCTGGAGCTTTGCAACCAAATGTCACAGTCCTTACAACAGAGGGTTTCAACAGATTTTTCCTTTGTTTGTTTGCTTTTTACAAGACACATACAAAAATAATATACATCCACGAGTAAACTCATGGTATGCACATTCTAACTATAACCACTGGAATAGTCAAAACAATATTTCAGAAAATAAGAGAAAATTATTTTATTCTGTGAACATACTTGAATCTGCTCTAATTTAATGTTTTCATTGAAATTAGTTTTCAGTGACATAAATCAAACTATATTTTTACATATAAGTTAATTTATGATTATGTTCATAACATCTAAAATATGATAGAGTTTTTCAATTATTCTGTTTTTAAAGTAGGTAGTCAAACATATATATATGTATATATATATACACACACACACACATAAAATAAATCTTCACTTTATATAATGAAATTCACTTATGGAAAAATAAACTTGGTGAAAACATTTTTAAAATGTTTTTAAGACTTTGGATAATGACCACACAATAGAGTATACAGATGCCATAAAGTTGTACACTTGAAATTTATATAATGTTATTAATCAATATTACCCTAATAAATTTAATAACAATAAAATAAAATCTGTCCTAAAAAATATCAAGAATGCTAATTTCATCACTTCTGAAAAGTATGTTTTAAACATTAAAAAAATTATGATTTTAAACATTAACTAGAAGTCAAGGGAGAGAAAATCCCTGAAAGACTATATGCATTTTTTTCTTCCTAAATCTCTAAAACATCATCTGCACCTTTGTTTCTAGCTTAACTTGTGTAATTTCAAAATTATGATTTCTCTTCACCACTTCGAAATAATTCCAATAAGGGTTGTATTGACGAGCTACAAATAGTTTCTTCTTCTCTGATAAGAAATGCAATGCTCCAACTCCACATTCTGTTTTAGACTTCTCACATGCATTTTTACAAGAGAATATTTACAATTCTTGGTACTTTATCCATTAGCAATTACAGTTGCTAATAGCTCATAAATAACAGCAGTACACTGAGAACCACTGTGTTAGAGGACTGGGCTCCTCAGTCCTGTCCTGAAGGGCAGAAAGCCAAAGAGAAAGAACAGCTTTGAGAAGCGAGAGAGCTTCATTTAGCCTGTTTCCAAAGCTAGGAAAATATAGATGAGCCCAATGCCCTGAAAAGACAGCAGGAAATATATGGAAATATCAGAGGTTTTCCTTATTAGAAAAAGAGAAGTGACACCCTTTTAGCAAATTAATGCAATGTCTGACATGTCTGTGCACAGAGACAGAATCCAATGTAATGAAACAGAGTAGTAATCATGATTAAGGCGCAGTGGTGTATATGAAACAGAACATAAATTAGAGTTACCTAGCTACTTCTAAAGCAATATCTAAAGGTATGAACCCAGCAGAAGTGGACTAAAAATATAGAGTGAGTCAGCATGGAACAAATGTAGCCAGATTGGTACTAAGAATTAGTTCCTATAGAGTTCAATAGTTCTTTAGTGAAGAAGAATCTATGATTAAATTAAAATCACACTATTATTATTTTTTAAATCTTTTAAACATTTTCCAATTATTGTTGACATACAATATTATATTAGTTTCAGGTGTACAACATAGTGATTAGATATTTATATAACTTACAAAGTGATCACCCTGATAAATGTAGTATCCATCTGACACCACATACAGTTATTACAATATCATTGACTATATTCTCTATGCTGTACTTTACATCTCCATGACTATTTTGTAACTATAAATTTGTACTTATTAATCCTTCCCTTTTTTCACTCATCTCCCCACACCTTTTCTATATAGCAACCATCAAAATATTCTCTGCATCTGTGAATTTGTTTAGTTTGTTAATTTATATTGCTTTTTAGATTCTACTTATAAGTGAAATCTTATGGTATTTGTCTTATTCTGACTTATTTCACTTAGCATCCATGTTGTTGTAGATGGCAAGATTTCATTTTTTATGGCTAAGTAATATTCCATTATATATATATGTACCACTTCTTCTTTATCCATTAATCTGTTAATAGACACTTAGATTGCTCCCAAATCTTGGCTATAATACACAGTGCTACAGTGAAGACATAGATGTATATGTCTTTTTGAATTCGTCTTTTGTGTTTTTTTGGATAAATTCCTGGAAGCAGAATTGCTGTGTTTTTCTTCGTCTCTAGTTATAGCCTTTGTTTTATAGTGTTTTTTTTTTCTGATATAAGTATTGCTACCCAAGCTTTTTTTTTCTCATTATCATGAAATATCTTTTCTATCCCTCTACTTTCAGTCTATACATGTCTTTCAATAAGAAATGAGTGTCTTGAATGCGGCATACATTAAGATCTTCTTTTCTTATCCATTCAGCTACCCTATGTCTTTTGATTACAGCATTTAATTCATTTACATTTATAGTAATTGTTGCTAGGTACATAGTTATTATCATTTTATTATTTATATTTTTATCTCTATCCCTATAACATTTCTTATAATACTGGTTTGATAGTGATGAACTCCTTTAGCTTGTGTGTGTGTGTGTGTGTGTGTGTGTGTGTGTGTGTGTGAGTGGGTAGCTCTTTATCCATTCTTTGATTTTAAATGATAGTCGTAGATCCTATTTTTTCACCACTTTGAATATTTAGTGCCAATCTCTTCTGGCCTGCAACATTTCTGTTGAGAAATCAGCTGACAGTCTTATAGGAGGTCCCTTCTAGAGAACTAACTGCTTTTCTCTTGCTGCTTTTAAGATTCTTTCTGTCTTTAAACTTGAGCATTTTACTTATGATGTGTCTTGTAGGCCTCTTTGCATCTTGTTTGGGACTCTGCACTATCTAGGCTTGTATGTCTACTTGATTTACCGGGGTAAGGAAGTTTATCATCATTATTTTTCCAAATAGGTTTTCAATACCTTGCTTTCACTCTTCTCCTTCTGGTACCCCTGTAGCGGAAAAGATTGATATAGTCCCAGAGGCTCCTTAAACTATCTTCTTTTTTTTTTTTTTTGCTTTTCTCATTGGGTATTTTCTGCTATTTTCTCTTCCAAATTGCTGATTCAGTCTCTGCTTCATCTAATCTATGGTTGCTTCCCTCTAATGTATTCTTCACTTTAGTTATTATATTCTTCAGTTCTGACGGGTTCTTTTTTAGGTTTTTATCTCCATTTTATGGTTTCTATCTCTTTGTTGAAGTTTTCATTGAGATCATAGAATATCCTTATGACTGGAGTTTTGAGCTCTTCATCTGATAAGTTGTTTGTCTTCATTTATTTAGTTCTTTTTCTGGAGTTTTGTTATTTTCTTTTATTTGGGACATGTTTCTTTGTCTCCTCATTCTGGCTGCCTCCCTGTGTTTGTTTCTATGTATTATGTAGTACTATTATGTTTTCTGGTGTTGGTAGAGTGGCCCTATATAGCAGGTGTCCTATGTGGCCCAGTGGCATGCTTCTCTGGTCACCTGAGCCAGGTGCTCCAGGTGTGTCCCTTTTGTGGGTTGTGTGTGCCCTCCTGTTGTAGTTAAACTTTGATTGCCGTTGGCACAATAATGGGTAGGATTGACTCTCAGGCTGAGTGGTTGTGACAACTGGCTGTGGAGGAGTTGTTATGCAGGGGTTGACCCCACAGAGCAGGATTTGCTTTAGTAGGACTCTGGGGCCTGCCAACTTCACTCTTTGGGTGTGTTGTTTGTGGAAGTGGTTGGGTGGGTGCTCTGGTGTGATCTGAAGCTGGCCATCAGGTGTGTTGATTCTGGGACCTCTTGGAAGGGTCTCTGTTTCAGGCCAAGTTCAGCTGCTGCCTGTGCCCTGTCCCAGGTCACTTGGTATAAGCTACAAAGTGATATGCAAATGGTTGCCCCATCTGCTGGGCTTGGAGTTGCCTGGGAGAGGTTAAACTGAAAACTGAGGCTGGCTGCCTCTAGTGCTGGGCTTGTGGCTGCTTAGCAAGAAGTACAGGGCACTCCAGAGGTTGCTTGTTAGGGTTTTGTAAACCTTTGAGGGATTTTAGAAAAGTCCACAGAATGAGTCCACAGTATAGAAAAGCCACTGGAAGCTGCTTGGGTGGGCCTGCAAGTTGGGTATGGCAGGGTGTCAGGAAATCACTAGGGAGGGGCAAATGTGTTAGCCTGATTGATGAAGATTCAGATATGGTGTCCACCAGTGTGTGCAGGCTAGCAGCGGGGAAGGCTTGACAAAGCAACAATGGCTTCTATTGGCACTCTGGATTAAAGTTGCCCCTCTGGCCCTTGCCCTAAAGCCAGATGATTCAGTTCTTTTCTGTATATCTCTGGTGCCTTTTGAGCTGCTGCCACAGCACTGGAGTTCAGAGCAAGTATGTCTGGACCACCAGCAGCTTGCCATCTCACTCAGCCACAATCTCTGCTGCTTTTCATAGTCAGAAGTTGTGATTTTTTTCAAGCACTGGAACCCTGGGCTGGAGAGCATGGTGTGGAGCTGGGACCC
Organism: Macroglossus sobrinus; assembly: GCA_004027375.1. Lineage (NCBI taxonomy): Eukaryota > Metazoa > Chordata > Mammalia > Chiroptera > Pteropodidae > Macroglossus > Macroglossus sobrinus. Next base: position 477,770 of record PVKZ01000818.1, on the reverse strand, counting down.
CTTGCAGATCAGGGGGACCTCTGCATTCAAGATATTCCTCCCAATTTTAACTGCTATATGTGGGTGTGGGACCAGCCCACTCTGCATCTCCACCCCTTTTGCCAGTCTTGTGGCTTCTTCTGAATATCCTTGTTTATAGGATTTCTGTTCATGTAGATTTCAGGCAGTTTTCAGGTCGTTGTTCCATAGTTTACTTGTAATTTTGATGAGTTTGCGAGAGGAGGCAAACATATTATTTACCTATTCCACCACCTTGATTGGAACCTCCTATTATTCTAATTATAATTACTTATACAAAATTTTTATCAAATGCTATATTTTTAAAATTCAGTATAAGATTTCTCTAACTCATCTATAAAGTATCAAAGTCCTAATATTTAAGGATTATAAAACTCTTGAATTGAGATGAGCCTAACTAACCAATGGGTCATGATTTTGGTGGTCAAAAAGATCTATGTCGAGTTTTTCATAATGACTATGTATGTATATTTATTCACTTATTCATTCATTCCACAGATATTTTGAGGCATTTACTGTTCTAGATTCTAGGATGTAACCATAAATGAGGCAGGTAAATTGTGGCCTTATCTGAACCCTAAATAGAAACATTCCTCTATATAATTATGCCAAGCCAGGTTGCACATGCTTCATTATGCAACTTTCTCAGTCTCTTTAGGTTAGAGCTATCCCCATGTGTTAAAACAGATTTCCAACACATTTTTCAAGTCAAGGTACATTAGTTTTCTTTTTATATTATGGTGTGAGAATAGAGCTACAATGAAGGTGTGAACAAAAACTTTCTACCCTTTGTAAACAAGTAGTTACCCAACACCCAAGAAATAATTAGGCTAATTAATTCCTTCTGCTCTGGCTGGACACATTTTTTTGTGACCTCAGAGTGAAAAGTAAGAGGCCAGAAGAAAAAGAGGGAATTTTTATTAAGCATTCCCAAGCCAATCTCCTAAATGTCCTTGTTTTGTATTTCTTGTTTTGTTTTATTTTTATGGAGTTTTAAACTCAAATCAGCAAAAGTAAATATGCAAAAAATGTCAAAAAGAAAAAAAATGGCTGATAAAACCACCAGATTTTTATAATAAAATAGTTTTCTACTTATTAATCCATCCATAATCCCCTTAAATGAAATAATCCCATTATTGAATGATAGTCCCAATTTCACTCTAAATTGTGAGGACATATGACCTTTCAAGAAATAAATCTTAGTGATACATAATTTAGGATGCATTTGCCTCAACACACAATTGAGGTGGGAATCGTCTTCATGTTTTTTGTTTCTTTTTGGAAACTGGATTTTTTTAAATAGGCCTCAAACTTAGGGTAACATAAAAGGTCATTGCATGTTCCCAAATTTTGTTTTTACAATATATAGGTGTTGAGTATGTCTCTGGTATTCCAGAGACATTTGTATCATTTATAAAAGCAAATCTCTAGAAATGAAAGTACTGAAATGAAATTTCTAAGATGAAAGTATTTTAGAGCTGTTACTGAGTCATAAGATGTAATTTCTTAAATATAGTGCATAAGCAGCAGATTTTGTGACACACTTATAACCTAGAATATGCAAATATAAAATGGAATGCTTTTATCCTGGTATTATCTCAGTAAATAATTGACCATTAACAATTTGAGTCATGCTAACCTTTGTACTCCATATCATTCATGTCAAAGATGTATATTAAAGTGTACTTAGGTTGAAATCCAACCCCTTTCCCTCATAAGCAGATTGTTTTCTCTCCCTATTACCAAACTAGGATCAGTATATTCAGGATTTGCTTGCCCCTACATTCCCATACCACACTGCCGACAGCAGAAAAGAATTCTGTGATTAATGAGAGATGTGCAACCTACACCTCTGAAAATATTTCAGTATAGCCCTCTGGGTGGCCATGACCAATCCATTGGAGTGACCATAGAGGTTAAACTCTTCTGCCATTAAACAAAGAATAAACCAAATTGAGATGATGAATGAGGTTAGCAAATGCTTCTGCCAGGAACATTCATATAATTATAAAGTACAATTAGTTATTTGCTGAGCATTTAGAATATCATTAGCTCTTTACTTTAAAAAAAAGGCAATTAAAAAATGTATGTCATAGTGTAAGTCAAGAGTATTGCAACCTAGATGAGGAGGCAAGATTAATATGTAAAAATGAAAAATAATGTGTTTTTCATTGCATAGGTATGAAGAAGTGCTAAAGAAATGTTAAGCAAACTGAAATCAGTAAAGTCTGGAATTAGAAGTAAAATTTTCATAGATGAAACTTGACATAGAATTTAAGCTGAATTAGTTTTAATTAGAAAAATGGTTACAAGAGCATTCCAAGCGGGAGTAGGAAGGGAGAAGTCTAATAAAAAAACAAGGATGTGGGACTAGGTATGGAATAGTCATCAGAAAACAAAAAGACTAGAGTCATTAGGAAGGAAAGGATATGGCAGAGAATCAAACAGTAAGTGGGAATTAAGAGAAAATGGGTCTAAAAATGCAGGACCAGAAATACAAACAGGCGTATATAGAGTTGATACAGACAGCAAGGAGCCCCTAAAAATGTTTTTCAAACCAACTCAATAAGACTCAATAAGGTTTTATAGATAAGCCCTGGTATATGAATTAGAATTCTGACTCAACCACTTTTTAGCTCAAACATTCACCTCTGTGCCTCAATTTCTTTACTTGTAAAACAGGAATTATATTATCACTAAAGAATAGAGGTGAGGAATAAATGAGTTACTATTTGTAAACTTCTTAGATCAATGCCAGACACATTGTAGGCACTCTGCGGATATGTTAAATAAATGGAAAGCACAGCATGGTTAATAGAAACAGGTCTAAGATGGACATGGCAGAGCCTTGTCTATGGTCCATCACTTTTCCCTGTTGTTATTGTTTTTTCTACTCCACTTAACAATAGTGTCAAAGAAGTATCCTTTGGCTGAAATTGTACTACTCATGGGTGTGAGGACATAAATCAGATTCTCATAGGCAATTAGAAGAGCTGAAGAATGAGACACACCCTTATAGTAGTTTAAAGTGTGATGACGTGTAAAGGTCACAAAGATGTAGTAATGGGTTAAAGATAGGAGCTTATGTGCTAATCGCCACGTCTCGCTTCTGGACACCTGCCTGCTTCAAAAGTTATTGTTTGACTATTACCCCTGGGAACCTAACAGTTACCCATGGGAACCTAACAGTTACCCATGAGAACCTAACATTTTAACAGTACGCTTTCTGCTTCTGTACCCCTGCTTGCACAACCCACCTTTAGGTTGACAGGTAGTGAATAGAAGAAAAATAGACCTTTGTGTTCAGACAGAATGAAGAATGAGATTTTGGGCTTAAAACCCTTGTACCTTTATGTTTTGGGGCTGCTCCTTTGGAAGGACAGCCACTGGCTAATAAACTGCCTCTAATATCAGAGCACTCAGGTTGAGTCTGGTTATTCCAGTCACAACAAAAGGACATTTATATTCCTAGATATGAAGGGGAAGCTTAAGCAAACAAACCAAAATGACCTTGAATTTCACTGAACATGAAAATGAATCTTACATATACTCTCTCAATTTCACACTCTCTCTGAGATACCACCATACCAACCACAGAGATTCCAGCGGTCAAGAACTCCTGATTTTTATACAGAATCTTACCACTTATAAAGTATGTTTGTACAAATTGGCTCAGAATAATCCCCACAACCCTATCAGGAAAGTGGCAGGAATTCTCTTGTCCCATTTCACAGATTTAAAAAAAATGAAAATTCAAGTCACAAATAAGGGGTGAGGTCTGCCATCTCCTACTCCAAGGCTCTTATACATAGCCATTCTATCATTCAGACCTAGTTATTCCCAATGTCTTAAAATGTGTTTTGCTCTGTCACTTCCACAAAGATTATCTTGGGGACAGCACTGGGATACCCTCCTATTTTGTCATCCACTTAAAGGAAGCAGCTTAACTTTGTGATAAGTACTTTTATTTTGGTAACTTACAGTTGGAAACTGCTTCAGAACTCTTCATCAAATGTCTGAATCAAATGGGCATGCCCATTCATATTGGGTGGATGAACTTTGTACTAGCCATCATAAAAGTATTCTGGATCAGGTAGGGACTCAGCTGGGCAGGCTGAACACAGGGAAGTGTAGTGCTAAAAGTATGGGCTTTGACCTCAGATAGATGTGAGTCTGATTTCAGTCTGTAGCCCTATCATTTAGCTCTTTACTAGCTGTGTGGCCTTGTTCAAGTCACTTTACATCTCTGAGACTTAGTTTTCAAACACCTACCTGATGGGGTTATAGGACAGAATAAATGAAACAAATGTATATGTATGTATGTGTGTATATATGTGTGTGTGTGTGTGTGTGTGTATACATATATACATACATACATATATACAGATTTTATATATATATAACATATTATATATATAGTTACAGATAGCTGGCATATGCTAAATAAATGGCTATAGCTATTTTTATTGCTCTAAAGCTCATTATTTGCACATGCAAAAAGAAAGATGGCATATTGCTTTCTCCAGAGGGTCTGAGTAAGTCTATTCCAACCTCTCCTTTTACGTCCCAGTCACTGGATACCTAAAGCCAGAGTGACGTTACGGTCAGAATTCAACTTCTCTCTATGCTCCACTGCACTGAAAAGTAGGCAAACGTTTGATGAAATATAACTTCACACACACCTCTGCCAGTGACTTCCCTCCTAGCACATGCTCAATTTCTTTTCCCATCAGTGCTTACCTGCCATTCATGGAAGTTGCCGACTGACCTGCCTAACTAAGGAACTGTTCCTTCTGCTCAGCTATCATACTGATTTAAAGGAAACTCCACTCTTCATCTTGCTGACTATTAAAAGAACCCTGCAAATAACATAAAAAAGATCCCAATCTCCATGCTCACTTCAAGCTATAAAAGCCTAGACAACATAAAGAAGAGGGATGAGAAAACTCATATCCATCTAGAACCTTGAAAACTTGTTTAATCGTAGAGGATCTGATGCAGGGCAAAGAGACTCGCCCTTCCCAGATCTGGTGAGTTCAATTAGCAGTTTAAAATTTTACCAAAGATTAATAGCTCTTTTAGGTGGTGAATTAAATCTGAGAATCCTGAAATCGGTGTATTTGTTGAGTATCTGATATGCACAAAGTATTCTGATTACTACAAAAGATATCATCTATACTCTTAAGAAAGCTGCAACCAAATACAGTACATCAGACACATACACCATAGATCAGGTTCTGCTGGAGTATAGGATCCTGGTAGAAAACTATCAAGGAATAAGTTTAGAGTCATACTGTAGAAGGCCCAGGATACAAACAGCTACTGTTTTTCAAGTATTTATTGCCAGATAACCGGCATCTCATTTAATCTTCCCAACAGTCCTAGAAAGTAGGGGAGGAGAGGCAAAAAGAGGAGCTGAGTTTCAAAAGATGCAGTCTTCCAAGTCAGCGTGCAATTGGAGAGCTTAAGAGACAGTCATTTTAGGTGGTACTTATCTCCAAGAATTTCTCTGGTCACCCAGGATTTTATTCTACATGTTGTTAGCAAGTGGCAATATATAAAAGACAAGATCAAACATTCAAAATACTTGTAATAGCAAAGTCTTTCCTGCCAATTTTAATAGCATTAAAATGATTGCACACGTCTAGTAAATCGGCTGGCTTTCAACCCTGGAATCAGACCAGATTCACCTTCTGTCTACTGCATCAAGCCAGAACTCTGAAGACATGAAAAAATTAGTGCTGGTATTAACTCTGACTTCTTGATCTTCTACTACCCCCATTAGACTCAACTCATGAAGCCCAACTTTTCTATTATTCTAAAAAGGGACAGCTGGACAGCAGGACACAGGGGTGTCTAGGGCCTTGTAAAAACACTGAGATGAAATTGCAGAGAGGTATAAATGAGGCAGCTGTCCCCTTTCTTATATACATGAGAAAGAGATAAGATTTCATCAAAAGTAATATGTACAGAACTGAGAAAAATATAGAAAAAAACCTTTTAGGGAACTATGATGGAAACCAGAATTAAATAGAATGGAGTAGAAGTGTGGTGGACACTGAAGAGAAAGGACTAGAATGATAGTGAGCACCAGAGTAAGACTAAGAGGACTAGGTAAAAAAATAGGGAACCAGTTTTTAAGGAAGAGCCTGGCTCCTTAGTTACCCACCCATCCATGCACTGTCTGCTGTGAGGAAATCAAGGAAGAGAAATGATCTCATGGGAAAACACTGATATACATGTTGAGGTATCTGGGTGCTCCTTCTAATGAAATTAGTAAATAACTTGAAGTCATTTAACTTCTCTAGTTCTGAGTTCCTCAGCTACAAAGATGCTCCCCTTCCAACTCAATGGCTTTTTATGCTTAAGAGTTATGAATTTCTAATATAACCTCCAGAAGTTGGAGAATTTAAATCATAGAGTCCAACTTCTATTTCTAGGCCTTAATAAGAACATTAAAAAAAAGCATGGAATTTTGAGACTATATGATTTTCATTACTTAATCTTGTATAGAACATTTTGATAAATATAATCTAATAAAAAAATGTATTGACATATACATGTAAATTAATATTTCTCTGAACATATATTAAGACCTGAATGAAATTTATAAATGCATCTAGCTTTAGGAAAAAATTGATGTGGAGAATCCAAACTTACAAAACTAATAAGTGAAAGGACAATTCCTTTAAAAAAAACAATTTGCCTTAGCAATCTTTCATGTGGAAATTTTCTTTTTCTGGAGCATTTAAAGCATTTAAAAATTGAATTTTGTAAAGCAAAATCAAATTCCAATTGAAAATTTTTGTATAAAGCTAAATGTCCTCAACAAAATATATTCAGAAAACTAGAGTTTAAATGTTTTGTATCAGAGTCAGGTTCTGAAATTACAAAAACATAAATGCATTTTGTTATAAATATTTTACTAAAGATCTAATGTCACTGAGGACAAAAGACAAATTCCGTACAATGACCTAAAGTCTTATAAGGTCTCTCTCTGTCCTCCCCACCCCACCAGGCACTCAGTAGCTGCATCTTCTACCCACCTCCTTCCACCACTTGACCCTAGTTGTTTTTTCTCTCTGACCACACTGATCTCACTGTTCCTGCAATGTGCCAGGCGCGCTTCCATTACAGATCCCTTTTATTTGCTGTTCCCTCTAATTAAAATGCTCTTCCTGCCAGATACCCAAATGAATTGTGCTTTTCCTGTCAGTGGAGTCATCCCTGGAGAATCTATTTTTAAAATTTCAAAACATTTTTACAATTTTATTTTTTTTTTCCTTAGAACACATCACTTATCTAACAAACTATGTGTAGTGTTTATTGTAAGCTCCAGGAGTCCAGGTATTTTATCTATTTTGCTGTATCCTTGGCACCTGGAGCAGTAGTTGACATAGAGAAGGTAGGTGCCTAATAAATATTTGCTGAATTAATAGACAAAAAAGTCAAAAAATATGTCATTATGGCACTCATTTATTTTTTTATTCTTAAAAAAGGTAAAGAGATGGCTAAAACGATATCTCTCCATTTATTTCACAAATTGTTGAAAAAGAGATAGGGCATGAGTGTCCTCATTTGAGGGGACTATTGTGAATCACAGATTAGAAATGCATATTCAAAAGAGTTCAAAATAGATTTTATTAGTTTTATCCAGACAAATATATAGTTATAGCCTAGTTATAACTATGAATAAACTTCTATAGTCAGCATATATGTTAGTATTTGATAAATTGAATTGTTCTCAAGAATTCTGGGTATTATTTCAATCTGAGTCAGAAATTTCAAGAATCCTGGGCTTTGCATTTGGTCTCATAAAATCTTAGGACATTTAGCTTATTATAGCATGGTTTGCTTTCCCTATATCATACCCTTTTAACACTGATCTACAAAGATACTGCATCTTGCTCAATGATTGAGGTACATCTAGAGCAGTGATTCCCTATGGCACCTTTTGGGCACCACAGACCAGTGCTCCTATGAGAATCTAATGCCTGATGATCTGAGGTGGAACTGAGATGGTGATGCTAGTGCGAGGGAGCGGCTGCAAATACAGATGAAGCTTCGCTTGCCTGCCTCTCACCTCCTGCTGTGTGGCCTGGTCCCAAAAGACCACAGACTGGTACCAGTCCATGGCCTGGGGATTGAGGATTCCTGATCCCTGATCTAAAGGATTGTTCCATCAATGGCAGCTGCGAAAACTTAAAGCCAAATTCTAATTCATCAAAGTTTGTGAATCTCTTCTGAAGGTCTGGCTTAATTTTCACTTTATAGAAGTGATTCTATTGAATTCATCATACTTAACAATGGAAAAAAAGAGCAGTATGAAGACATCAGTTTCCTTGACCTAGTTTGAAAATGGATGCAGTACTTCCTTAAATAAATCCATAATGCTCTTGATCTCCCTTCCCCTACTATTTCAAAGTTTTTTTGCATATGTTTAGTTGCCTTCAATGTCAATCAGAATTGTCCACTGGAAAACAATTCTAAAATCTTCTTTATTCTACCATACATTGTTGGCATAGAAAAAAGGCATTTGTCAAGCTGCTTCTTCATAAGAAATAAATGTTTATATTTTACTTTGATATCTTTCCCAAAGCCAACAATCTGGTGATTATTAAAGATATGGACATCAAGAAAACTCACAACCTTGACTTCTCCCTTCATTACATCTTATAATTAAATTACCCTGGAAAATTTAGCATGTCCTTCCAAAGAGTGATGCAAAGAAAGCCAGTAAATCAACTTTTCTTTTTCTTTGACTTAAACATTTGTAACTTTCCTTTTTCCTCTTTTATTGCTAAGTGGAATCAGTTTTTCTATTCTTAAACTAAACATCTCAAATTCCTTACTAGTGGGGGATTAGACCACACTGCTTCACATACACCAACTAATCTGATAAAATCTTTTGCTGAATTCTCAAGTGTGAAGCACCCTAAGGAAAGATGAATTGGATTGGACCTGAGGACTGTTTTAAAATAAGCCCTGGACTGTGAGTCAGATGACCTGAGTTCCTGTCCTGTACTGCCAGTTATGAATTCTGGGAGTATGGACAAGCTATTTTAATCTCATTGAGCCTCAATTTTCTCTTCTTTGTAATAAAAGGGAAAAATTATTTTTTCTCTTTTACCATCAGAGGAATATCTGAAGATCAAATAAAACAATGTAGTTACAGTGCTTTATAAACTAAATGACATTATATAAATGTGATAAATTATTACGATTGTTCCAACTACTCCCAGCTGACGTTTAGTTCATGCCTCAGTTCTGGCTGGGCTCTTCTCTCCTTTATCATCTGCCCATTACTTTATACAATCCAAAAGCTGCACAAATTATCTGACTGTACTTGACATTCATAATATTTAATATTATTAAATTAATAAATTTAATAATGGTCAACATTTCTGACAAGAGACCAAACAAAGCATCTGAATTAGAGTGGTGATAAGAAAGGAAGAGATACTAAAAACAAATTAATAAATTTAATAATATTATTAAAAATAAAAAGCTTTGAAAATTCTTTTGGCTATGAGATTTCCTGGTGATTTTTTTTCCCCCAGTTAGACTAATCCTGGGCAAAATTATGCAAGTATTTCTAGCACCTCCCATTCTTCTTCTGGCAACACCATCTCATTCTTCTCAATGCCTTTCTTTTTTTTAGAAAGCCTAATGTTTCATCTGGCTCAGATGCCAGAAGAAAACCTTAATCTACTAGCGATGGCATTCCATCCTAGATTGCCCACATAGGAAGCACCCTCTGCTCTCCCAATCTCTAGTACACACTTCCAAATGTATCTGGCTAGAGCTCCATTCTTGACAAGTAGAGCCAATCTGATTAACTGTTAATAATGGAAATAATTGCTTTATATGTTTTCTGCACTCAAGTTAAAAATTTATATTTTAATATGAGGACTTTTTTAAAAATGCTTTACCTCATAGGTCATAGAGTCTTTCTAGGATTTTTTTCCTGCAAGAGGAATCTGCCCTTTTTTCTCCCCTTACTTAATCTAGGTAATGCTTATTGTGCCTTCATTACCAAAGGAGAAGTCTTTGCTAATATTCCTTACTAAATTAATTCCTTCCAATGTAATTTCTGATAGCATCATGTTTATTTCTTCATATCAGTTATTATAGTTGTAGTTTTACATTTATTCTCAGGTTTTTTTTTTTAAATGACTTACCCCCAACTCTATTCTAAGCTCCAAGAAAGTATAGACTATCTCATATTTTACTTTTTATCTTCCTGCCCCAGGGCCTAGGAGTTAGCAGGTACTCAATAAATATTAAATGAATTGATAGGCTTATGTATAAAAAATGCATTATTTTTTTTTTTAGCAGAGAGATTTTACATTTGAATTTCCTTCTAAAGGTGATCAAGGAGAGTCAGCGGGAGTTCTTATCTGCAAGCAAAACTTGACACTCACTCTGGCTCTTTCAAGTAAGAATAGGTTTATTTCAAGGACTTTGGGAGTGATGGCAGCAGGTGCTCACAAGCAAATCAACCAGATTCTGGGAGATAAGGCTTGAAAACAATAGAAAATAAGATAACTCTAGATGTTTGAAACCAGAAAAAAAGAGAACACACTATCTCATGGGCTAGTCTAAATTTTCTTTCTGTTGCCGCCTGCACTATTGTCTTTCTTCCTCCTTGTCTGACCCTATTCCTGTGTTTAAATGAAATTGTTCTTCCTGTGTCACTAACAAAGGAGTCAATGTGTGTCTAGCCTGTCTGGCCTTATAGAAGCTTGGAGGGAACAAAGTGAACACTTCCACCATAATATCTTTGGCTAAGTTTAGGTCTTATGCCAGACAGAGCTAGAAGAAGGATTTTTAGGGGAAAGAGAACACAGCAGGCAGGTACCAGGAATTACAATTTAACCCAGATTGTTTCCATTTAATAGATATAATTCCAGGGGGAAACTAAGAGAATGGATACAGGGCATGTAAATGCCACATCAATGTCAACTACAAACAAGTGAGCAGTCAAAATAATTCCAGCTGTTTATCCTAAAAAAAGAAAATCTGAAAATAGCTGAAAAATAAGAGAACATTCAGAATCCTTCTCATGGGTCCAGAAAGAAGTGTGAAATGCAGAGATGGGGAAGTCCCCAGAGATTCTGATATTAAGCTTAATAGGGGTACTGCCAGTCTTTCTACATCAAAAGAATCACTTAGTATTTAGAATTCCAATGAGACTCTCTATCTGTTCGGTGATTATAATCATCTACAACTTGCCAAGATGGAATAGTATCTCCCCCAAATAAACCTATGCCAAAAGTCAAAGGTCAAAAGTTAGAGGAACAAAAACATAACCTTCTAGTTTTTCTCATTTTATCCCTCTTAACACATTTAGATTATAGTAGGTTACTAGAATGCAGTAACTGTATGTTACATCTGTATGTTCAATATGTTGCCCAAGAGCAACAGATTATTTACTGTCAGATGCTGCTCTACAAAAACTTTCATAATTTCTTTATTCTTCTGTTTGACTGACCCCCAAATCCATACTCTGTGTGCTGTTTTTCTTTTCTTTGCATGAAGTTATCTGCTTTCTTTTCTCCTTTTGTTATTAATCTCTTTTAATCTACAATGTCCTTCCTATGCTAGTTTAGGTATTTGGAAGTTAAAAGCAGTCAAACAGCTAATAACAAACGTTAAGGAAGAACTCTTCTTAACTCCTGACGATTCTTTTCTGTGAAGGGATCCAAATTAATATAACACTTGGCTTCTGCTGCTTGCCTCCCTTGCCCTAGAAGTTTGGACTTATCTGAAAAATAAACCTGGCCAAGGTGAGCTAGCCCCATACTTCTTTTTAGGCATGTGCTGCTATCCCAGCCACCTTATTCCCCCTCAGCATGTGTCCACTGCTGCTCTTCCATCTTGCCCATGTTCAGAGTTGCAAAAGATTCAGAGATGCAGTATTCTGGGAATCTGAGCCTTCACAATAGGTTCCATTGTTAACATGGATTAATTTTGTGAAGTGATGTTCTTTACTTGTTTCATTTCTAATTATTCAAAACCTAAGTGGGAAGAGGGGTACTATTCGAAGACCCTTTAGAAATCAGAACACCAAACACTTTTCACCTAATTTTGACTCAGCACTATTACATCCCCATATTTGCCTCTGTGAAGTGAGTAAAATCTAGGAGGAATTGAAGAGGAGAAATAAAGCAGCCAGGACTTTTGTCTGAGGCTGGTAGATAAGGTCCATTCCTCTGGTTTAGAAAGTGTTTTGTGCAGGATCGGTCTTGACAAAATCCTAAGAAGGGAGTTTAAAATGAGAACATCTGTCTGACAGAGTCCACAGAGGTTAAAGGATTGGTACTCATCCCAAACATGTCAACACCAATATTATGAGGAATGTTTATATCTTATATTCTCTAACATTCATTGCAAACGGGCACCAGGTGTTGCAATCCTCTCCTGTTGCACGATTAGTAGCAAACCATGCATGGAATACAATTGCTTGGCCCCTGAGTGATTTGGCTTTTCCAGACTAAAGAGGCCAAGAGCAAGTTGGCGCCTTCTCCCACCACTCAAGTCACAGCTGGCTACTCTATTCACAGGACTCCATTCCAGCCTCATCAGTGTGTGTCCAGTGTGTGTCTAGGCTCATACAATCTTGGAGGGAACACAGGGGAACATTTTAGGTTGATTGTTTTCAGGCACAATTCACCACCATACTGGTTGTTTGTCTATAAAGGGAAGTGACAGCAGGTTCTAGATTTTATTTGCAGAGAAATATTATACCAATAAAGTCAATAGTTCAAAATAATTTGGCAAAGGAGGGTTAACTTATTCCAGATTTTCAATTGCAAAAATTGAACAGGACAAACTGCTTGTGTTGAAAGAATGAATCAGATCTTTGGGCTAGAATGGTTTTGTCCATTCGTCTACATGATCTTTTAAAAAATATAAATCAGATTATGTCATTCACCTGCTTAGAATCCCCAGTTGCTTCCCTTGTAGCTAGAACAATTCAAACTCTTTGTATGCCATGTGCATTCCTGCCTTAAGACGATTGCACTGGCTCTCCTCTCTACTGTAGACACTTGTGCCCCTCTCTCCCAACACCCTGGACCTGATTCACTCATTCTTATTATTTAGTTTTCAACCCTAATGTGATTTCCTTAGAGAGATCTTTTCTATTTTATCTAAAGAGGCATACTCCCTGGTCATTCGGAGCTTGTTTTGTTTCTATTTATTGCCTGTCTCCCTCACTAGAGTATTAAATTATGTGTGGGCAGGGACCTTGATTGTCATAGTTAACATGATAGCCCCACCTCCTGAAATAGTGCCTTCTGCAGCATAATACGTACTTGGGTAGATATGCTGAAACATAGCAACTCAATCACTTTCAATGTCAATTTGAAATATATAAATGTAGTGAGCAAACCTTTTTACTTCTGGTAATTCTATCAATTAATGCTATTTGGTAGAGTAGCCTAGTATGCTTCAGATTAATCACAGATTAATTCTCCATAAATCTCTACATAGTACTTTATAGAGACAGTATCCCAAATGAAAGAATTATGGATGGACAAAATTATATATGTCCATTACATAGCCCTTTGAATAAAATATCTCCAGTGTGCTTCCTCTATCATTTGATCACTCCCTATTTTTAACAATCAGGTGAGAAATAAAATAGCTTAAACAGACAAAAACACACTAATAAAATTTTTGATTATATCTAAGTTATCATAAATAGTAACCGTAGGTTCAATTAATGCAAAATTTGAATTTTGGGGGCTATCTGGATCAATATTAATTAATAGCTTTACTATTTTTAAATTATTTTCAGCATTCTATGTCACATCATCTTTTTTGTCTCTCAATATGTTTTATATATATAAATACAAATATATATGTATATATACACACATATATATATTTATATTTAAAATTATATATATATATGTATATGTATATTCTGGGTTTTTAAAATATTTTTTTTCAATTACAGTGACATTATTTTCAGGTATATGACACAGTGATTAGACACATATACCTGATGAAGTAATCACCATGATGAAACTAGTATCCATCTGACACTATATATAATTATTACAATACTATTAACTGTATTCCCTATGCTGTACTTTACTTACTGTGCTATGTCACATCATCTTAAAGTGATGCCATGAAATACTTAGGTAATGGCTATACAATAAACAATGTTTTTGTTTCTTTTTTTCGATGTCATTGAACTTTTGAGTAATTCCCTTTTTAAAAAAAATCAGAAAAATAATTCTCATATTGTAGATTCTTGATATCTGTCCGAATTTTCCATTTTTTAAATTTAGTGTTGCTTTGTTTAGATTAAATCTTAAACTGCTATGCATCAGAATTGAGACAGGACCAATAGTAAACTTCTAATGTCTTTTAGCAACTGAATTATATCAATATGTGTATGTGTGTGTATCACATACAGAGATGTTATTCTCATGGATCCTTAAGATAGCCTCAAGAGACCATTAAAGTATTTTTATTTTTGAAGCTCACAGGCGGTATTATGACTCTTTTAGTTGCAAGTGACAGAAACCCATGTAAACCTAAATTAAGTTTATACCTAAGGAAAGGTACTAGTGCATATAACCAGGAATAAATAAAGGTACTTCAAGGAACTGAGAAAAGTGCTACAGGAACAAGATCCTCAGGTTCTGGAACTGGAACCTGGAATCACAATACTGTCAAGTCTTTCTTACTTTCTATCTGTCTCATCTCTGCCTGACTCTGCTTCACATTGTAAATTGGTTGAATTATTTTCTACTACAAAGAAGCCTTCTCCATGTGGCAGCGATTTTTGTAGCATCCATTAGCTTAAAACTTAGCACAAGAAATCTTCTTTGCCCCAATGTCCTTGTATTAATCCCAGGGCAAGATTCCAATTGTTCTATTTTATTTAAATGCTGACTGTTGTGATCAATGTTGGCAGAGTCCAACATAGCAAGAAGGGAGATCTCATTGGGCAGGAAAAAATGCTATTACAGTAAGTTTCAAAGGTTAAGAATCAAAGTTTATTTTCTTTTATCATTTACTGAGTATTAAGCATTGGACTATGCATTGTCAACAGAGATAAAATGCACAATTCCTAGCATATTACTTTATACACATGTTTAATATTATTTTTGCCTTGAGCTAGGAACTCAAGACACAACATCAATTATTTATTATTTTCCCCTCCATGGACTCACACTACAGCTTGGGAACCCGGCCATGTACATTTAAAAAGTCAAATATGATAGCTTGTAATTACCAAATGAGATATGCAGCTGATTAATGCCATAGAATTTTTTAAGAGCATCAATATTATAGGGGCTAAAAGAATCTGGGATATGTTCGTGGAAAAGATAGGACCTGAGTTACTGCAGATCTCAAAGAAAAGGCAGAACCTAGATAAGCAAAGTTACTATCTCTTCTGGAGCTAAACTCTCCATGCTGTTTAAATGTGCCAGCTATGGCTGAGGTCATGGAGGAGTGAGAATTCTAAGGTTCTTGCCGAGAATTTCTTTTTAGAAATTCAGAATTGATACTGAGTTCTCAATCTAACCACTGAGCTCCATGGCTTCAGGATTCTTACTAGCAGGAGATGTGCATAAAGACAAATTGCCAAGTAAAGATCTGAATATCAGCTTTATAAAGGGCCGGACAGGACTCTTTATAATTGCTAGATTGGGACAGGACAGAGTTGATTTTTTCACCTTCACCTGTATATTAGTTTCTTAGAACTACTGTAAAAAATTACTACAAATTTGGGGGCTTAAAACAACACAAAGTTATTCCTTCACAGTTTTGGAGACCAGAAATTGAGGGGGCCATACTCCTTTGAAAGGTTCCAAGTAAGAATCTGCCTTTGGCTCTTTCAGCTTCTGGTGGCTCCAGGTGTTCCATGGCTTCTGGAAGCAAAACTCCAGTCTCTGCCTCTGTCTTTATGTGACCTTCTCTCCTTGTCTCATGGCAAATTTCCCTCTGCCTTTCTCTTATAAAAACCCTATCATTAGGTTTAAGGCCAACTCTAAATGTAGAATAATTTCATCTCAATATCCTTAGTAACATCTACAAAGAGCTCTTCTCCCAAATAAGGTTACATTCACATGCTCTGGAGTTATGACTCGGACATACATTTTTGGGGTCACTTTTTAATCCACTACACCCTGTATTGAAGATAGTTGCCTCTCTTTGCCTCTCTTTGACTTATCTACCCAGCTACAAGCAAAAAAAAGGGAGTTCCCACTTCCACACAAGTTAGCTTAATGCCTGAGAATCAGAAGAGATAACTAGAGGACAGGAGTACCTCTAGGCCTGAGCATATTTCAATCCAAGAGATTAAGACAGAGAGACATTTCTATTGATGAGTAGTGCCTCTCCCAGAGAAAGGAGGCCCACAGGAAGCAGAGTTTTTACCATTCATATTTATGACTCCTCATCCTTGGAGACTAGTCAGAAAGATAGGGAAGGTGAGCCTGGGTATTTATTCCAAACTACTCACCATATCCTGGTTAGGCAAAATAAGTTCTCTCCTCTACAGAAATTCATAATAAGAGAATGTAGGTTCCTGCACTAATATCACCTATTCTGGCCTTCAAAAAGAGAAACATTAGCATAAAGAGCTAATAGTACAAGTAAGTCTAGAATGTTTAGAAAAAAATGGTTCCAAACTGATACATAGATATATTAATTCGTTTAGTGATTTATTCAGCAAAATAGGCTAAGCTCCACCTAGGTTTTATAAAACCGGTGGTAAATGAGGTATTCATGGTCCCTGCCAAAACAGAATGTATAATGTAGTTAGTGGGACAACATACTATGTTATAGTTGCATCTTCCATTGTCTATGTGTTATGATGTGAGAGCATAAATTAGGGAGCAAGTAACAGAATTGTGAAGGGGTGAAGGGAAGTAGTGACATTAAGACTTAGAATTAAAAAGAAAGTGTCTGAGTAAAGGGACAGATGACAGATGAAAAAGATCCTGGAACTACAAGTAGCTTGGGAGATAAACAGAAATTAAAAAAGGGCCTTGTAAACACACAAAGGTGTTTAGACTTGTCCTACAAGCTTTGAGGATTCATTGAAGAACTAGTGACATAATCAGATTTGCATGTTGAAATGCTCACTCTGATTGAAGCATGAAGAATTGATTAGAGGATACCAAAAATGAGGGACCAATCAATAACCTCTTGTAATAAAATATGTGTGTTTATTGCCATATTAGATGCCAAAATAAATCAAAATTCCCTGTGGCCCTTTTATTCAGTTATCCCTATCTATAATTTCCCAATCCATCAGTCAAAATGGCCAGTCGAGGGTGGAAGGAAGTTAGATATTGCTGCTTAAACTTTACTGAGACATCTCTTTGGACTTCATATTGGAAATCAAAAGAAGAAATCAATGGCCTTTGTAAGAAAAAATTCACTTCAGGTATACTTGCATCTAGAGACTCAAACAATGTCATCAGGACGAGGTCTCCCTGCACTTCTTAATTCTGTTCTCCTTCATGTTGGCATCACCTTTCATCAGGTCTTCTCCAAAGTGGTGGTCTCTTACATTAACTCAAGGGACAAATCTACCTAGTCCTGTGATAAGTAGAGAAACTGCATGTTTCCTTCAAATGTTTGAGAGAAAAGTATTGTCATTGGCACAAATTGGATCATACCCCCAACTGCGAACCAATTAGTTTGGCAAGAAAATAGAATATACTCAAAAGGTTAGGTATGATTAATGGCCCAACGCCATTATGGAATTCTGAGACAATGATTTTATTTCAGTCATCTATTGCTACCTAATAAATCACCTCCCCAAACTTAGTGGTTTAAAAAAGGAATCATTTTATTTATTTATGACTCTGTGAGTCAGGAATTGTAGCAACCACAGTGAGAATAACTCATCTCTGCTTCCCAATGTTTCAAGCCAACAGTCAGAGGGCTCAAATGATGAGAAATGGTTGAACAGGGGCCATGTGTTTGGAATCTTGGTTCCAGCTGTTGCTCAGGTTCCTCAGTTCACCCTCAAGTGGCCTCTGTGTGTGGCTAGCTTGGGCTTCTTTATAGCATGGTAAGCTCAACATAGTAAAACTTCTTTTACATCAACTGGATTTCAAAAAAAAATATTCCACCAGACTAAGACATTAAACATTCAATATGGGTACAAGCACTTATTAGTCTTCTACCTGAATCATGTTCTCTGATATCTTTTTGGCCAAAGTAGTTCACATAGTCAAGCCCAGAGTCAATACAGAAGAGAATAAAGATAAAGCAAGAAAGCATGAACACTAGAGAAAGAGATTCAGTTGTGAGCAGGGGGCACTAACATATCAAATACACTACAAGCTTGGATGTTAAATTTTTCACAAAGATAATGAGCCTTCCTCAAGCTGCTTCTTAGAGACTATAGATAAGTGGTTATTAGTAGATCAGGAAACAAAAGGTACAGCAACCACCAAAATTTTGCTGCAGCAAAAAAAAGATTGCCTTGACGATATAAGGAAATATCTTTCTTGAGCTTTCTGAGAAATAACTAGAGGATATAATGAAGGGTACTAATTTTCTACTTGAGCCTGTGTCATTATAATTTGGGTGTAAACAAAAATGTGACTTCCTTTTCTAGTTAAAATCTGGTGAGTCTAGACTTAGTAATTACAGAGAATAACAACAACTATAAATATATGGTATTTTAAAGCTCAGACTATTTTCTTAGCTTTTACCCAGCTTCATTTGTGACATTTGAGTCACATAAACCAATGGTCCTTATAATATTTAGAGCAAACTAACCAATAGAGTATATGTGCTTTCCTGAGGAAAAATAAAATTTAACCTGAGATTTAAAAAAATCATAACCCTAGGGGTTCAGTTATACTTTTGTTTATCAAAGTAAATACCTTCTATCTTTTTCTCATTAGTCCAGTGTTGGTTGTACTAGTCAGGATTCTCAGAGAAACAAAACCAAAAGAACATATAGATATAAATAAAAAGATATTTATCTTGAGGGATTAGCTCATGTGGTTATAGAGTCTGAGAAATCCCATGATCTACCATCTGCAAGTTGGAGTCCCAGAAAAGCCAGTGGTGTAGGTGCAGTCTAAACCTAACAGCCTGAGAACCAGGGGAGCCAATAGGGTAAAGTACAGATTCTTGTCTGAAATCCTGGGAGCCCAGAGCACTGATGTTTGTGGGCAGGAGAGGAAGGATGTCCAAGGACAAGCAAAGTGGACAAATTTGCCCTTCTTCTGCCTTTTTGTTCTATTTGGGTCTTCGACCAAGGGATTGAATAAAGCCCATCCTCATAGGAGTGGATGATCTTCTTACTCAGTCTACCATTTCAAATGCTAATCTCTTTTAGAAACACACCAAGGCACAAACACACTCAGACACACCCAGAGATAGTCAGACACACCCAGAAATAATGTCATACCAGCTATCTAGGCATCCTTTAGTCCAGTCAAGTTGACACATGAAATTAACGATCTCATTGGTCAATGCTGCAAAACCTACTTTTCTAAGAGGAAATACTTCTAAATGGCTTTGATTTAGAAGTATTGATGATACTCTTACCAATGAAAGTGTCAGTAAGAAACGTCCAGAATTTTACAGAATTTGTGAGTTTATTTGAGCCAAAACTAATGACATATGCCAGGGAACAAAATCCCAAATGCTCCTGAGATTAACAGTTTTGCCACTTGTTTTATGCATTTGAAATTAAGGAAGGAACGTAAGGAAGATTATATGAGTGTGAGAGAAAGAAAAGTGGGGAATGAATTACAGGATGGTTAACAAATCATTTGTCCTCTTGAGGGTGGTTATGGCTTATTTCAAAAGTATATAAATCTACATACCTTGCACAGAAACAATGGACAGAGCTTAAGGCAAAGATAAGGCTTTTACTAAAGAGTATGACTTCCCACCATGACCTGCCGACTTAGGAATTTATGATCAGATCACCTTGTGAGATTACTTTCCATAGAACATAGCAATTAAAAACAAAACAAAACAAAAAACTTTGACTTTAGTCAACCAACAAATTTTTGTTCTACATCTAGTATGCATTAGGTGCTAGGATTACAAGTGTGAGTCAAAGTCCTTACTTAAGCACTTAACATTTATGTGTGCCAGAGGTGCAAGAAGTAAGGGAACAAATGGTAAACACACTAGCAAATAAGATTTCATGTACCGATTAGTGCTGTGAATAAGATTAAATGATATACTAGCAAGTGACTAAGGGAAGGAAGGTGAAATGGGATAATATAATGAGTGCTTGAGTAAAGGAAGGGGTAGTTGCTTTAGCTAAGAAGGTGGGACTCACCATTCTGAGATAGGAGAGTTGGTAAATAGTTTGAAGTCACAGATGAGCAGGCTGGGACTACCAAGGTCTCCTGAATCAATGAGATTTATAGTGAGTCTATAACTTGTTGTTATGACTTTGTCAAGTTAACATTTGTTAAGTGGAGCATGAGGGGCATAGTTTTAGGTTATAAATGTGTCACAATCTGCTTTTACATTGGTGAATACAGGGCAGTAAATAACTAACATTTACAGCACAGAGAGATGGTATGAGGGGAACAAAATAACAATGAGGGGTTCTGTGGTCTCCTGCTCTAGTGCTGGAGGTTGTGCCCTGAGTAGTCTAGTAAAGAAGATTACTCTGACAGTTCTAATTTTAGATGCAAATTATCTTAGATGCAAAAGGACAATAGACAGGCTCACTTAAGGAAGGTACAGGCCTGGGACATGACTATCTGCCATAATTTAGTTAGAAATTTTTATGTTCAGATCATCTTATATGGTTACTTTCAGTCTCTGAGTTTGTAAGGCCTGCCATGCTGTCTTTTCCTGAGCTTGTCAGTTTTAGTATGTGGTCCCTTTTTCCATCCACAAAAGCTATCTGTAAGCAAACACTGAGGATGGCAACTTCTCTAGTTATCTCCAGCCTCTAGTTTTATTCCTTTTTTTCTTGTTCTAGAAAATATCCTCTAGAGTCCCTGTGCACTATGAAACTCTAGCCTCGGGGATGAATTTGATATATATTTAATCAAATCAATTAGCGTCTAGTCTTGGGTATTTGTGGTTCAAAACTTATTACTAATTGTTAAAGAAAGACTTTGTCCCTGGTTGGAAGAATTTCAGAAATCTTGGTGAGAGGATGAATAAGTTCTGAGAGGCACTGTGCCTATTCTGATGAATTAGAAAGCCTAGAAGAAGGGAAAATCTAATTCAAAATATTTCAGAGAAAAGAACATTCTAATATCATAAAAACCCTTAGAAATGGTCATGGCTTTTGGGAAATGGGCATGGGAGTGATGATGGAGAGAAGGTAATAGGAAATCAAGGTTGACACTGTGAATAATTTAATATTCTCCTGTCTGTGACCACTGTTAATGCAGCAGCTGGTTCCAAAATTTTTCTAAGTCACTCAGCAAGCCGATTTGGCTAATAAATGAGGAGTTATAAAGAGCTAGTATTTATTTTCCAAGAAAGCAATAGAAATCCAAACTTAGGAGACATTTTATTTAATTCATTTCTTACTGACAAGAGATAATGAACTGAGATCTCCAAGGCAGCTGGGAGAACAGCAACCCGCCACAGCCTGTAAACCCAGAAGCTGCTAGTTCAAAAATGACCTCTGTCACTAGCTTGGCCTGACCTCCTGGATATTATATAACTTAGCTCCCTTACATGTAAGTTGGGAGAACATTAGAAATTCAATCAGAGAGTGGTTATAAAGATTTTGTTAAGCCAAGTGCAGCAGTGAACGTGCACTGAGAAAAGTCAATACACATTTGTCAACTGGCTTGAAATGAAAGAGAGTCACAGTGGGAAGACTGTGGTTAGGTTGCAACCTGCCCAGTCTTTCAGTTCTGTGAAGTAACAGCCAGAACAGTGGGAGAAGATGGTTCAATAAACACCCTGACGATCACAACTCTTCCTTGTAAATCACTCAAATAAGACCTCCTGGGTGGATGCAGATGAGAAGAACCCTATTGCCAAAAGAAGGGAAGCCAAGCTGTGGGTTGGGAAAGTAGGTTGAAGCACAGCCAAAGGACTTGTGTCTGTGCTTCAATGACACCTACATCATTCATTCATTCACCCATCCATCCATCCATCCATTCATTCAAAAAGTAAATAGTTACTGAGTTTTCACTCTGGGCCAAGCATTATGTTCAGAATGTGAACTCAAGACCCTCTTCTTGCCCTTGAGTTTATGATGCCGTTGCAAAAGACAGACATTTCAGTGATGTAAGTGTCTTGACAAGATGAGAGGACGCTGTGGGAGAGGATCCCCTGCTGCCAAGACATTGGGAGAGGATCCAATGAGGCTCTTAGAGGAGCCAACGTCTAACCTGAAACCGAAAGCTGAGTATGAGTTATCCACGCAAGAATGCAGCCAGTAAAGGAACAGTGGTTCTAGAAGAGTCTTTCTAGAAGAGAAAATTATGCCTAGAAGCTCAAAACTTTATTTTCTAATATTTATGGATTGGCCCCTACAAGGCAAACAACATACTAGATGCAATGTGATACATTAAGACGAGCAAGATATTACTCCAGGAAACATAGCACTTAAAGCCTAATGAATTGGGTGGTTTTGATAATGGTTACAAGGCAAAGTATAATTTATATGCCAAATATCTTTTCGGGTTGGTTGGTCAGTTGAGTTGATTCAGTTCCCCAGCCTACTCTCTCTCCCACAACTCCCTCCTGCAAGAAACTAGTTAATTTTTTGGGATTTGGAAAAAAACTAGTTAGTATTGGAAAAATAACTATTTTATAGATAATTTTCTTCTTCCAGTTTGTATGATATTATAAATAGAAGGAAGAATTAAAATCATTCTATATTTGTACACTCACTTGAAAAATGGTCAGTTCAGTAGTTAAAAGAAAGACCTATTGCACCTTAATGAGTTGATATTGATTTACTCTAATCAGTTCAGTAATCTGAGCTCCTATAATCATTCCTATCCTACCCTCTTATTCAGTATTTATTCTCAGTGACCTTCTGGGTAATAATTAGGGGCAATAACAATGACCTCAACCAGCCAAAACACATCAAAAAGGCCCCTGTGAAGAGAGTCTGTGTCCCCTAGCTTTGTTTTCTGCCCACAGAGATTTCTACCTTTCAGAAACATTTTTTGGCTCATTAATGGCTTGACCCAGGATATGGAGGTGCCTGAAAATAAAGAAGAATCAATGTTTTAAAGGTGCAAATACTAAGGAGTAAGGGCAAGCCATTGGTCATGATGTAAGGAAACAGAAGTCAAGAGGTACAACTGAGCTAGAAAATTGTCTCTTGAATGTCAAATAATGCATTTAATCTGGTGGCTGTGAACTATTTCCTCCAAGAATTACTGAAACTCTTTCAGGCCCTCTAGATATAGCTTGGCCTAAAGAAGAAATCTTGGAGAATACTGTAGTCTTTCTCTGGCCCCTGGTAAATGGAGCAGCTGACCCGGTTTGGTCTTTTTCATCTCAGATTTCAGTATGATTCAATTGGCCTGGAGCTCCGGTGACACACCGTCTGCCCTGAACTTTGGTGTCCTGCCTCATGGCCTGAGGTCTAGCTGCCAAGTTACTCGGGCAGCTCAGATTCCTAACCTTCTGGCTTTTCCTTTTCAGAATCTGATCATATAATGAAGTGCAGCCTCTGCTCTCATGGCAGTTTCCAGTGTCTGCTCCACTTCACTTACGTTTACTCCACTGGCTTTGGACAGGTCACTCTCTTCATGAAACCACAGTTGAAACTAGAATCTGATGAGGCTCCAATCAGCTCTCTTTGGGAATGAAAGAGAAACCAACCCATAAACAAACTCTTGAAGTAGAGCAATTACGGACAGTGGTCCTAGCTATGATGTTGTCTCTATGCTATGTCACTTTCTTTGCTCAGTTCATCTTATGTTCTTCCCAAGAAGATGCTAACTGAGTAGTAAAAAACAACATAAGGAAGGACATATCAGAGAACTTGAGGAATATGCCACCTGGCTTACAGGCTCTGAATATATGGGAGGTGGTTTCATAGTTACATTTGAAAATTGGTATCATCTTGGTTGATCCAAATTATCCTTTAAAGTATCATGGAATGACTAGGGGCTTTCAGCTTCACCAAGTAATAGTTGGAAAGTTATATTATATCTCTGTTTATAACAAGTGTATAGCTCTTGCTTCAGAATCAGAATGCCAGCAATGCATTTCAGAATACTTTTCAGAATACAGGGGAAAGTCAGTCTTATCTCTATACACCCTTCTCCCATTATTATTATGGTTCTAAACATCGTACACCCTATCTTGCCACCCCAGAAGTTAAGACCCCAACAAAATAAGAGCATATTGAGAAAACAGAATATTCTTGACTAGTCCCAATGCATACTGTTGAGATAAGGGATCCTACCACTGCAAGAGCAAGTTACAAAGAAACTTTCCCCATGATCATAGACTAGTTTCCATAAGCTAAAATGATACTTTGAAATACAAATATCTAAAATATAAATGACAATTCTCTTGTGGCCAGGTTTTAGAGAGGGTAGTTAAGTTTGGCATTAGTACCTTCCTTGGGGTTCTTGTTTTTAACACTGGGGATGGCTGAGTTGCTAAGCTCACTTAAGATTAGAAGTGTTTCCAAACTGCCTCAGTGTGCACATAGGTCAGAATTTGTCCCCATGGGACAGCTGGCTCTTAGCTGCAACTCTTAATCAGGCTCTGCTGGGGCACAGCCATGCCACAGTTTCATGAACACCATTATCAGGCTTGATTTTTGCCCTGTAGCTGCAACAATGGACTTTTGACCTGTTACATGTTTTAACTTTCAGAATCAAGTCATGTTTTTTTCAGGTGAAATTTTTGGAAATATGGCATGGACTCCTCCCCTCCCACCAATCATTTTGCTAAAATATTAACTTGACCTTTACCTTTCCTGATCTTTTAGCATATATGCTCTCCTTCTTATGGGGAGGTGAGTGCTAGGTTCCCTGACATAGAGGAAGTTTGAAGGTAAACCTAGGAGCATAGAGATTGGTGCTTACAAATTACAGGGCTGTTCAAATTAAAATCCTAGGAAGCCGTGGGCAGAGGAAAGAGAACTCTCTCCTCTGCTAAATTTCTCTGTTCAACAAATTCTCACATAACAGCATTACACCTGTCTGAAAGTATGAATTTCATTTTTTTCAAAGAATATAGCCACAACATCCATTCTTCCTCAAAGTCTTTTATTAATAACAGCTATATCATATACTTTAGGAATGTTTTAAATTTTATCTTTACAAAGAAGACAAGATAGTGATTGGGGAGTCAGAGCAATAAGTGGCAGGGTAGATATTCAAACCCTGACATCTTTATCCTAAGACAGGAGAGTGAAGAGATAAAGCTGGAGCCTGGAGTTTTCAGTGTTCCGAAGCCTCTACTCTAGCCAAACCCTTTCTGTTATAATTATCTGGGGGAAATAATCCAATTCTAGACAAGATAGAGCATGGAGTGTCATACTGTTGGGAGCTATTAACATACTGTTGTCATACTGTGTATGGAAGAGAGGAAGAGGACTTTAGGGAAAGGGGGATGAGGAAGCTGGGATCACTCTCATTCTAAGAGCATTTAGGAACATCTGAGGACTGGTACTACCCTCTCCACCCCACGTCATGCTAGAATCCAGGAAAAGGATTTGGCCAAATCATTGCTAGTAAGATGTACACATAGTGCATGGAAATGAAACCAAAACTGATTTGAAGTAAATTTTCTTAATTTATAAAAGAAACTCTAGGACCTGTCAAGTAGAAAGAGCTAAGTAATATGGGAAAAGACCTGTGCTAAGAAAGCCACTAGATATGCTATCGCCTCTTAAATACTCACGAACAGTTTGGTTAATGTTAATAGAACTTCCATCTTCCCAGGAGAGAGTTGGAACAAAGATGAAAATCAGAGAGAAGAAAAGCTGATGGGGATGCTAAAAATTATGATATTCCTTTTCTTAAGTACACAGGGTTACCATGAGACTAACATTTTTTCACTCTATCACCAAATTTCTTCCTCCTTGTTGAATTATCCTTATTCAGAAGATATACAAACATATTCTAATAGTATTTCACTTTAAAATTGAAGTTTCTGTTTGATGATATTTCTATTTTTCTGCTCCCCTCCCCAAGAAAACTTCCAAAAAATTGTCTATGTGCTTTTCTATTTCCTAACTTATATTCATCCTTTTGCTTTTCCGTTAGCTCATCAGTCCAACCTGGCTGACACTGCTCTTGTCAAAGTCAGCAGTGACCACATACAAAGAACATTTTCTGTCTTCTCTTTTTATGGAACAGTCTCCTTTCTTAAATTCTGTGACAATATCCAACTCTGGGTATTTCTTCCCCTCTGTTTACTGCCCATTTCTTCTCATTTTCTTTTGCTTGCTTTTCCTGCATTATCTAAACTTAAATATTAATATTCCTCAGGGCTTTGCCTTGGACTCTCTTCATCTTTCTTTATACAACTCCTTCTAAGTGACTTCACCCATTTTCATTGCTTTCGTTTTATGTCTGTGCTAAACCCTCCCTCATTTACAGTTCTGACCCAAACCTCTTCACCCAACTGTCTGCTCAGTGACTCCACAGCCTCATGGTCATCTGTGAATTGACATTCCCAAGGCAGAATCCTTATTTCCTCCTGCATCTCCCTTCCCCAGGTCAGTAAATAACATTGAATAACATCTATTTAATTGTTAAAGCTAGAAATCTAAGTGTCATCCTTTATTCCTTGTTTCCTTCACTGTGCACATCCAATCCATCTAAATCCCGATTATTTTATCTCTAACATGAATCTCAGCTTTGTCCGTGTTGCTGCCTGTCCACTGCCACCACCTTGTTCCAACCATCATCCTTCCCTGCCCTGATGACCACAGTAACTTCTTGGTATATCACCCTATTTCCATAGTCATTCATTTCCTACAGATTTTCCTTACAGCAACTAAAATAATCTATGTAAACACATAAATCTAATCACATTGTCTTTCTAATTCAATCCCTTTGTTAAGTTCCCAATGTATTTAGAATAAAATCTGGACACCTGAGAAGCTCTAAATGATCAGATCTCAGTCTATCTCTTTGGTTTAGCTCATTTCAGTCTTCCTCATCATTACCTTCTAGCCATCAACTATATCTTCACTGCTGTTCCCCATCATAGCTTCCTGTCTATTTTCTTCATAGGGCAGGTGGTAGGCTGAAAAACAGCCACCTAAAAATATCCATGTTCTAATACCTGGAACCTGCAAATGTTGCCTTATGTGGCAAAAAGTACTTTGCAAATGTGATTTAAAGATCTGAAGATGGAGAGATGATCCTGGGTTCTTCAGATTGGCCCTAAATGCCATCACAAGTACCCTTAGAAGAGGGAGACTTAGGACAATGTTACCACAGAAAAGGAGGAGGCATTGTGAATATGTGAATATAGTGGCAGAAATTGGAGTAATGCAGACCCAAACCAGAGTGTCAGCAGCCATCATAAGCTGGAAGAGCCAAGGTATGGATTCTCTAGAGTTTTCAAAGGGAGTATGGCCCTGCTCACACCGTGACTTCAGTGCAATGAAACTGATTGACCTTCAGAAGTATGAAAGAATAAATTTCTGTTGTTTAAGCCATTATGGTTGTGGTAATGTGTTGTGGCAGCCAAAGAAAAATGATTGAGGCTTATCATAATTAGTGACTAATTAATTTATTTATTTGGTTGGTTATGTTCTCACTTATTGGTCTGCAAGCACTATAAGAGCAGAGATGACATCTATCTCCATTGTTTACCATTATATGACCAGTACTTCACTATTACATTACTAAGTATATTTTGAATGAATGAAATAAGTCCTTTTTCAGGAAGGTGTATTTGCACATTAAAAGATCAAAGGCTTTAAATTCATCTTTTGTTTAAAATCTGGACTCTTTAATATTAGTCAATGAAGCAAACAATTTCTCTTTCTATCTCACTTCCACCCAACCCAAATCCAATCCATCACCCATTCTTTAATGCTCAATATGTATACTTTCTTAAACATCATCCCACCTCTACTTCATTCATTGCTAGAATCTCTTCCTGGACTAATAAGAACCCTTCCTAACTGATTTACCTATTTCCCCTCTTCCTCCTTTCGAATCTGATCATTACACAGCCATTAGAATGACCTTGTAAAATAGATTTGGTCACATAAACTTATGCTTAAAATCGTTCAGGGACTTCTTTATTCTTAACATGTTCTGCAAAGTTTTTTATTGCGTGTTCACTCCTACTTCTCCAGCACATTGTCGCAATGCCCACTTCCCACCTCTGTACAATAGCACGGAGGCTTCCTTTTTCCTTGGCACATATTCACCACCTCCCTCTATTTTCCTTGCTTTTATGCACTAAATGTTTATGTCTCCCAAAAATTCATATGTCAAAGCCCTAAGTTCCGTTATGATGGTATTTGGAAGTTGGACCAATGGGAGGTAATTAGGTTTAAATGAAGTCATGAGAGTGAAGCCTCCTTGATAGGGTTAGGGCCCTAATAAAAAGAAACAGAGTGCACTCACTTGCGCCCATGCTCTCTGTCTCTCTGTCTCTCTGTTTCTCTGTTTCTCTGTCTCTCTGTCCTCTCTGTCTCTCTCTCCCTATCTCTGTTTCTCTCTCTGTCTCTCTGCATCTCCCAGACACAGGAAGAAAGTAGCCATCTGCAAGCCAGGAAGAGGGCCCTTAACAGATACTAAATCTGTTAGCGATCTTAGACTTCTCAGCTTCTGGAACTGTGAGAAATAAACTTTTGTTGTTTTAGCCACCTAGTCTATGGCATTTTGTTATGGAGAAGTTGACTAAGATACTTGCTTACTGTTGATCTTCATTAGACTGTGAACTCTAAGAGACATGAGTGCAAAAACTATATATAGATTTAAATAATTACTGCATTCACAGAATTTTGCAAAGTATCTAGTACAGCAGTAAACTCCCAACAACAAAAAAATGGCTAAATTAATTAATGATGAGTAAAAATTGTTATGTTTTCAGATACTTCAGTGTTTTTATACACTGCATTTTATTACAGGACTTCCTGTAATAAAAAAAGAATAGGTGAATAGTTTCACTTTACAAAATGAAGAATTAGATTCTCAGAAGGTTTAAATGACTTAGCACAATCATATAACTAGTAAGTTTTTAAAGGCATAATTATGCTACATACAAGTATACGAGATAACCTGCACTTTACATATAAACACATCCATGCTATACCTGGAGTGTAGCATGCCCAGCAATACACTAAACACCGTAAACGTGTTAATTTATTTAATTCAGAAAATGAACCTGGAAGGTAAGTACCACTGCACTCTCATTTCAGAAATGAAGATCTTTGGTTGAGTAACTTTCTCAAAAAACACAGTTGTTGCATAGGTAAACCAAGACTTAACCTTAGGCGTCATTCCAAAGTCTAGATCCCTAAAGACTCACCTGAAAGATTCATTTTTAATGCTGAGATGTTTCATATGTAAAAAGTATAAAAATAATACAACAGAACCTGTTAATTCATCTCTCAGCATAAGAAATAAAAAACATCACAAGTAAAAGTGATGTCTCTTATGTTTCTTATCATATTCCCTTCTCTCAGTGATAAACTGCATGCATGAATTTTTTTATCATTTATACTTTTACTACATCTGTATGCATTCCTAAAGAATACACGGTATTGCTAGCATACTATAGAAATGTTATCCTACTATCACCTTGTTCATGACATGTATTCTTAAGGATATATGTGTCTCTCCTTTATTTATGTTAACTGTAATTTTGAGATAAAATAAGGTTCATACCAAGAATACCAATTAATTTTTTGAGGGAGGAGGATTTCTCTATTCTAATCTATGCATGAGAAAAAAAAAAAAACGTGAAGAGCAGTTGGTGTAGCTCTCACACACACACCTCCTCTCCATTATAACGAGGTAGCATTTAGGTTGAAAAACACAGGTAACTGCACTGTTCATTGTCGAGTCCGCCCCATTGCTCTTGGTCAGTGGCAAGGTACCTTTAAGCGGCTCTTTGGAAAATGCCATAGTAATCCAGATACTTCGTAAGCAATACTCCTCCGATGTAACACAAAATCCCTCCCGGGAATAAGGACATGTTTCTGGCACATCTCCTTGAATCCCACAGAGGACTAATCAAACTTTGATAACATTTTGGACATAGAATTTTTCAAAATACTTGGAAACCAAACCTTTGAGGGAGTTAAGCTTCTTTGTCAATTAGCTGGTTTTTGGAAAGAAGCAATTGGGTGGAATATCACACTACTCTTTACACCAACTAATGGGATTTTTGATACAAAGAAGACATGGTTGTAGAATTTGTGAAACACCATTCGGGTGTCACCCCATTTAACTTGCAGCAAAAAAAGTGCAGCAGATGGTTGTTTTCCAGGACACAAATGTATAAAACATTTGGTTTAAATGCTTTTTTAACAGCTGGTATTTTGAATCTGAAATCTGGGTTGCATCATTAATTCAAAAAAGCTTGTGATACTTTCAGTGCATGTGTCCTTTAGCTATAAAACTATCCTTAATTCTGCCTATTGGGTAATGCAACTTCTTCACAGTTTCTTTCATATTAAAAAACAAAAAGTACTGGTTCTATTAAGTGAAGCAAAGGCCTATCCAACTGAATGATTATTACATGTTATTCTGTCAGTTCATTGGAGTATGGAGTCATTCTTTAATCAGGATAGGTCTCTATGTAGTTACATATTTGTAAAAACAAAGAAAATGGGAACATAAATGAAATAATGAGCAGTTTCTTTTAACTATGAGCTTAAACTGAATCCTGTTTGGTTCTTCTTCAAGTAAATTTTTTCTTCTCTTTGAATAATAACATTAAGTTTAAGTTGAGGACTGGCTCAAGAGAAAAACAGGAGGAAAGAAAATTTCCATCCATCCTTGGTAAATTAATACCAGTGTAAGAGTCCAGTATGAAACAGCAAAAATTGCTTTTTTAGTACATACCTTTGGAAAGGCCTTTTAAGTTCAGGACAGATTGACCCTGGGAATGGACAGAAGACAAGCCATTCTGGAAAAGTCAAGTTGACCTTACTAAATATCCCCAAATCAAATAATGAGAGGGTTTGGTTTCATGTGGCTGCAATGAAAATGTGTCCTGATACTGGGCATCAGTGTTTGCTCTTGTCTGGGATGTTTTCACACTTAAGTCTCTGCTTCCTTCTTCCCTACCCTACACTCTCTCCCTTCTAGTCAAAAAAGATTCATAATGGAATGTTGAGTTGGTGATCTCATTCCAAGGCCATGTCTATTGAGACACAATAATTTGAAGAGGAAGTAAAACTAGTCATATTGGGAAAGGAAAACTAATAAAAAGGTTTCAGTCAGTCACTTAAAAAAGAATACACTGAATTCAATCTCTGTTTCGTTCTTGAGTTGGTTTGTGCATGTAGGCCACGCCTGGGTAATAACACAAACCTAACAAATTAGGATTCTGTTCCTGAGAGACTCAACATGTAACTGAAAGGCCCTCATATTGGGGTCCTTCACTAATAGCTGATTTGCAGTCATTTCTGGAATGGAATGTGGCAGCTGTCTCACAGCTGGCCAACATCATGGACTGGCGATGACACTAGGAAGTGACAAATAGCTTTTCGTATTTCAACTGTCAGTTTGATGAAGGAAGAAGAATGCAGTCCAAAAAAACTTCAGGTTGGAATCTGGCTAAAATTTTGTATTCAACACTCCCAATATTCATCAAAAGGGGTCAAAGAGAATAATTAACCACAGAAATTCAAAGTTATAGATTTACCTCTTCAGGAAATTGGAGTTGCTTCCCCAAAGCAATAAAGAACAAATAAGCCCAAAACTCTGGAATGATAACTTCTGACAAGGAACATATTTTTAAAATGAAATGGAGCTTTTATATGTATTTCCTGGTAGTTAAAAAAAGAGAGAAAAAAAACATTTATTTAACACTCATTTTGTGTCAGGCATGCTACTGGGAGATTTACATACATAAACTGCAACAAGTCTTTTGATCTCCTGCAAAAAGAAATAAAAGTTCTTAGCAGTGTCCCATTGTAGAGTTATACACATAAAGAACTAGGTTGCTTTCTAACAACACTAAATTAGATTAATCTTGGTTATAAAATGTAGTAGAAAACAGGTAGTTTTCTCCTCTACTCTTGACAGAGAAGATCTTTTGAACTTCAGCTGAACTCTGACAACTTTCCTAATGGACAAGATGCCAGATATCCTTGCAAGGACAGAAGGATTTTCCATAAACACTCGTAGGAAAGAGATTATTGCAATGTAAAAACTGTAGAAATTAAGCAGACAGCTCCATCAATAGAGTCTCAAAGACTTGATTTGGAATTAAACTAATAGATAATTCTAAGACTCCTAAAGATATTTCCCCTTTGATCTTCAAATTTGGATAAAATATAGTTCCACTCAACTAAAATTTATTGAAATTTTTATTACGTGAGACAGTGGGATCTATAATGATAACCAAAATGTGGTCTTTCACATAACTTGCTATTTAACTAGTATTTATGGTTTATGAGGGAAGGAGGTAGAAAAGGAGGCACCTTGAGAAATGAACAACTGGGTCCTCTTGACCCCTATAGCAAATGTTAAAAAGATTTGAACCAGCTTCAAACAAGTAACTTTTAACCATCCCAGTAATTTTTTTCAACGAACTTTCCTAATCAAAAAAATCATTTAGTAATAACTTTAATATATAATAGAGAAGGAATCTGGGACTTAGAAGAGTGAAGTGACATGCTGGTTTTACATGGCTTGTCAGAACCAGGTTTCTTTTTCTTGTGTCCAACTAATGTCTCTTATACCACTTGCCTAACTGTGCTGAATTATTTCTCAATCTATTTTAAAATATAATCAATTAATTAAAACTATAGCTTAATGTATTTATTTAGTTATAATTTAGTACATTGACCAGTTGCTTCAGTAACTGTCCAATTCATCCCAAATGGTCAATTCTATAGCCTTAAGTAGTAAACCCAGCTTCCAAAACATCTCCTTGTGGCATTAGGAATGATGTCAATGTGTAAAGTTGTTTGTCAAAGGACAGCCTAAACTCTCAATCAGCCTCTTTGGAAAGATTCTAGTGACTAAATCTAATGATGACATCAAATGCTTTGGCAGCATGGTCATGAAAAGTTATAGGTCAAGTCTAAGGCCAGCTGCAGTTATTACTCCATCTAAAGTTCCCTGATGAGAGAGGGTATATTGTGTCGTCATGCCCATATGAGATTAAGATAATTATTTTAATAGCAAAAGACCAAAGACATTTTGAAATATTTATTAGTAACTATTAAGCAATTCCTACCTTGGATTTTGGCCCTAGTGCTACATGGTCATTGACGTATACCTGAATTATATGGCTTGGGCATTTTGATATGATCAAGAAAATAATGTGTCTCGTATATTGTATTGGGATCACTACCCAAGATCTATCTATGCTCAGCTCTCTCAAAGTGTGGAACAATATACTTTGATAGAATTCTCATAGATTTGAGAGAAAAAATATTTGGGAATCCACTGAGAGACTCTCCCT
Source organism: Macroglossus sobrinus (assembly GCA_004027375.1). Lineage (NCBI taxonomy): Eukaryota > Metazoa > Chordata > Mammalia > Chiroptera > Pteropodidae > Macroglossus > Macroglossus sobrinus. The sequence continues at coordinate 444,212 of PVKZ01000818.1, read as the reverse complement.
AATATCTCTGAAACTTTTCACCGACTTAACGGTTTTGTAACATAAACCAAGAAACCTAGTTCAAGAAGTTGATGCCTTCTAAAAGAATTAGACAGTAATTGTTCCTCTTAGATAATTATCTCAACAATCAGCAGCCTTTGATACCATTGGACTTAAAGTCAAATTACGGTGATAATAATTTTTGGAAGAGAGGCATAGACTTTACTATCATGATTCCTTTCAAATTTCTTGAAAAAGAGCTAAAATTAGTTGCTGAAAGATTAGTTATCTACCTTAATGATCAGTTTATGCCTCTCATAATCATTACAAGCATAAAACTATTAGGAAAAATAATGAATGAGCACCTCAAATGGCAATCTTACCATTGTCTCAATGAGTAGTAACCACAAAACTGACATTGCCACCTAGGACTTTCTACCTTCCATTCTGCCCTTCCTCTAATATACTGTTTTCCTCCAAGTCTACTCTTTATACTCACCCATCTTCAAAGATCACTAGAAATTTCACCTTTTGCATAAAGTCTATTAGTGAAAGTGTGATGGTCCTGATAGGTAGCCTTCATGGCCAGAGAATGAGTCAACAAAGTCATTTTGATTCTTTTTGAATAATGATTTTTAAAAAAATATACTTTAAAAATATTTAATTATATTTTAATTGGTTATTTTTTATTCAATGTATTTTATTAAAATAAAAAAGGTTATTAAAACAAAATGTTAAAAATATTTTTTAAATATCTTAAAATATTTAGTAAATATTTAGTAAGTAGGATAATGATTCCCTTCTTTAAAGTTCATGGTTTCCCAAATTTTCCTGCACTGAGGTGAATAGAGTTCTTAAAAGCATCTATAAAGCTAAATAAAATGGCAATATGATTGTAATCCATGGTGGCGTTTAAGAAAATGAGATGGCTTCCTGAGATTCTTTAAGACTTTTGTGTCTGCAAGTCAATTAAATAATCAGGTTTGCCATGGCTCAATCAGCTATTCGAGTTCCAGTCTTCATGCAATTGTGGTTTAGTGATTTAGCATTTAGTTTTTGGATGGGTATTGCCCAGATTTGAAATTTGTTTTCTTCACTTTACAAACAACTGATTTGAAGCAAGGAAACTAAAATCTTTGTTTAGCTTTCCTCATCTACAAAATGAGAATAGCAGTGTCTACCTCATCAAATTGTTATAAATTAGATTAATATATTATTACATAATATCCATATTTATATTATGTTAATATAAGCAAAGTGCTTAGAATAGTGCATGGAACAAAGTAAGAACTCAATGCATAAGAGTTGTTATTTTTTACTTGGAAAATTTCATCTTCAAGTACCTCAGCTCAGCATTTTCACTTTTCCTCTTCTGATTTACTAAATTCCTTGCTATCTAATTCCTCTTCTGATTTACCCATGTCAGCACTTCAACCTGATTCTTAGTTCCCCAGGAACTTCTGAGAGACCACATCCTTTAACTCTTTGGGTTTCTCATATGACTAAAATAAATTGCCCTGGTTGTCCTCTGACAAGAAATTGTCAGGCGGACACACACTTCCCTCTCTTGGTGTCTTGGAAAGATGACCCAGTACCACTCGAGAATTATTAAAGAGATGGTTTATAATTAAGGCATTTAATCTTATAGTGTATAATCTGTGATATAGTCATTACTTTATACTCATCAAATTATTGGGCAAAAGCACAAAGGTCAAGAACACGTTTGAAGCTAGATGTCAGCTAATAGACTCTGATATTCAGACTATGAACTATGATAGGTTATTCCTTCTACAAGAATAACTACATTATCAATAAGAGATAGGCTGAAGAAGAATCAAATTACAAATTACAGTGACATATAGCTAAGAATCCAGTCTATGAAAATACTTAATTTCTACCCTACCTACCTACGGCATGATCTGAAACAATAGTCAAAAACAAACATTACTAAAACATGTGTACAATTCGATCAATGCAGAAAAAAGTTAGTAGAAAGTGCTGCTCAGTAAAAGGCAAGTCACTTTACCACTTTCAAGTTGTCTTTTTCTCTCTTTTTCATCTATACAGTGTGGATGAAAAAGGGGTTCTAAAGATAAAAAAGGAGTCCTACAGAAGTTACCTCATAGAGGTATCTGATCATAAATTCCTAACTGGATAAGTCATGGTGGGTAGTCACACCCTAGGCATGTAACTTCTTTAATAAAAGGTTTATCTTTGCCTTAAGCAAGCCCTATCCATTGTTCCTGTGAATCTAGGTTAACACACCTTTGAAATGCGAGTTATCCTTTTTCAGACACCTTGGCGGCATAACCACCCTCAAGGGAGCATATATTCTTAACTATCCTGTAATCCAATCCTCACCTTGATTTCTCCCACCTTCATTTAATGTTTCTTAGTTACCTCAATTCCAAATGCATAAAAGAAACTGCAAACTGTCATTCTAGGGAACATTTTTTCTCAATCTATTTGGCTCAAATAAATTTTTATAAAAATTCTCTACAGATTTGCACTTTCTTACACTGACAACAGAAACAGATGAGAGGTAGACTACTATGTGATATATAGGGTGTTCCAATTTAAGAATTCTGTGATTTGAAGGGGAACAGAATATGCCACCCCAAAATGTGCTTCTTTAGAATGTGTATTATTTTAAGCTGAAGGAAATCAAGATTCAGCAGATTCAAGAAAACTTTTACTGTCCCTTAATGGCCTAAAAGAATTTAGGTGGGAGGCCTGGTCCAGAAAGGGAGCTATTTCCAGAGATAACCTTTTACCTGAAAGAATTACCCTTGTGGCAGGGCAAATACCTAATTACCAAACATCTGCTCTTCTTATCTTTCTGTGAATTGCTCTCCTCCCTTTTTAAGCTTCTGGCCTCTTAGTTCAGAATGGCATATGTCTCAACTGCCTAACTTGCCTTTGGGTTTTATATTTTTATAGGGCTCCCAAATATACAAAATTAAATGTTTTGTCCTGTTAATCTGTCTTATGTGAATTTAATTATTGGACCAGCTAAAAAAACGTAAAGAGTAGAAGGAAATTCTTTCCACCTTCATAGATTCTAACCTTGACCAAGCAACAGGAAGCAAACTATATATTTTTAAACTACTTGTGCTAATCTGGTTCATGGCCATAGAAAAACAAAGTGGGACCAAGGGTTATGAAGATGAGTCTTGCAAGAGGAGTCACTCATTTAGTACAGATCTAGCAAATGACTTTAATGACACCTCCAAAAACAAAATAAAAGAGGAAACTCCTTGTAAGTTAATCTTATCTCTTTAAGGTTCAGCCAGGCATCCTTAGATTTAGCGGGGTCCACAGATAAATATATGTGAGAAGCAAAAATTTATTTTTTTGTTTCAAAAATAACATTTTTTGAAAGTTTCTAAATCTATATTTTATAAATCTAATCTCAATTAAAATGTGTTAGAAAGTTTGGTGTTTAAAGTAACTCTGATTCTTTTCACATAGCAAATGATTGACAGCTCATTGATACATTCACTTTATTTTTTATTAAGCAGAGTCCACCTCTACCAGAAAAAAAAGTGCTATAATGCCAATGTTTCTTATCAGGTTTATTCTTGCCTTTGTTTTGAGAGGATTAAGCAAGTTATCTTAGGTAAAATCCTTCAAACAGAACCTAACAAGTTGTAAGCATTCAAGAAATGTCAGCTATTGTTTTTCTTGTTGCTGCTTCTGCTTCTTTTTATGGTAGTATCACCATAAATTCCCAAATATTCCCTAGTGAGGTGAGTTAGAGAAATCTCTTTCTTATTTACTTCTTTTCTATGAACTTCCCCTAGCTACCAAATTCCCCCTGAAGCAAGTAAAAGCTCTAACTGGAAAAACAGGATTAAGTAAATTCTGTAGAGGATTTCACAATCAAATTTAGCTCAAGTAATGCATAATTCATCATACAGAGTTTATATTTTGGCTAAGATAGAAAGTCAGCTATTAGCCTTAGTGATATTAAGTAGTAAAATCACACTTATATTTCCACTTACCCCTTTAATTGTCAAGTCTAATTCCTTATTTGTTTAAATAAGTTTATGTGCCGTATCACCTATGAAAATTATTTTATTCATTTTTAATTTTGTCTTAAATTTTACAAATGATTTGAATTTTGAAAATTTTATAACCTTAACCCATGGATATAGTTTTTACATGCTACCAGTTCTGATAAAATGTATAAAAAGAGGGGTATAACATAGAATTAAAAGATGAGTTTTGGAATCAGACAAAATTTATTTCTTTCTATAGATGTAAGAAATATTCAAACCTATAAGAGATTTTTATGAGTTTATTTGACCCAAATTGACAACAGATGCTGGCGAGAATAACAATTTTGCAACTGTTATGCATTTGAAATTAAGGAGAGAACATAAGGAAGATTACATGAGGGTGGGAGAAAGAAAGGTGGGGAGTGAGTTACAGGATAGTTAAGAAGATTATTTGCTCTCTTGAGGGTGGTTATTGCAAAGGTGTGTTAACCTAGATACTCAGAAACAATGGACAGGGCTTGCTTAAGGCAAAAAATAATCCTTTTCTAAAAAGTTATATGCCCGGGATGTGACTACATACCATGACCTGCCCAGTTAGGAATTTATGATATGATTACCCTGTGAGCTTACTTTCCATAGAATTTCTTTTATCATCCACATTCTCTTAGTCATGAAGCATATTATTCTCTTATAGCTTCAATTCTCTCATGTATAATAAGAGACAAGAATAGTTTATGGAATTATTGTGGAAATTAAAAAATTTAAAATAAATGTCAAGGACCTTGTACATGTTTGTGATTCTATAAAAATTGCTGAAGTAAGCAGAGTCTCAGAGGTCATCAGTGTAGCTTTTAAACAGAAAATTATTAGCCTCAGAAAGTAGCCCTTTAAAAAAACTATAATACATACACTGTTCTTTAAATACAGATGTTTACTTGGATCTTGTCTATTGATATTCAGTGCATCTAAACATGTGCATGCATACACACATACACACACTTATGTAGCTATATATACTTTACATGTGCATTTGTATATACATGTATATTATTGATCTGTAGCTTCCTTTGAACACATTTAAGAATGCATTAACTGAGTCTCTTCTGAACTCAGGACTGGCTGAATATGCTCTCACTGAAACTCAAATTTTCTATGATCTAATGTTTTCCTACAGCTTTTTAAATACTTATCAAAGTATATTCTTGATCTATTATCTGTTTGAAATTCTTAGTACTTTATGTTTAAATCTCAACCACCTATTAAAACTTTAGAAAGTCCATCTCTTTCCCATGACCAGTTCCAACTCATCAATTTCCAAATACTTTAATCATGTTTTAAGGTCACTTCCAAGACTTGCAGTGTTCACTTTGACAGTACCAAAATCTCTTTTGCTAAAAGTGTATGAAAATCACTCAAGAAAAGGAAAGCATCCAATTACTTTCTTATTGGTAAGTGTTGATGTTTCATCATATAGGGAATATAGGATTGAGTAGCCTACTGGTGATTAGCAAGTAATATTTTGTCCTTTGTAATAAAGATGATGATACCAACTTTCGTAGATGTTTGTTTTTCCAGTATAATAATGTATCATATAAACTGTGGATATTATTATTTTTAAATAAATTCTGCTCTTCCTACTTCCCATACCTTGCAACCCCCACTCCTTTTTATTCATGACCAAATACCCTAATGACAGAGGTAAGTGGGGTTGAGAGTATAATACATACTCTTCAATAGTTAAAAGGTTAACTAGTACATATTTAGCTCATGACCCCAACTTCAGTAAGAGCTTACATTCATTAATGGAACTAACTGGCCTACATGAATTGATATTAATTGGATTAAACAAATTGAATTTGTCCTAGTATGGTTTCAATGCCCTTATGGTCTCAGAAAAAATCCTGGCTACCACGTGAAGTTACATACTCTTCTCTATTGTTGACACTGAATTTGAAAGCTGGAACAAGACAGTTTTTGAGTCTTCGGGGTTCTATTTTTTATTTTCTAATTTCTGCTCTTTTACACTTTTGTGTATGTGTTAGTTGTCATTGCATTTAGAATTATTTTAAATTTAACTCTCATTGTTTCTTCTTCCCTATCATCCTCATCCTTCATAATTATGTTAAATTAAGACATAGGACAGGAAGATACATAAAAAGAAAAAAATTTAACATAGCCTAAGGCCTATATGGAGAAATTCTAATTTCAACTCAGGATCCAGAGATAAACTTAAGCTGTTTCAGGTCAGTTTATAGTTCTTATCTTAAATAATATAATAACAATAACAATAAACTTATAGTAATAGATCATAAAAATAATTTAATGTGAATAGTATAAATATTATAGTAAATAATAATAGAGTATATAATTCTGTATTGCTAATATAATATACAATAATATAAACATATTTATTGATATTGATTTGCATGATATAATTGAAATATTGCTATGCTAATAGTGTAGTATAATAGTGTTATATTATTTACATTATTAATATCATATTCATATTATTTCCCTCATATAGTTAATTCCAGGAATAATGCCTTATGTTCAATTCAACTGTGATAACTGGCAAATCTAACTCAGTCATTAGCAGATACCCATTAATTTATTAATTTCTTCATTCAAATAATAGGCATTGAATTCTCTTCTGTGTGCCCCATACTTAGCTAAAAACCAAAGACACAGCTAAGAACAAGACAGAGATGCACTCTGCCCTTAGATAACCTTTTAAAAATCGCTTCTCGCTCTCTTGGCTAAGATAAAGTGTAAAGTTAATTTCAAAAGTAATATATGCTCATAATTAAAATTAGAACAGTCAGAAAGGTATAATATGGGTTGCATTACCCAATCTACAACTATTATAAATAGCTTTTTGGTATCTTTCCACAATTTTTTATTCATTTACAAGCTATTATTATAAATTGTCTGCAATTTTTTTTTTCAGATAACAGAATTTTTAACCATATCTACATATTAGTGTATATATTTATGGATGGGTGGATGGGTGAATAAATAGATGATAACATTATATAGATAGATGATAGATAGATAGATAATAGATAGACAGATGATAGATAGATGATAAATGATAGATAATCTGTCTTCATTTTTAATCCCTGTAGAGTATTTTTTGGTATGGCTGGTCTGAAATATGTTTAAATAGACTTTAGCTAATGATATATATGTTGTTTTCAGAGTTTTTATATTTAACATAAATTATTTGTTTTCTTTGTACTTTGTCTCAAATTCAAACTGCAAATCTTTTTTTTTAAGATAATTTTATTTTATTATAGCTATTGTTATAACAGGTAAGTTGAGTCTTAAAACCATTGATGTTATATGTTGTTTTAAAATTTGTTTTCTAACTATTGTTGTATGGTACTTTATCTACTTTGTTTTTGTTTTTATTCTTCCCTATGGTAGTTTTATTGGTGATTTATAATTTAATATTGAATATTAAAGCTCTATTTCTTGACTTTTTTCAACTTTAGGCAGTATTTATGCTATATAATATTTCCAGCTATGAAATATGACAGGATTTCCCCACCTACATTCACTCCCACATCTTCTTTCCTGCACCATCAGATATTTATGCACTGTACTTTAATTTTACATAGTCAAGGTTTTTAACATTTTCATTTTTTAGTCTGTCATCATAATTCCATTGTTGTTCAAACTAAGGCCCATATTTAAATTGATTCTATATTCTTTGACAATTCTTTCAGAGCACGGCTTTTCTTTTTCTGAATTCTTTATATGATGTATCTCTTGAGAGGCTGAATTTATTCACTAAGGAAGTTTTTTTGTTTATGTTTTTGTGTTTCCTGTTATCTAAGAAGGGTTTGCAAGTGCCATATTTTGTGAACCACTGCATGCCTGAAAATATTCTGTGGCATTTATACAAACCAACTCCTTAACTAGGTATAGAAATAGAAATTATACACACACACACACACACACACACACACACAAATAAAATTTGGTCTTAGAAGTCCTCAGTGACAGTGAGGAAGCTCTGAGTCCTAATCATACCTAAAAGTAAACTACTATTTCTGTCTCTATACCTACAGGGTTGATCTCCTAGTCCCACATCCTAGAAATTCTTGTTTCCTTTATTTGTGAAGATGTTTCTTCTGTTTTATCTTTGAATATATTTCCATTCTATGTGTTCTGTCTCCCAGATATACTAACTATGATTGCTCAATCTCCTTTATCTTTCATATCTATTAACTCTCTGATTATACTTTCCTTTGTGACATCCTCAAACCTAAATATCATGTAATTGACATGATACTTTTGAGGTTTGAAATGTTTTGAGTAATAACCATTCTATTTTTTGCTGCTACTTTTAATATAGTTTCTATTTATACAATAGTGTTTTTTTCTTAATCTCTTTTCTGAGCTTTGCTAATGCCTCTTCTATCTCCTAATATTGTTTTATCAATATTTTTAAGTTAAAAAAATTAATGTGATAAAAGTGATTAAAATATGAGAGTCTTTGAATCACTTTTATCTCATTAAAATTTCTTTTCCAAATTATCTGTCTAATTCTCTGAGAGTATAAAGAAGTATTTGGCTGAAATTTATAAAAAGAGAATTTAATTATGTATAATTTCATTACCCTATAATCAGTATATTTTATTCATTATAAGATGGGTATTTTCTAACATTTTAACATCTCTGAAATGGGGTAATGCCTCATAATTGGTAGATGGCATAATTTACTTAGCTGCATATTTTATTTCTTAATGGTATGTGAAATAATGGTTTGTCAAACTTTTGATATCATCAAATGAAAAACAGTATGTTATATTTTCTTTCAGATATATGTATTTTTTAAGCCATAATTGGGGTATTTATATAATTTTATGGCCAACTTTAAACAAAATGCAACTATTTGAGCTCCTTGCAGAATAAAATAAAGTGGTCTCACAATGTCATGATCCTTTAAAAATATTACACAATTTTGGAAATAGATGATCTAAACATCTACATAACTTAGAATAAAGAGAAGAAATGTATGTTTCAATATCTACAGGTCATTCAATTTCGCTGTCTCAATTTTACTAATCTATAAAATGAACTTACTAATAATGGCTGCCACCTAGAGAAACTAGGATGATTCAATGAAATACTCACTTCCATCAGTGTCTGTTAAATACTAAGTAAATGTGAGTTACTGGCATTATTGTTACTAGTTGCAGTATCATTAGTGATGATCTTTCAGGGAATGGCCCCTCTGTACTTACTTCAAAAGACAGGTGGCTAATTTCATTCTATTAAATTGGCCTGACACTAATTAGGCACTGGGAATACAAGAACAACCATATCTCTTGTCCAGGACCCACTATGAACCAGTTTACTTTCAGGATCTCATTCATTTATTTGTTGAATAAACTGATTTTCTCCGAACATTCGCTGATCTGCAATGAGCACATGCTAAACCTTTCATACTTTTATGTAAGAACTTATCATTCTTTTCAGACACCCTTTGTCACCCTATCTCTGCAATTCTTATAGTTCCTTCTTCATCTGTAATACTCTTTGCTTTTTCTGTCTCCAGAGGACCAAATTTCTCCTAACCCAGAGGATATTTTAGAGTTAAAAAAAGAGGTTCCTTATAATTTACCTTCCATTCAAGTGAAAAGAGAGGAACAAGAATTAGAAAAGAAACCAGTTCACACAGGTTGTTGGGCAACACCATTCACCATTCACATGCAACTTTCCTTGCATCCTTCCCAAATCCAGCTACCCTGACATCACTGTTCCTTCCTCTATACTCCCTAGGGCATTATTTGCAATGTTTCTTATCATGTTTTGCATCACATCGTTTGTGTACAAGTCTTATGTGGCCTAGATTGTGAGGTCCTTGAGGGAAGAAATATTATACTATTTGTCTTTGTCTCCATAGCATCTGGCACACAGCACATGCTTAATAACTGGTTCTTGAATTTAATTACTTTAGTCACCTGACTCTTAAGACCATTATCAGTGTTACTTATCCCTTGATGTAAATCACTCCATTCACTTATTTGAAAATAAAAACAATCAATGTCTGACATTTTATATATATCTTAATTATATATATGAACATGTCAGACAGTTTTCCAAGGCATTCAATAAAAATAGCCATCTCTTTTTGTTCCTTTCCAGGTCTCACACTCAGAGGCAAACATTTGCAACTCCTTTATCCATTCCTTCCCACTATTTGTTCTTCAAGTTTCACAGCATATGTACGATGATCTTTCTTAACTTGTCCCATGTTACTAAGTGGAAGATGAACACTGATCTTTTTACACGCCTTTCCTTCTCCCACAAGTATCGCCTCCTTCCAAACTTCCAATATAGTTCAATTAAATTCCACCATGGGTCCTCTCCTCTCTTGTTCCAATCTGGACTGTCAATCTTCAGGTCCATTTCATAGCTGCCATCCAGGGAATGTTGTCTATTCATCATCATGTTGGCTATTCCGATTACAGTCTTCTCCTGTGTTGGTTTCCATGTTTCCTGAATCCCAGCTTCTTGTACTTCCATTATACGTCTTACTTTAGTGTATCATATCTTTTTTCAGCAGTTTTTCAAAAAACACTTTATCAGAAATGATGTTGACTGTGTTGGGAAAAAGCGATTAGAAATTTGACTTAGAATTCTAGGTTAGAGATGACTATCCCTCAGAATTTGGAAGGGATCATCTGCCTTAAGAGGTCCTGATAAGTGCAGGTATTATGCGAAAGGCAAAATATCACTTGTCTATGGGATGCAAGACACAAAGTCAGAGAAGGTCATTGGTGAAGCAACATTAGAGTAGGGGGAGATGGGGATTGGGATGAACTGAAAGCTAGGCAGATTTTCCAAATTATCACTGATTTAAACATGCAGAACATGGTAGAAAAGCCTGCTGAGAGCAAAGGAATTGAAAGTAGAGACAAAAAAGACAAAAAAGTAGAGACAAAAAAAACCCCAAAAACCAAAAAACAAAACAACTATCTCCAGCCACTTTCAAATTGGTGCCAGCTGCTGGCTGAGGGAGCCTCTTCAGAGGCTGACCAAAATCTTGACACCTGGACACCCGCCCACCCCAATTTCATTTTCTTAGATGAGGATTGCTCAGCCCTCATGAATTCCTATATGACCCTGAAACATAAAATGCAATCACATCAGGGAGCAAAGCCATTTGTGTTTGCTTATAATTGAGGATCATTTCAGTCTAGATCCTAAGGCCAAGAACAAAATGGCTCAAGTGCTCTTTCAAATCGTCCTGCTGAAGAGGGTTCTTTAGTTCTACATCATTAGGCAGCTGCTATCTCTAAAATGACAACATTAAGGATGTTGGCCAGGCCAGCAGCAACCTAGCTGGCTACTGAAAGTCTGAATAGCCACCAAATACAGAATTCTATGAGGACACAAAATTCCATCTGAATCAAATGAGTGCACCAGCAAATGAGTGTACAGTGACACCACATCTTCCAATATGTACTGCCCCACACTGCTGAAAAGTTTCTCTTCAGCCCACATGCTAATGCATTCCTTGGCTTTTTGTGACAGTTGTGACAGATCTTCAGGATCATTCTCTAAATGGTGCCTTAATATGCTCTTCCCATAGACAGTGTAACAAAGTTTCTTACTCGTGGGCACCAGATTTTAACAGGTGGAGACTGTCAACTACTGCTACTAGGTAAAGTGTGCTTGGATCTCTTGCCTTTTCCAAAACATGGCCTATATATCTGCTCTGAGAAAGAAAAACTCTTGTTACATGCAACTCCTTCACTTAAAGCTTTTTGCTTAGAAATGATACTTATTTGAGCTTTGGATATTTGTGACACTACAAAAGCATTAGAGAAAGAGATGTACCTCAGGTAAAGTAAAGGAAAATCTGGAGAAAGGTCATAAAAGAGATGAGAACATTCTCCTCTTACCTCACCCCCATTCCCCTTTGCTGAAAAAGATAATCGATTTCTCCTACAGGTCTTCATTTGCTAAGTGTGGTCCACTTGACAGCAGCATCAGATCATCTAGGATCTCACTAGACATTCAGAATCTCGGGCCCCATCTCTCCTCAATCAGAGTCTTCATGTTTAACAAGATGCCTAAGTGATTCATATAAACATTAAAATTTCAGAAGCACTACCGAGAAGGACATGGCATAGTATTAGGATGCACAGACTTTCAATAAGTTTAATTATTGACGATGTTACCTTTAATCATTTGGATAAGGTAGTGCCTGTCAGGTTACTCTACTGTAAAGCTATTTATTTTTCCTTTGTAATTAATAAGCATTTTATGCTGAGATACTCTGAAACTGTATTGTGTTCTATTTCTCTTCATATTTTTGCCCACTAATTTTAACATCCACTGATGATACTCAACTGCAGTTACTACTGTGGTATTTACCAAATGGTGATTTTTAAAAGTGTTTAATAGACTATTTTGAACAGTTTTAAAATACACATATATTCCATACTTAGTTTCCCCTATTACTAATATTTTACATTAATATATTTGTTATAATTAATCAGCCAAAATTTATCTATTATTAACTAAAGTCCAAAGTTTATTCATATTTCTTTAGTTTGACCTACTGTTCTTTTCTATCCCACAAACCTACCCAGGATGGCACATTATGTGTAGTTATTGTGTCTCCTTAGGCTCCTCAACATTTGACAGTTTCTCAGATGTTTATTTCCATCAAACATTCCTCATTTATGAATTGAAATTTATCTTAAAGAATTGTCCATTCTCCCTCATTTATTTAATGATTAATGTCTATATGGAGTCATGGAAATTTACTTTATGCTATGTATTTTACATTTAAACCATTATTATCATTATCTATTTGATTGCACAAATTGTCTCAGATTTGCCATTTGGAATTTCTTCAAGTTGACTCCATGACATGCTCCCATCAGCTTTTGAGCACTTCCTTACTTCCTGGCATCATAAAATGTTCTAGGCTCATCATATACTTTCTTGACCCCAGTCCTTGAATTAGACATTTCTCTGAGGAGTCTGGGTCCTATAACTGGCAAATGGTATTAAGAAACCAAGATCTTGGGCCTGGGTATTCTTTTTGCTACTGGGTTCTCATTATTTCTAGGCACTCTCAGAGGCAGAGCTAGAAACATATGGATGTATTTTAACCTATGCATACATATACACCCATATCTATTTCCATGTATATTAAAACCAGGAGTTCATACTGATACCTCTGATTCCAATCCAATAATATAGCATTCTCTTTAACTTTCCCCATTTACTTGTAAGTTCTTATTTTTTCTGATAACACGAAGTCTGGCTTTCATTATCATACCATTGTATTTCCTTATTTATTCAAACCTAGGATGTAAATAAAAAAGTTGCAGAATTGCTAATCCATATTTCTTTGAATAAAGTTACCAACTACAACACAAGATTTAAATATAGTTCTATCTTTAGCTTTACAGTATTCATTTTCTAAAGCTTATTTAGTTCTTTCCTTCCTCACCCTCTCCATTTATTTTATGTGGTTTATCCATAAGACAGTGAGGTTTATTTGATATTGTTTGTATTCCTTCTTGGATCCTAGGGATGGAGAATGTTTTGACTATTGAAATTTCTCGCCTTCAACAAAGAGTTAAAAGCAGAACAGGTAACAGTCCAGTATTCCTTGACATTGTAATGTATTCAATAGGGAAAGAATGATATTAAACCTCTTTGATCAACATATGATTATCAATATTTTTAAATCTCCACTTCAATACAACCAAAGAAGCAAAGTATGATCTAGTCCAGAAAAAAAGAGGCATTCCTGATTTAGGTTTGCTCTAAACTAATGGTGTGCCTTCTTTCTGTAATTTATGGAATTTCAAACCAGAATTCATATATCCAAATAAAATGTGGGTGATGAGAGGAGGAGGACATGACAAGTCAATAAGCCATCGATGAGAAAACATTAGCTGCTTATTAATATAAGCCTGGGGAGTCAAAAGCAGTGTTATAGGAAGTCTACAAGATGCTTACTATTCTATAAAGCAGCCAAGGTACAAATAAGTAAAACATTAATAATTTATAAGAGTAAAATACACAACTCTTTGCTCTGGTCATCTAAAAGTCACTGTAACATTTTGTATTTTTTTTTTATATCAAATTCAAGGTAGAGGTTTAGGGTTCTAAGCCCTATCAAAGTACTAATAAAGAGTTCTCTTTCCTTCCCCTCAAAGGAGGTAGAAAAATTGTCCTTAATTCAAGAACCCAGTGGATAAAGTGCCAAGCTTCAGTTCTTTCCTTGTTCACCCTCCCCACTGACCCACTTGGGTCTTATTCAAAGCCTCTAGAATGCCTTTTCTCTGTATTCTTTCTTACTTGCTTCTAAATTCCAATAAATCTCTCTCCTCAGAGTAAAATGCCAAAGGAAAGAGAATGGTTTAAGAGCTCTCTAGAAACAGACAAACAGACATTTGTAGAGACATTTTTAAGTTGGTTCTGGTTGTTTCCAGAGGAGCCTGATCGCCTCACAGCCCTGCTCACAACCTGGCTTATCCTTTTTTCTTTCTATTATGTGAGCTACCCCAGTGTATCCCATGGTTAATACCATTACACAATTTTAGTGGCTTAAAAAAATATGTGTATTTTTTTATTTCACTCACTCATTTTGCACTGTTTGCATTTCTCCATAGGTGGCTTTTCTTTGAGCAGGGAGTCAGGGATTCAGGTACCTTTTATTTCGCTCATCACTTCTCTTTTGTCTTCGGAGCTTTCTCCACTCAGGGTTAACATGGGAAAGAAATGGAGTATTGCACAGAGTTAGGATTCATGAGCCCAGCCTGGAAGGAGTACATATCACTTCTGCTCACATTTAACTGGCAGATCCCAGTCACATGGGCATACCCAGCTGCAGGGGGTTGGGAAAAGAGTGCAGCTGTGTGCCCATAGGAACAGAGCAATGGTTTATTAAAAGTCAACCTGTTTCTACTATAGCCAAGAAGCTCTCATCTAATAGATTCCTGTCTTTACTTAAACTCATTTGATTTGAAATGTTGTCACTTGCAAGGCAGGGTACAGACTAATACAGATACTAAGTATAGTAATATAAGTTTGGACAAGAACAAGTCCTAAATCCCAGATGAACATTCAGGTTATTGTAGTATAGATTTCATGGTTCATTTTGTTGTACACGATAAGAAGGAGAACAAAAACTTAGAACATAAAGTGAGAGGTGAAAGAGATGGCAAACATACTTTGAAAAAGGTCACAATATCTACCAGAATATTAAGGAACTATCTTTGTTAAGAGTTAAACTTTTTCTCTAACCACTGAAATGCATTGTTGTCTTAGGGAGTGGCTGACCTATCACTTTCTATCAAAATCTAAACTTTGGCAGTTAGTGGTTTTATAAACTCTCCCTATTTATTCTTTATAGGTTTCAACATAGATGTAAGACCAATGGTTCTTACATCTGGCCATGCATCAAAATAACACAGATACGCAGGCCAAAACTTCAGGGATCATTACTCTAGGTTAGGGCCTATATGTCTGTATTTACTACCACAGGTGATTCTGATGCACAGCTAATTTGGAGAATAGAAATAGATGTGAATTTCATCTTAGTAACAACCACATATTTCCCATAGTATCCTAAGTTAAATTTGAAATTTAAACCATTACAATATTGGGTTATAAGAACCACATGGAAGGTATCCAAAAATACCTATAAGAATATTTTTTTATAAAATAGATAGTAGGTACTTTGAAGTTAGAGATATCTCTGGCTGGCGTGGAGTATGCAAACTTCATGGGGAAAAATTATTTGACCTGAACCCTGGTAAGAAGGTAAAATCTGATAAGAAGTCAGAGGCCATTTCAGACAGGTGTAAGCAGAATAACGAAGTCATAGTTGTGAAAGAATCAGGCAAACTCAAGGGATAAGTAGGCTCAGTGTGGCTGGAGCAGAAACAACAAAGAAAAAATACAAGGCAGCATAACTAATGTGAAACTGTGCACTCTGAGCTCAAAGTGCTTTGGAAATTCCAAAAAGAGAGTCATCTAGTTAGAACAGCCAAAAAGACTTCATGAAGAAAGCAGAACTTGAGCAGGGTCATGAAGGACAAGTAGGATTCTGTTAACAGAGAGGAAAGGGGAAAGTTATTTTTTTGATGTTCCTGAAACCCAGATGATGAAACACCACATTGATGATGATTCTATTTATTACTTAGTTGTACCAAGGTCTTAAGTTGTAGTTTAACACTATTGTGAATTTTATCAGTTTATTTAAGTGTCTATATACTACATAGGGCTTGATCAGCTTTTAGAAAATACATGCAATAAAAATGTACAATATTCTTAAAAACTAAAATCAAGAAAAAATGCAAATAAAAACTGGCAAAAAAAGAGGGGGGAGTGCAATACAAATATATAAGTGTGTAAGCATGTATATGTAATACAAATTGATTTATGTTAGCTAAAATTTTATCTCAGAACTTCCTGGAAATTAAAACAAAAACAGAAACGTGGTCAGTTATACAATTTTTATTATCAGTAAACAATTCAAGAAATTATATTATATTTTCATGGGAATGAAAATTTATCCACCACCTCGCAGTAGAAGAAATGTGTTAACTGCATTTTACATGTTAAATAAGGTCCTCAGCAAAGTAGTTTTATGTGTGCTCTTTATTGGAACCCAGAAGATAAGCCAATCATAGAAGTTGCCCATTGGGTAAAACTAGCACAGCTTCCTTGGTGATCTTCATGACACATCAATTGCTCACGCATAGAGAGCCAAAGCAAACCTGATTTTCAAAAGACTTTTCCTACTGTAAGCCCTAAAACTCTAAAGGAACCAGGATCATTAGAAAGGAATGTTTCTGATATGTCTATACAAAGTTGATTCAGTTGTTCTGGTTTAATTAATAATCAGTCAGTCCAATCAATTAACAATTTGATTCCATAAAAAACCACTTCACCAAAATTCAGTAATAAGAAAATGAAAGAGCACACTAATGGCCCAGATTTTTATCTATTCAGATGGCTACTAAGTAATGCAAAGACCCAGCATTCTTTTTCTTTCTTTTTTCTTTCTTTCTTTTTCTCAAGTACAGGTCTGAGTATTCCTGGGAAGTGGATAATTATCTGATGATAATGATTTACATCTGCATAACTTCTTCGCAAGTATAACCATCTTGTCAGGTTGTATTTGCACCTATGATACAGGAGGTTCAATGACTTGACCAAAGTCTAAAATCTAGTTATTAATAAAAGAGGAGGAAGTATGGTGCTATACAAAGAACTTTGGAATTATGATAAACAAGGATTTGTTGTCCAAATATTCCATTTAATAGTTGGATGTGTGGAGTTCAGAATGAGTCACCTCAAGATGTGTCTCAGCAGTATTCAGATTACTTTGAGCTAAAGAGAAAATGCCCTTTGCTTTAACCACCAAGAAAAATTTGAATTAGTACCCATAAGAGATATCTTGTTTTGACCTATCTATAGAGAAGGGCAAACTTTCATTTACTAAGCATCCATTCTTCTTATTATCCTTCAATGACCCTTTGAAGTCTCTAACGTGGATTACCTCACTCTTAGCTCAGGATGTCTAATATGTCTTCAATCCCCCTTTCTATCTCTGAACTCCTTGTGCCTGTGGGGTCTCTGACTCTTTCTTGTATGCGAGGTCCAAATATATATATACATATATATATATATATATATATATATATATATATATGTAATAACTTTGGTTATTTTCTTTTGCTAATCTACCTCATGTCTGTTTGACTATTAAACCAGCCAGAAGAATCTTGAGGGTAGAGAAAAGTTTGTTCCTCCCCAACCATGGCAAATCTGTTGTTTTGGATGAGAACCTCCATTAGCTCTAGCAATACAAAACTCAACGATTAGGTTAGCCCCTTGGCATACACACAGAGCACAGGCAACTCTCATAGGCAGTAAGGACTAGAATAGGACTGATATTGAATGGTGGGGCACAGACAAGGTCTTGGAAATCAAAGAAGATTAAGCTTCATATACATAATATACATTGATAAATACCAAAGAAAATACAGGTTTCTCACTTTGGGATAATAATGTGTATATATGGGCTTTGAGTGAGATTTTATGAATAATGTACCATAAGCAAATATAACTGCAAAATCCTCTCCACATTTTTTAACTTCCTTAGATTATTAACAAACAAATCATGTTCCACCAGAGGAAGGTACATATTTAAGTAGATCCATGTGGAATTCAGCCTCTTATACTAGTATTGCAGTCCTACTTTCACCTCCTAATCCACAGACGACATCAGATTTAGGGAACATTTAATTAAAGTGCTGTCAATGAATAAATAGACTGAGTAACACTAGATGGTAGCCGGGACAATTAAAACAAAGTTACTTGGTGTCCTATTTGTCTGTCACTGATTTATAAGCTTTCTTCAAGTAGTGTAATGACTTTTTAATAGAAGGGGGCTTGGTAAAATATATGCAGATGGTATTGTGAGTAATGATTCAGGCTATAATCATTTTAATAATGATTTGTCTTATCTATTTCCCTGTACTCAAAGGCTGAAGTTGCCTATATGAACATATATGCACACACATTTTCTTCTGATGGACTAGGCTGCCTTTTTAAAAGCCTTTAGCAGAGAATGTAAACACACTTAAATGATCAAGATATATACTACTCTAGAAATGAGCAAAACTGGAGAAAACAACAACAATAATGGTAAAAATAATAAATAATGATACAATCCAAATAAAAACTACTTAATATTTTTACCCTGACTTACTTTGGCTTTCCATCAAGACCCATATAACTTTTAACCACTCCCAACAAATTCCACAGAGATCCTGAGTTATCTACTGACAAAAAGGATGAATAAAAATGGTTTATATTCTTCAAATAGCCCTTTGGCATTCATACACAGCACAGGCAACTCTCACAAGCAGTAAGGATAGCACAGGCTCACAAATAGCATCTCTTCTATAGATTGTCCCTTGGTCCCTACTGTCTTGAATACAGATCTGGCAGCTACAGCCACATGCTAGATAGCTTCCCTTGACATTACAGAAGAAAAAGTAACATTGGGAATTTTCATTAGAGAAAAAGACCAGATCAAGAAAAAGACCAGTGGCACATTATATACCATTTTATTTCAGGTGTTGATAGTATATGAGAAACAGAAGTCTAGGTGCACAAGAGGGGAGATCCACAATGGCTCTCTTGACCATCTTAAACTATGGGATCAAGGTGCTTCAAAGATCTGTTCTCTCTTATGCCTCCGACAGGGCCGAGTCAGTTTGGGGCACCATCTATGACTGGTCTCTATGAGTGGAAATAGAAGTACATTAGTTCAGGGATGTTGAGCTTGCCTCTGACCTCTGCTCCTAGTGCCCCAGACAGCACTACTTGCCTCTGGCCAGGATGAGATGGTCCATGAGCTCATTTCTGGGCAACGTTTTTATGAAACAGAGACAGGCTCCACTGGGGCTAATATCTGAGGGAAATTTCAGGGCCCTGTTTCCTAAGAGAGCTGGAAAAAACATTATTAAGTACTAAGAAGAATAGCCTGTGGACTTTTAAAATGAAATTTAAAAGGAAAAGCAAAATGAGAATTTTCCCAGGAAAACTTGACTTGAACATACTTTCTGCGGGTGGAGTAACAGACATCGGCACTGACTTTGTTGGACTGCTTTGGATAAAATAAGGAAACAAGCAAAGCTTGTCAGCTGAGCACCCTGTCCCTGTACTCTCATCACCTCTCTTGTGACCTATTCTAGGTTTGCTCTCCTGGGGGGTCGCCGACCCTGAAAATTAACAAGCCAGTTTTCTAAGTTGTCCAGTACAGTAGCCAGTAGCCATGCACATCTATTGAATATTTGCAAGGTAGTTAGCCTGAATTAAAAGGTGCTATAAAGTGTAAAATACCTAACAGATTTCAAGGATTTAGTACAAAAAAAAAGAATGTAAAACATTACCTAAATAATTTTATAATAATTACATGTTGAAAATATTTTGGATATGTTAGGTTAAATAAAATATATTATTAAAATCAAACTATTTTCTTTTACTTTTTCTTATTTTAAAAATATGGTAACTATAAATAAAAGATTACATTTGCACCTCACATTATATTTTTATTGGACTACACTGCTTTCTATCCTCTGGAATCTTGTTTTTATTTGATAAATTTATCCTTGACAATGAAAAGGGTGAACTTTCTCAAATAACATGTTCGATTTTAACAGGAGTTGATGGAGAGAGGTATGTGGGGGAAGAGGTAATCAGTTCTCATATTGGAATGTGCTTCCTTTTTCTTCATTTTGATAAACTCTTTTTCACCCATCAAGATCCAGATGAAACATCTCCTCCACCAGGAAGCTCTCTCTAACTCTCTCAGGCAAAGCTGGTCTTCTCTGTTCTATCTTTGCACTCCATGCAAATCTTAATCAAAACACTCTAAATCACATCCTAATGTTCTTTAATTTACACGTCTCCCCTTCTAGCTGTGCATGCCTTCAAAGTAAAAGCTGAGTTCTCTCTTTTTCTCACGGTTCTGTTGTGAACTATCTCCTTACCTCACCCCTGAGGATACTCTCCTGCTTCCAAATGCAATATTTCTTATACTGTTTGGGTGTTGACTCTTCTCAAAGTCAGTGGAATATGAGATTCATTAGGAAGATGATAAAACTATGCTCCAAAGACTTAATGATTTAGCAAGAATTATATTCTTCCTTCTCTGACAACTTCCAGTCTGAGGGCTTTTAACACATCCAAACCAGGGTGTCAATTTGGTCCCACCTATAACATTGTTAGTCCTTGTCATGAACAAAGATATCCTGTGTATAGTAAAAGGAGTCAAGACTTGGCTTACCTGGTTGGAGGTGTTTCCTTTTTTGCATAAACACTCTATGAAATACCCAGAAACAGTCTTTCCCCCTGCAGCCATCAGTTCTCTTTCTAAAGGTTGCTGTGTGAGCAACTTATGTCACTTGGCTTTGGGAAAAGTAGGCTCTAGCCTTTATAAAGGGTGGCCTCAGAAGAGGGGGGATCCTCAGAGTTCTTGTGAAAGGGACACAGTCAAAACTCTATCTTCAATTATCATTGAGATAGTAAATAAAAAACAAAAAACAAAAAACAGATTGCCAACAATTATCATTGTTAGCAAAAACTATAACAAAACTCAAAGGCTATTTTAAAAAGTGTAAACTTTCTTTGCTCTTGACAAGGTAGTGACAAGACACATGATTCTCAAAAGAAGAAAGAAAACTAATTGATATATATATTCATATTTATCTATGAGATAACATAATTGTAGAAATTTAGTTCTCAGCTTCCTAATTTCTTGTTTTCAGGTCCATTGGGATAGTTTAAAGATAAAAATTTGGTCAGCCTGGAATGCTCCCAGCCCTCCCACTTTGCCTGAGTAACACTTACTACTTCTTCCTTCCCTTTTCGGCTTGGACACCACCCCTACCCTGATCTCCCAAGATGGAGAGGTAAGCTCGCGATGGCGTGTTCAGTTCTCAGCACAGTGCCCAACCCACATAGGTCCTTGAGCAACATTTGCTGAGTGAAAGAATGAATAGGAGTGGGATACAGGCAAAAACAAACAAACAAACAAACAAAAACACTTGACCTGGAGACCAAATACTAGCTCTGTCATTTATCAAAGTCAGCTCGAGTACTCATTTGTAAAAAAAAAGCGGGGGAGGAGGGGATACGATAGTAACCACTTCATAGAGCTTTCTGAGGTTATGTGTGTGAAAGCATTTTATGTGAAAGCATTTTATAAACTGAAATGCCTTATAACCTCCTTACCCCATTTTCCCTAAATATTTGCTATGAGGGTTGAAATACAATGCAACATCTTGGCACATGAGCCAAAATCATCTAGGAAGCAGGTTGGAGAGAGCCTGCCAACCATATTCTCTGCTAAATGCAATTCCACAGTGGACTGTATATAATCCATGGCGGAGGTGCAGAGAATTTCTTCTAAGCAATCCAGGCAGCCCAACTCAAAGGTTCCTAGAAATCAGAACAGAGGAGCAAGTGTTGGATGGTTTCATGACTCTCTTCACCTGTGACTCTATGAGGATCAACTGAGTTTTGAGACCTGAGGTCAGTGGGGGAGAACTCTGATGTACTGTTCGAATGTTCAGTGGTTCTAATAGCTCTGCCAAATGATCGGATTGAATACAAAGTTAAGTTTATTATTTTTCCTTTTCAGGAAGCAGTTTTTAGCAAAGTCAGAAAGGTGAAAGAGATGCATGCAGAAACTTTGCTCACCAGCCTCTAATTCAGTATAACATCTAGAATAAGCTAAGAAGGAGGACTAACTGTAAAAAGGAGAGGAAAAATTAACCAGGAAAGGTTAGATATATACATTGCACCAAGGGTCATGTGGGATATTTTTGATACGTTGTTGATCCCATTTTAATTATCAGTATTTTTAAATTAGGATTGAGTTGTAGAACAGAGTTTAGTATGGAGACAGCCAAAGAAAAAAAACCAAGCCAAGATTTTTCACCCAAATCTACTATCAGTGTTCCGAGTGACCTGTTCTGAGTGTTCAGCTGTTTAGCCTCTCATGCTCCAACATTCTTATATGAGAGATGAAAGGTCAACATGACCAAATCCAGTAGAATCAACTATTGAATTGTAAGGATAAAGAATTAAGTTCTCCCAGGTGTAGCTGTCATGTGTCTTTGTGATTCTTTGTTACAAGGAATAGACACCTAGCTAGCTTATGAAAAAGATATGTAGTATAAGAAAGCACAAGAAGTTTTATAGGCAGCTGAGGGAAGAAAAAAGAAATCAGGGCCACACAAGGACAAGAATTAAAACTCGGAAGTCCAGGAGTTGGGCAACTTTTTTGTTTCTCTTGGGCAGGGTGGGCATCTGCATCTTGGCCTCTCTCTGTCTCTTTTTTCATCTTGATTGGCCTCCCATGGCTATATATGGTCCAACATGGCTCTTAGACAACCCATTATCACTACTTTCTAAAATCTAGAAACATTGGCTCAGGCACCTTCCTTTTGATCTAATCAGGTATGGTCATAAAATTCAGGTCCACATGATTAAAAGGAACAGTAGGGCTCCATGTAGAGGCAGAGTTTTTAAAAGGGGGATGTAGCTAGATGTACAAGTCATTTAAGTGGCTAAATCTACTTTTTGAGAGTAGTTTGGGGCTTATGAATGGTGCTAAGGATATGGAAGTAGGCATAGATTGAGGAGAAGCATGAAGGAAATGGTCTTCTTTATTTAGAAATCAGGCCCGTAACGCAGAAAACCAGGTTGACCAAAGTGTGATACATCTCTTTTCTTGAGTTTCTTCTCCAAAGGAAATGGTGATTTCAGTCTTCTGTGAGTCACAAAGGGAAAGGAAATCCTTCAAGTGGGCCTCTAATTGTGGTTTAAAAGAAATGCCTTATAAGAAGTCTATGTTTAATTTCCCCCTTACTAGCAAGTATAATCAGCATATTAGCACCAGTAACCAAAATATTAATATACTCTAGATTTTAAGTGCCCTTTAACTGCCCTGCACATTGCCTGTGCTTGCTTTCTGCCAGGTATATTCTGTGATTCTTGACAAAAATACAAAAGAAGGCCTCCATTCTGTGGCCAGCTCCCCACTTTTCCTGCCACATCTGCCTCCCCAATCAATCCTCCCAAGAATGAGTTATGCTGTTGTGTTTCTCTTGACCTACTTGGGGTGGCCAAGAGGCAATTATTTTAGAGGACGAATATAGATTGAGCTGGGTGTCTACTCCATGTGGCTAAGGCTCTTTCTGGTGAAAGATGGAGGCAGATGTGGGGGTGGGGAGGGGAGATTTGGTTTGGGAGAGCACCCCTCCCAGGCTCTGCAGACTCCTCACACCCTATAGGAGAGGCTGACCCTATAAAGTACCAAGTCCAGTGCAGGGACTTTAGCAGCCAGTGTCTAAAAGTCATTCTGGCTAAAAATGCTAGGAATCACCTAGGGCCCCTTTGATATTGAGGCTAGAGCTATGTTTCCAAACTCAAGGCAGGGAAGCAGGCACTTGTGTGTATCACAGAAGACTGGGAGTCTCTGGTTTTTCTGCCTATGTGCTGTCAAGGAAGGAAAGGATCATTCAATGAGACCATTAGGGCTCCAAAAGGGTATTCTTATGTGGAGTGCAGCCTTTATCCCATAAAAGCTCAAAGATATGACGTCTCCTCAGCAACAGAAATTTAATATATTTGAAATCAAATTCATCATCCCTTTTCCTAAATCTTTTTCTTTTCCTACTTCCCTTCATTATCCTATCACTGCTAAGAGCATCATTGTTCTCCCAAGAACTTTGACTCCATTTCTCTTTGTTTTCTCTCTTTCTCAAACTCTAATAATGAATGTTGTCACCAAGTTCTCTTGCCTGTTCCTTTCTATTACATCAACCATCTCTCCTCTTTCCTATCCATGGTACAGAGATGTAGTTCTGGCCCTTATTACTTCCTGTCTAGACCATTACAATAAATTCCAGTCAATTCTCCACTTGAATCCAATTTAAACAAAAACAATATTTTAGTCCTGATCTTCTCAAAATACAAATCTGTTCACATCACTTCCCTTCTTAAAAAGCTTCAGTAACTCACCAACAATGCATCCAAACTCCTTAATCTGGTATTCAAGTCCTCCACAACACAGCTTTAGCCAAGCTCTCACTAGCATTTGGGTTTTTTTTGTTTGTTCATTTTTGTTGTTGTTGTTTTAAAAATAACCCCAGGTAATTGTAGAAAAATATGTGCAAAAAAAAATGTGAAAAATAAATAAATCTTACTCTTAATTTTACTATTCAAATTATTTTGGCCTATCTACATATATCTTTAATTACAAAAGTGAAAACACCATTTTTTTGTCATTTGATAGTACATCAGCAGCATTTCTCCATACCTCAAAATTATTTTTAATTATTTTAATGCCATTTGCTGAACTGACTCGAGGTATAAATTATCTGTTCTTATTACCTATTCAATCAGTGTTTATTGTAAAATGGGTGTAATATATAGACAAGCTAAAAAGGTAAGCAAGTAAACTTATTTTATACTTAGATAATAAAGAACTAACAATTGTTAACACTTTAGTATATATAGTTATTGTTTATTTTTAGTTATTGTATTATGACATTATCTAACATTATCATTTACTATTTTCTTCCTAGCAATAATGGAAAGATTAATTTCTACTTTAAAAACATATTATAACCTAGCTTCTCTAGTTATTGGTATAAATAATGAAAGCATCAATTTATTTTCCCAGTGTAAATTTCCCAGTGATTTTACTTTATCACTCTTTTATTTCTTCATCGGTTTCAGTTTTTGTGTATGTAATCTAAATTTTTAGGCTAAATTATTATTATTATTATTATTATTATTATTATTTATTATTATTATTTTAATAATTAATTTTGATAGTCAAAATGTTTCATCACCCAAGATATAATTATTGATATTCAATAGCTTCATTGCTCAAAAACAAATATATGTTTTTAAATTAGGACTTTCTTATTCTTGAATTTACTATTTTTTTAAACTAGTAATTGTCTTCCCAGGATGTGTATTCAAGGAATTTTTTTTTTCAAGAGGGCACAGTGATGACATACTCTCCCTGCCTCTGAAAATATGAAATATCTTTTGCAAACACAGTAATGACAATTTTGCTGAGTATAGAATTCTTGTGTGACAGTCATTTAGAATCCAAAACCTTTTTGCTCATTCTCCATTCTTATTGTTTTTAGTATTCTGGAGAACTATGCCAGCCCATAGTTCTTTTTTATTCAACTTGTTTCAAACAGTTTCTATGCTTTTAAGTTTATTTTTTCATCTTTTATTTTAAAAAATTTAAGTTATATCTAGGTGTTGGTATATTTTTATTAAACTTAGCTTATAATTGGTGAAGACTTTCAAGACTTTCAAAAACTCTTTCTTCAGTTCAAAATAATTTCTTTTACTCTTTATTTATTCTTTCTGTTATTTCATTCTGTTCCTTACTGATTTCCATTCTACTATGTGTAGATTTTTTCCTAAATCTGTGTTAAATTTTTTTCTCTCTTAAGAATTACAATTTTTATTCCATAGATTTTTGGAGATGTTTTCACAGTTTCAAATATAATTTTTTAGTTTTCAGTGTATTCAATCAACTTTTCACTGCCTTCTTTTAAGCATTTTTTAAGATTTTCCATGAAATCTTTTATGATTTCAGAATATTTTTTTCACAACTGCCTGTTCAATTTTTATAGCTGTCACTTCTTTAATCATGTTAATAATAGAAATGAGAACTCTTCTAATTTCTTCTATGCATGAAAAAGTGGCCTTATCTTTTTAAAGATGACATCATTTTTGTGTGTTTGGTGATATTCCTTATTTACACATCCTCATATATAAAGAAAGAAATTCAATCCTACTTGGCCTTTACTAGAACATTCACTCTTTGAGAGCAAGAATAATGCTTTGTTCATATTTATTTCCTCTTTTGGGCACAAACAGGAATTTTCACATAAGAGGTACTTCAAAAGATTTAAGTTTGATTATTATTTATTATACCCTCATATCAGTATATGTTTTATTTCTATTCCCCACAACAAGTATCAGAGATAAGTATTATTTTCCTTTTTTTATAGAAGAAGTATCTAAGGCAGATAAGATTAATAACTGAAATTAGGTTCACACCATAGTTGGACTCCAATGTCCATGTGATTTTTCTGCCACAGCATTCTGATTCAATTAAATTTTAATTAAGTTGAGATAACCTCACTGGGCTTAAAACTCATAGAAGGAATATAATTGGGTTAGATATAAAACAGCATTCCTCCCTCACTGAGTCTACTTTCTGTCCTCTCTCTGCTCAAAAATGGGACATAGACTCCAAGTTGTTTGCTAAACTGATGGCTGTAGTACCTCTATTCTCCAAAAAAATGTGACAATTCCCTGATTAGGACCTACTTGAAATAGCTAACCGTATCATACCTTGATATGATACCTTGAAAAACCAAAGTGAAATTTGACAAAGATAAAGTATTTCCTTATGTCATAACCACAAAGTTATCCTAGATCTCTGAACATATGATCCAACTCTACTGGACTAGATCTATTCTTTGTGGAAGCAGCAGAAAAATACTATGTAGCAACTATTGTTCACTGACAAGAAAATTTGTTATTAAACATAGTAATAACAGAAAAAAAATCCTTTAAAGCCTAAATTAGCAGCCCATGTGTCAAAATCAATCAGTTGTTGTATTTGAATTAAACAGAGTTTTAAAGCTGTTGGACTTTGTGGCCAATATATAAAAGTTTAAAATTTTATACAAAAATTCAGATTTCTGGTTTCTTTTAAAAAATTATAAAAGTTTGATCATACCAAATTTGTTTTCCTACATGAAAACTACTTTCTCAGGTTGAGTAGCAGCAGAGATGGCTGGCTGGTGCCTCCAACTGTTGACCACTGAGTTTGGAACATACAACACATATGGAATAAGTATAAAACATAGGAATTTCAAGCTGAAAAGGACCTTGGCAAAATTAAGCCAGCCTCTTAATTTAGAATAAGGAAACTAGACCAGAAAGGTGATTATCACTCAAGGTCACAAAGCTGGTTACATACAACAAGGATCTAGGTATTTAGACAACTCAGGCTACCAGCCTGTTTATTGACAAACTTTATAATGCTGTAAGGACCATTGATGAAATTACATTATTTGGTATTAAAAAGTGAAGTATATTTTAAAACACTTATCTGTTGTTCTCATGTTTCCTTACACTTACCCTCTTCTCTATTTGCATTAGTAAATAGCCTTATTGAATGATAAATAAATCCTTTAAGGGATAACGATATAATTGAATGACAATATATCAATGTAGTTCTGAAAATAGGATACTGTACAATGTCTAGCTTGTCTAAACAAAACTGTTGGTCCTATATTAACCTTACTATAAAAATACATTATTTTTATTTATTTATTCAACAAATATTTATTGAGCATCTACCATGTTCAAAGAACTGTATTGAGAATAAAAGAATAAATAAATCAAGATTCTGCCTTCCTAGTTAAAAGTACCATCCATAACAGAATCTCCAACAGTGAATAATCTAAATATGTGTTTCTCCAAATCTAAAAGCAGACTTTCTTTATTCTAGTTCATAAAAAGTATTCAGCAAAAATAAAACACTTATAATCCGTGATTTTTAAAGCTCATTATTATTAATGTATATTAGAATCAGAGGCCTAAATAAGGCCATAAATCAATGAATCAAATAATAAAACACATTTTCTAGAACTAGGTAAAAATATTAACTTTTAATGATCCCCGTTCTAACTGATAATTTGCTTCTTCCTTTGAAGCTGAATTTTAAGACTTCTCTGTGATACAAGAATATTTATATTGGATAGAAAGGTTCCCCATCACCTATCAAGTTACAGAATAATTGTCTTCTAAATATGCATGCTGAATCAGAGACTTCACTGTAGTTGGTGGCAGACGTAGGAGGAATGAATTTTTTTTTCCTTTTTTTCTCAGGTAACTGTCCTCTCTCTACAGAATTTAGTTTAATAAACATGTATTGAACACTAACTATGAATCAGACATTATATCTATCAGTGGGAGGACAGAAAGATTATTTGATGATATTTACTTTCCTATATTAAATTTCATTAAAAGTAGAGATTAAGGGAGCTAGAGAATAGTAAATGCTTAGCTACATGTTGTTTCATTATTTTATCTGAAAAAAATAGAAAATAAATGTAATAGCATCTAAAAATTAGAGGAAAACAGTGGGTTAGAAGATTCCAGGCACAAATCAAGTGGACAATAAATCTTGAGGAATAGGTAGTAACTAAAGAGTCAAGAGGAGAGGAGAATCTCAGGGTACTGCAAGAATTAATTTGTGGAATAAGATAAAATCCACTTTGGACACCTTGAACTTTAATAGCTAATGAAATATTCAAGTTATTAGTTCATATTAACAAATGCCCGTGGGAAATACAAAGCAGATGAAATTTTAGGTCTGAAGATACAGATTCGGAATTCACTGTCATTAACATAGAGTTGATGGCAATAATTGTTGAAATAGATAACTTTCCATAGGAATGAATAGTAGCAAGTTCTGTTTTTAGCAATAGAATTTGCTACCTATTCCAGAAAATCTTTTACTACAAATTCTGAGAAATTCAGGAAAAAACAAATAGACTTCAAAATGCATAGATGACCAAAAAAGAAAGAGAAATTCACAGATTGAAAGGGAGGAGGAAGAAGAGGAGGAGGAGGAGGAGGAGCAGGAAGAGGGCTAGAGGGGAAGGGAGGAAGGAGGAAGAGGAAGAAGAACCAGCCTAAAAGAGCCTGAAACTGCCTATAAACAAATGTTGAAGTCACAAACAGTTCAGGGCATTTCCTGACAGCAGGAATTTAGGTGTTCAGGTCAAGACCAATAAAAGTGAGAAAGACCTCAGTCTGGGTCACAGTAATAAGTCAAATCCCAGACTCTTGCAGAGATTTGGGTTACTTGAAGGGATATTTCCACAATAAAAATGTAAGAGAGAAAAAATGTCATCCACTGGGAAAGAGAGCAACAGAGGAACCAGTTTGCTTTAGAAAAACCAGTTTGCTTTAGAAAGGAAAAATGAATTTTCTCTGGAAATTTATAATGACAAGCCTGCCTTCACAAAGGTTAGGGACTTGAACATTTGTTACCTTTGCATTCTAGTAAACTGCAAGCAAAATTAATTTTTAAGTGCTTCTAGGTTATGAACAGCCCCAGATAACTGACAGAAGAAAACACAGAACTTGTCTAGAGAAACAATTCTCTTAACCTAGATTCCTCACAATCTCCATAAATTAATATCAGTCAAAGGAAGAATAAAATATAAAACTATCAAAAATACAAGTAAACAATGCACTAGCAACAAGAGTCAAAAAAAAAAACTAAGGTCTTTGATGTTGGAATAATAAGATACAAATTATCTTAAAATTTGCCTTGAAAGTTTTGGGGAAGAAGAAAGATCTAAAGATAGAAATATAGAATTTGGTACTTACAAGAAATAACTAGGAGCATTTGGAAAAAAAAAAAAAACTTTTTTAAGTTAATAATATAAATTTTGAACTTCAAAATTCAATAAATTGGTTAAACAACAGATTAAATACAGTGAAAGAGAGAATTAAAAAACTCTTGAGAGATCTGAAGAAACCAAAAATATGCAGTACCCTAGAAAATTTTTTAAAAAGTATAAGAGACTTGGAGATTAGAAGGACACACATACATCTATTTGTATTTAACAAAGGACAAAATAAAGAAATGGAGAATTGATATTTAAAGAATTAATTTAAATTTTTTAGACTCCCTGAAAGGCATGTTATTTTGATTCAGGAAGTGCAAAATCAGTTAGAGTAAATAAAAGAATAACTCCATATCAGTACATGTTAATGTGATTTCAAAACACATATGACAAAGATAAATCTAAAATGCAGCCAGAGAGAAAGAAAAAAAATAACATACGAATGGGTAACAAACTCAACAGATTCTCAACAGCAACATTAAAAAAAAAACACTGTAGAATAATATCTCATAAACGTTATCTATAGTTGTATTCCGGCCTAAACTTTAACTCAAGAATGAGTTTAAAAAAAATCTATATTTGCAAATAAAAAAGAAAAGAAAACGTTTAGTACCCACACACCTTCATTAAAAGAAAATCTAAAGAATAGACTTCACCACAAAAGAAACTCATCTCATGATTAGATCTGGTGTTCATGAAAGACTGACTGGTAAGCAAATAAATTTGTCAATACGTAAGTGTATATAAATGAACAAATTCTGTATAAAATGATAGCAATTTCAAAAAGATAAAACTAAAATATAGCACCAAAATAACATGTCAGAATATGTGTGAGATTTTTACTGATAAAATTACAAAAATTCATTGAAAACCATTAAAAATATTTAAATAAATGAAAAAATATATCATATTCATAGATAGATGTGATACCATATAGATGTCATTTTCCCACAAAATAATCTATATTCAATAAAATTCCAATTAAAGTGCTAAAAGTGTTCTTTACTGGAACTTGGAAAACTGATTCTAAAATTACTATGAAAAAGTAAAGTGTCAAAAATAACCAAGATGCTCCTGAGGAAGAAAAGTATGTGTGAGGAAAGTAGGGAGAGGTATTTGAAATAATAATACTTATTATAAAACTAATAAGTTTTGAATCATATGAACTGACCTTATTATATGCCAAAAACAAATATTGATAACTTCTCAGGGTTCAACCTAATAATAAAGATTCAGTAGGGTATTGGTTTAGAGAAAGATAAATGGACAAGCAAAATCCAGAATAGAGAGCATAGGAACAGACCCATGCACATATGGAAATTAGTCAGAACTGGCATTATAGATCATTGGGAGAAGAGAAATAAAGGATGCTGCAATAATTAATGATCTGATTAGAAAGTAAAATCAAATTAGATTTCTTAATGACATGAATAAAATTAGCTCCAGGTGGATAAAACACATACTTATGAAAAGCAAATAATAAAACTGCTAGAAGAAAATAAAGGATAATGTCTTTACAAATATGTTTTTCTCTTCTTCTACAGTAATAGAATTTTCAAATGGGCATATGTTCAAAATAAAGACTACATTTTCTAATATCCTTTGCAGGTACGGTCATCTTGTGATGAAAGTTCTGGCCAATGAGGTGTATGTAAGTAGAAATGTCCATAATGCAGTTTCTACAAATTCCCTTAAAAGATGGCTGGTAGCCACATATGTTGTCCTTCTTTTTTTTTTTTTTCTACACTTCCACCTGGGATATGGGTATACAAGAACTATACAGCATCATGTAAGTGAAGCAGAAAGCTGGAAGGAATCTAGATCTCTAAGTACATTATGACATAAAGCTTCTATACCTGCTAGAGATTGCCTACCCCAGATCTTTTACATGAGAATAAGCTTATCTCAATAATGACTTAAAAGTCATTATTAGTTTAGGTCTCTACTCCTCACAAGCAAACCTAATGTGGATTAAAACTTATACAATTTGCGATGACATTTTCTCTCCTTAATTCAGAAAGACTACAGGAGAGAAAAACAGAATACATAGGAGTAATCCTATAGGAACATCCACGTTAAACAAACTAAATGGGAAGAGGGAAGAGTAAAAGAGAAGAGAAGCAGCTGAGTTTTATAGGTCTCAAATGCTGTGAAGTACAGAGAGTGAGGACTACTCTGGACTTGTCTAGATTAAAAGGAGGTCACTGGTGACCTTAGAAGGCTGTTTCCAAAGAGTGACTAAGAAGCCAGTGAAGCAACATATCACTCAAGGGATTTTTGCCACTTGCATGTTACTTGGAGGCCTTCCAGCTCTACATAAAACCAGCACACAGACATGTTTGGTGTTTCTGGGCTACAGGTGTAACTAGATGTACCTGAATCATCAAGAAACAGAAATAGCCCCAACCTGAGTATGTCTTGATGTTTTTTCCATAATCATGGCACAGCCAGTAGAAACATGCCTGGTCCATTCTACCTGATCACTAGTTTGGAGATTGCCAATTCCATCGGGGTTCAACCTATCTCTCTCTTTAATTATATGAAAAGGATTCTTTTTCCTCTAGAGTTTACAAGGTAACTATTTAATGCCATGGAATGAACTACATAGATTGTTATTAGTAATATATTGATAGATATGTTGACATGCGATAGAAAATGACAAATCTTCTAAAGATTTAACTAAAATATGGGCCTGATGGCACTCATCAATCTATATGGAATGAAGGGAGAAGTGGATGCAGGCTAGAACTTTGAACTTTGCAAAAAAATGAGTGGACATTGCTTGATGTACCCAAGGGAAGTGCTTTTAAGAAATGTGCACAAACTGAGAACACATATGCCAAAAGAAATTGTTCATAAGAAATAGTGGTAAAGAACAAATTTAAGGTATTTTAGTCATTATAACATATAGTAGCTTATACTAAAACATTCTTAAAGTATAATAAGAAGCGCACTTGAGTGGGTAGAGTCCCTAGTGGAGTTAACAACAACAACAAAAAAATCAGTGTTAGGTTTGATGAAGGAAAGTGCAACTATTACAAAAGTAGGGGAGATTTGTCTCCATAGGATGATGACTGTTGGAAATGGGGGATTGGATTCCCCTAGTACACTAACAGGGTAGGAATTGCTAAAATTTCCCTTAGGATTTTCTCCACTTTAAAGAAACTTTAGTACCTCGAACATTTACAATGCACTTCTCTCATTAGAATTGGTATAGCACCTAAAACTCAAACAGTTAAAATAACATAGATAAACTATGAAGCAGAGATGAGCAGAAACACAAAAGACAATGAAAACTCGATGGCTAAAGCAGATAAATAACTATCCTGTAGAATTAAAGTGGAGATGCCATATATGAGGATGTCTAGGCCTGTGGTTTGTACACATTTTAATAAATATCTAAGTTGCCTCATATGTGTTTAAAACGTATAAACCAAGATTTTTGCAGGAATTACATAAACTTTATCAACTATACAATCTACTTCATCTACCTCATCTCCATGCTCACTGCATAGGCTAAAGTTCTTATCTTTTTTGAAGGGAGAGGGAAAATATGAAGGAAACGGCAAAGGCAAAATAGAAAGTTAAAAGGCCCTTTATTGAAGCAGGAATGGGAGTGGGTGGGCTCCTGGATACCTAGCATTCTCTAAATACAATCTCCTTGATTTGGGCCAGTTAGAATGGCTACAATTTATCATGAGGTTCCTGGAATCTCTGTCACTATTTCTGGAAGACCTGGGCAGCTGCAAGACCCAGTATTGTTCCTCCTGGATATTTAAGCTATAAGGTACACATGTCGGCATGTGTTCCATGGGGAGCCAGACTTGGTTCCTGCAGGTCGATGCCTTGAATTCCCAATGGCTACATGTGCAAGCTCACTCAGGACATTTCATTAACTTCACAAAAACAGACCTTGCATTTTCCTGATTTAAAGTTTTCAAGTTTTGCACTAGTGTATGTTGGAGATTTATTCTTTGCTTCTTCCTCTAGTATATCTTCCTTTTGCCTATGGCACAAATCTAGGACTAAGATGACTAAGCCACAGTGAATTCTCACTTATGTGAAATTTGAAAGATTCTAAATGCTTTTGCAAAATGCCCCAAAACAACGAATTATACTTGGGAACTTTATTACAATTTTTCCTGGAATATCTTTAAAAGCTCGATGCTGGCTGGAAGACCCCCTTATTTTTAAAATATCCTTTTCTATGTTTTTTTTCCTCCAGTTTCTTTTACAGATTCTTTTTAGATGGTGTTAAATTGCAAAACTTCAAGACTTTAAAGCTCATTACATTTGGCGGTTATATCTGGTATGTTAGATATTATCATGTTTAGATTTTTCATTTACCAACTAGACTGTAAACACTTACAGCATGGAAAGCTATATTTTATACCACTTGTATATATGCCCACTGAATGTAGTGTTTTGATAGCTAGTGCTTCATTTATGACTAAATAGATGCTTATAACATTCATTGGTGATTGTATTTTAGTTATATATTTGCTCACCCAAAAGAGGAAGAAATACAAAGAAATATAAAACATGGCTCCCATCCTCAGTTCTCTCAGCTTTTACTAAGTTGAATTGAATTCTCCTTTCTAAGGATGATGAACATATTTAGTGTCTTACTTTTTGACTTTTTTTGCCTTTTTAGTCACAACTCACAGACACTTAGTAAATACATATTGATTTACCAAGTGGAAAACAGTTCATCTTCTCTATCTAAATCTTGCCCATCTTCTTAGGTCAATTTAAGTCTTTTTAAACTTCACAAAGTTTCCTCTGAGAGCTCTATTCACAGGGTCCTTCTTTTCACTGAATTTTTTTCTTATTAATTGTAATATCCAACCATTTTCTGATACACTCTTGCATTCTTATTTAACCTTTATTATTAGGAAAACTAAAAATAATGGCCACTCATAGAATCTGAATAGACATTTTTCTAAGGAAGACATACAGATGGCCAACAGGCATATGAAAAGATGTTCAACACCACTAATTATTAGAAAAATGCAAATCAAAACCACAGTGAAATATCACCTCACATCTGTTAGAATGGCTGTTATCAAAATGACAAGAAATAAGAAGTGTCAAAGAGAATGTGGAAAAAAGAGAACACTTTTTTTCTATTTGTTGGACTATAAATTGGTGTAGCCACTATGAAATACAGTATGAAGGTTCATTAAAAAGTTAAGAATAAAATGGCCGCATGATCCAGCAATTCTTTTTCTGGGTATTTATCCATAGAATACGAAAACTAATTCAAAAAGGTATATGTACTCTTACGTTCATTGCATCATTATTTACAATAGCCAAGATATGAGAACAACTTAAGCATCCATTGATGGATGAATGGATAAAAAAGAGATACGGCACGCGCGCGCGCACACACACACACACACACACACACACACACACACACACACACACTGGAATACCATGCAGCAATAATAAAAGGTGAAAAATTGACATTTGCAACAATATGGATGGATCTTGAGGGTATTATGCTAAGTGAAATAAGTCAGACAGAGAAAAAAAAAACAAAATAACATGATTTCACAAATATGTAGAATATAAAACAAAAAAATAACAAACAAACTAACAAAATAAATTTTAAAAACCTAAACTCATGGATACTGACAATAGAATGATGGTTACCAGAGGGAAAGAGAGTTGGAGGAGAGCAAACTGGGTAAAGGTGATCGAATATATGCTAATGAAAGGAAACTGGATGTTTGGTGATGAGCATGCAATACAGATATCAAATTATGTTATACACTTGAAATTTATATAATGTTATTAACCAATGTTACCTCAATAAAAAATAATAATGATGACCATTAAGTTAACTTCTGATACCTTTGTGTATTCCCAGCACTTCTTGCTCTTTCTTCTGGTAACATACCCTACTCCCATGGCAACAGAACAAGTGTGATGTGTGACACAAGTCGATCCAGTTCAAGACCTTCCCTGTGGGCAGGGTCAAACTCTATCTGAGACATCTAATAGTGAGAATGTAAGCGAGGAGTAACTTCCCCCAGTCAGGTCAGCCAACATAAGGAGGAACCGATCTGAACCAAAAAATTGACTCCCAGAAAAGATAAGAGACAAAAGACCTAGCAAATGCTGAAAGTTCCTAAGGCCCTGGATCCAGCTGTCCCTGAGGTGAATTTCATCCCAATTATTTCCAGGGTTGGTAATATCAGCCAATAAATTTGGTGTTTTGTTTTCTTTTGTTTTGTTTTGTTTTGTTTTGTTTGTAGACTAATTTGAGTTTGTCACTTGCAGAGTCTTGATGAGTCCGTGACAGGTTTCTTGAGGAAGTCATGTCTTTGTGAGTTTAGTTTTATTGTTTTCGCACCTCCCACTGCACCTAGCATGAAGTGCACCCTGCAAAGAATGGAAACTCAATCAACTGCTGTCAGTAATAATTCTTTAAATTTCCAGTAAAATTCTGGAATGTTATTTAAGATACTACAAATGTTAATGAAATGTGTAAGTATCATGAGCAAGAGTCTCAAGAGATACTACTATTTTGGTTAAGTCACCTGTTTTCAGAAACAAAATGCTAATATCTCACCCTGCTTCAAACATATTCCTTGTCATTAATAGGCCACTGCCTCTATAAACCATTCATATCATTTATACCTTCTCATAGTAGAAAGTGCTTGATATAAATGCATTCAGATGTTGATTTTTTTATTCCATGTTACGGTACTGACAATCATATAACAAATTTTATACGTATATATGTGTGTGTGTGTGTGTGTGTGTGTGTGTGTATACTCATACACACATACATACATATATATGCACAGTGTGTGTGTTTTAAGTATGCGCATATGTGTATTGCTCTAACCAACTTCCTGGAAAGTTTATTTTTTGCACTTAGAAAACCTGGGTGTAAATATAACCAAGTAAAAGTTTGCTCCACAGTCTCTTTAACGGTCTCCTTTCCATGAATTCTGTGTGCAGCTTATTCATGAATATGGAAAATATCAGAAAATTTTCTTTTAACTTGTCTTGATTTCCTTGAAGACTCTGGCACACAGCAGGAGATTAAAATAACCTGGCATTGCTGGCGACTTTGCCCACAAATACCAAGGAATAAATATTAGAATGATGGATTCTCTTTCCCTTGTCAACTATGAATGTGTTCCAGCCAAGGGCAAGGTCTAGAGAGTAATTCAAAAATAAACAAATAGAACCAAAGAGTAACTTTATTCTTTTATTCAAAGTTCACTAAAATACAAGAACAAATTGTAAAAGCACACATACCACTCAGCACCAATATAACAACACTTTCTACTGATAATCTCCAAAGCATTTGTTTCTGCAACCAAAAAGCAGAAATATACACACATGCATTCTCACCACATTTACCCAGGCCTCGTAGCATCATGCCCCGAATATTCTCCTTGCTAGGAAGATAAAAATGGGCAGAGGCAAACTAATGTGACTACATCCAACCACTGACTGAGTCGATGACTCTTTCGTCAGCGGTTTTCATTCGCACACTGGTAACCTCTGCACATCCCAATCTCCCTCTTCGAGGGCCCAATTCCTTGGGCTAGTGATGAAGTCTGGTGAAAATGTGATGCACAACTAAACAAAACTGGCCAACATTCCCTACCCAATATCTTGTAATTGCTTTGGTTATAAAGTATTGGATACTTATGTTTTCATATCCTCCAAATCTAACACATCAAAACCACACTGACCAGTGACGTGGTCTAGAGAAGTCTTGAGAGAATTTTATTTATTTCCCACCCCTTTCTGTGGCTTCTTTCATTTATGTGTTTACCTGTTTGCTTTTCGAGGGGTAAGGAGAGGTTTGAGCCAAAATAGTGACTTCATTAAACATCTCCTGGGTCTTCGAAATCTCCTCAGTAAATATTAAACAAATTCCCTGGAGCTCTGTTGCTGCTGCCTAGACCGGCAGCAAGCCTCGACCTGCGTGAGTAGCTCTGTTTGGATGCCTGTACGTGTTTGCTTTCCATTGGTTCAGACTCACTGCGGCACAGAGATGGATCTCTAAGCTCTGAGACCTTGCTGCTGGTGCTGCCCAGAAGGTAAGGCATTAGGAAGTAAACCAATATTTGGCTCACCCTAAAGTCACTTGATGACACTCAGTTCTCCTCCAATAGTGAGAAGTTTCTGTTTGAATCTTCCGAAATCAGTAGACCACACCCTCAGAGCCCAGTTCTTCCCAGGTAGAGCTTCCTGTCTCCCCCAGGCTCTGCCCATTTATTTCATAGAGGTCCTTGAGAAACTACCAAGAGAACACCGATCAGCAAGCAGAGGTTAGTATTTATGCCCCATTCTGGATGTACATATAAAGGCTGGATTTAGCTTCTATTTTTAAGATAAAGAAAGAAGTAGAGATGAGGATGGAATATAACAAAAAACACTAGCTCTGATTTTTGGCAATATCTTTTTTTTTTAAGCTTTGGAATGAAAAGCTTCATTATCTCTACTGTTGAGAGAGATGACACTGGGCATGTTGGGAAAAGCTTTAGATGTTGGTAACAGTTTTCGTTAATTGTTCAATGGGACAGAAATCAGTGTCTACATTTTTCCCTTTGTAATGATCATGTGATTCTAATTAAGCTTATTTGCCAAACCATTAGTCAGAGGTCATGTGGAATAAATGGCCACGTTTATCCTCTTAGGATTTACAGAATGGTAAGTCCTATACATCAGTGCACTCTTCTTGCTATGGATATAGCTTATAGGGCATGCTGAGGTTATCTTGTATTCAGCTGGGAATTTCCCCCCAAAGGCCTTTAACCTGCCCCTCTGGTATTTTAAACAGCAAGGCAGTACCCATGAATGACCTCACCATACTTTATAATTTTTATCCAAGAGTTCAAATAGTGAAATACACTCAGGAAACATGATCATAGAATAGGCATGTCTGTTTAATGGCAGAATTTAAATCATCAGGCCATTTAGAAGTTGATATTACCAAAAATCAGGGGTATATTATATAAACAAGGTGAAGACACAGGACCAGAGATCCAAAATATAAACAGTCAAAGAAGTCAAATAACTATCATTTTAGCTATACAAAGCAAGAACAGGGTGACTAATGTGCTCCTAAGGAGGTCAGTTATATTTTAATGTCTGTATTGAATACCTACATTACTGCAGGTATTTCATTCATGCCCATTTAAGATTGTCATTGTTGATACCACTAATATTTTCTCTAAGCAATAAAATAAAGTAAGTTTTGATTAATTCCAAGGCATAAGTCTTTCAAACACTATATGTTTGAGAGAATCCAGACATTATGATGATATCTAATATTGCTCAGAAACTATTTCAATAATAGACAAGCTAATTCAGTTTAAAAGGCTAAACTGATAGCTCCATGTAAACACAGGGGGAAAGATGTTTAGGTACTAAGAAGAGCAATTCAAAGTTTTATACATAAAAATTTAAATATATATATATATATATAATTTTTGCTTTCTGAGAATAAGAACTACAGTTATTCAAAGGAACATACTTTATAAAAGACAGGCTAGATGGGATGGGTATTGACAATCTAATAATTTTTCTGAGCATATCAACTAAGCATCGATTTCCCTCTATCTCAAATAATGAGTTCTTGTTAAGTTCATAAAAGATACATCACAGAAAATTATAAAAGTTTATGTTGAGATAAATAGGTTACATAATTATAGGCTTATCATAACTCTGATAATACCAAGCCACTCTATATTTCGCAGGATTCCTGAGCTTTGTCAATTCACTTTCTCCATTGGCCCCCAACAGCCTTTCTTCCAGTGACTCTTCTATGTTCTATTGAACATATCTTTTTCCCTGATATTCAGCCTATGCCTTTGTATGTCAACTTTCCCTGCTTCATTTCTCCATTGGACTATCCTCAGGAAGAGGAATTGCATGCACGCAACTTTCTCTTTCTTTAAAAATATATCACAACTGGGTGATTTTTCATCATCATTTTCCCCAGATGGTTAGCACTAACTGCCTTAGCCAAATCTCATCCCCCCACCAGCTTCTCTAACATCCTGTACCATTATTATATATGTAGTACAAGGGGGAATTTTAAGAGCAACAGTGAGTGTGCTGCAACCAGTTACTCATTTATGTACCACATAAATCTCAATACCATTTTGTAGATAAAAAAATCAATGGGGCCCACTGATAAGTCTTGAGTTATAGAGTTTAACAATCGAGGACTCTGAAATAAACTATTCTCAATGTGGTTTTCCAGAAATTCATTAGATAATGTCACATTTTCAAAATCTGCCTTGTTTCTGCTTTGTTTCTTTGTGGGTGTGTTTTATAGAATTTAAAACATTGAGAAACAAATGTTGGTGTAAAAAAATCAGTTAAAATGGTGGTTTAAAATCTAAATAATAAATAAATGAACTAGTGATATGGCTACTATGTTGCTCCAGGTTTTTTGTTGTTGTTGTTGTTTTAAAATAGACTTTTAGTTCTTGCTCACTCAGTTCCCACTTTTTTTTCATTTCAGGCAACTAACTAGTTCAGGAAGGTATTTTCAACTTTAGGTATCTTTTTCTATTAGTTTTATTTTATGGTTCAATTATTAGTGGAATGGTCATAAGAACCTTTGTACATATAAATACAACCATATACTGTGATTTAATAGTATCTTTAAATTTACAATAAAAAATTATGATACAAAATTTGTAGGTCTATTCTTTTAGAAGTTATGATATTTTAGACATTTTACTTATAGGTAAGTTTATATTACTTATAGGTAAAACTATAGTAGCTTCATTTCATAAAGAAATATGGTCTATATATATTAAAATAACATTATATTAATGTACTATAGAGGCCTTAGATTACTAGACCTCAGCTAATGGGAACAAAGGAAGACTCAAGTCCAAATTCAAATGTCAATGGGAATTCCATTTTACCAAATTCCATACTACTGAGGATTGCCTTCTATCAAGGCCTCCAAAATTCCTGATGGAAAATTGTCTCAAACTTTCTTTTCCTTTATTTTACAAGTGAAGAAACCTTGTTTGTTCATACTACTAATCATTCATTATAATTTATCTACTTTGGGAGGAAAACAGTGCTGCAGCAGAATGGCTAGGGCACTGACTCTCCACAGCATCCTTCCAAAAGTGTGTGTGTGTGTGTGTGTATGTGTGTGTGTGTGTGTGTGCACATGTGTCTGTGTGTACATACATATGTATGTATATATCTTGAGCTGAAGAGCTCAGCATTGAGAAAACTCTCCTATAGTGACTGGAACCAAGAATGAGTGGGGCCAGATCATATTTTAGGGATGGAGAGGAACAGACCAGCACTGCTGGTCCCACCAATACTACCTTTAATTGGTATCATGGTGTATAATGTACCCACTGAAAACATACACACCACAAACATGTTTCAAAAAGTAATTATTCCACAAACAAAACCTCATAAATACAAATATTGAAGAGTGTTCTTTTTCCCCTTTGATTCCCCTTTTCTCCCTCAATCTAGGAGTATATGATAAATATATTGTACATTCTCTATGCTACTCTTAATTGAGCTCTTTTTCTGGCCCTGTGTTTGTTTCCATATTTCTATGGCTAACAAATTAGTCCCACTCTCTAAAGCTTCAAGGTGAAACTCTATGAAGTCTTCTAATTTTTCCACCTTTTTTTCCTAGTTTCTCAACTTGATTTTCTTCTAGCGCTTTCTTCACCTGCCTAGAAAGTAACCCTCAAATTTCAGATGGTCATTCTAACCTTCCAGGTGGGAATCATTCTTGATATCTACAAATACACCTGTGAGTTCTGGGTTATTTAGACTGGCATAGAGCACTACATAACTAGAAAATAGAACATCAGAAACTCTTCTAACATGTTAAATACCAAGGTCCTAATCATATGGCCTGGGTTCAAGGCCACATTATAAGTAAATATTTGGAAATTTTCTAGTTGGGCTTTATCCATGTGGAATAAAGCATAGGCAATACCCCTTATACTAACAAAGACAGTAGTTTCTCTGACATAGTAGTTATTCAGATAAGTCTTTTCTTCAGGTCCGAAAGCACACATCAGCTGTACCAACAGTGTTTCTTCCTCTCCACCCTGGGATCTTTACAGTCAGGACTTTTTTTTGTTTTTTTTTGTTTAAGAAATAGAAGTGATGGGGCTACTGTTTAGCCAAATGCCATTTGAGTGGTAAAGAAGTATTGAGATGTTAGAGGTTTACGTTCTTCTGACATGTAAATTGCTGTCTTTCAGTGAAGCAATGAGACTCAGTTGAAATAGTGGATTCAGTTCTTAGTTCCCTTTCCTTTACATATATTTTTTTTTAAAAAAAAAGCTCTATTACAATCATACCTTTAAACAGCTAATCTAGATTTCATCTTTTGAAGTTCTTCTCCAGCCACCGTCGGACTTCTTGAAGGTTGTAGAAGAAGGGGCCCTTTCCTCCCAGATAAGCAATTTTCTGTCTCTGCACAATACACACACGTTCAAAGGCTACTCCATAAGCTACATTGGCATTATTGTCCATGCGGTCAGCCACAACTCGGCACTGGGGCGGCAAGGAGAAACGCTCCAGAAGCTGCTGGGCTGCTGCACATCGGTCTTCCTGGTTCCGGTGCTTCTTCACCTCAAAAGACAAAGAAGAACCCCCAGGCACTGCCCAACCATCTGAAGGATGAGCCTCATCAATGTAGACCAACAGGAAGTCAGCCACTGATGAGAACTCTTCTACCAGTTTGCTGAAAGCTGGCAGCTGGTTAGTAAAAGGAGGTCAAGTGGCTGAGCCAAAGTTGACCACCAGTGGGCGCTCAGGGTTAGCAAAGTCAAGAAGGTGGCACTCGGTTCCATCCGTTATCTTCTGGGTACCATTTTCACTATTGTCCCCTCCTTCAGGACTGGAGACACGTACCACGCTGGAATTGGGGGCATCTTCACCCAGCTTCACCTTGGGTGGATAAAAGAAAGAGGGAGAGAATACCACATGAAACACATTGTCACTTCAAATTTACTCTGTATAAGAACAATTGGCTCTAATGAAATGTGGTATTTCCTTCAAAGGATGTGGTCAACATATATTGATTTGAGTAAAGAGACATCATGGCAGGTAATGTAAAGAACGGCCCTACAGAGAATAAAAGTCATTTTTATTCTGTATAATCACCGAAGGTAATTATTTTTATCATTGAAGGCATTGCAGTTAACTCTCTTTGTAATTAAGTTGAAGCTGGTATTCTTCACTATCCTTACTTCACTGTCAATGCTTAGCACACATTATATAACAAATGATTAATTGACTTCATTTTAAAAGTTAAATGGTCTACTTTAAGACAAATTATCAGAGTCTTGAGACATAGTATCTCATTCTGAATTCCCACTTCTAAATTCTAAAATACCAGGAAAGACCTTTATTTTCTAGCACGATGCTAAGTCATTTAATCTCAATCGAGGCACAATGAGACCAGCGGGCTCTATTTCTAGCCAGAACTAGAAAACCTGGAGTCTACCGTGTAAAAAAAGGGCTAGTCCCGCTCAACCTCTTCAGTACTTCAACTTTTCAATGTGTAAAATGGTGATAATAATGCCTGTCTTCCTTACATGGTTCTAGGTGGATAATGCAAAGAAAATAGCTCTTTGTACATGATAAATCACTATGTGGGTGTAGGTTGCCATTATTAGATGCCACCTAAATATGTAAATCAGAATGCCATCTTTCCTGGGCAAGTCTATGTTTAAAAATAAAAAATTATCCTTAGAAGTGATTTGAGCTCTCCTCAGTATGACCTCTTTCCTCTAGATTTTTACAGCTCCTGCTTACTTTGGATTCATATGATTAGAACTTCATCATTTCCATTAAACCAAAGAACAAAAACAAAGTTATTCCAGAATTCTACTTTCAATTTCTCACTTTTCATGTGGGTTTTGTTTGTTTGTTCCCCACTTTCTATCTGGGAAGTCACACGCCATTTACTTTGCTATCATACATTTTATTAACAAGCTCCTCTAAATTATAAAATACCCAGACAGAAGAGGTATAGAAGAAAATTGTTCCATGTCCCCCCTCTGCTGCACATGGTTTCAAATAGTTGAACACAGACTGAAAGAAAGTTTGCTGGTCTTTGGATCTGTAAATTGATAATAAAAAGCAGGCAACATAACAGAGCCAATTAATTCAGTTTGAATTAATACAGCTGTATCATCTCTTAAAATGGTTTAATCAAAGCCAATGACATTAGGAACACCTTACAGAAGTGCAATTGATTTTTACACACTATCCTTAATATTATAAAACACTTCTAACTTGATCAATTTATCCTCTCATATAATACAGCCACATATAACACTCTTGTTAATTGAAATCACTTAGAAGTGAATTGTTAAAGACTCACCAATCTAAACTCATCAATCCAAAACAAGCACTGAGGGGCTTTTCCTCAGAAACTTTGTCTGATGTTAATGCATAGCTAATTTTAACTATAGAGAAAGAATTTAAAAAGTCCTTTCTCTCCCTTCTGAAAAATCTTAGCAGGGCAAGTTTGAAATAAGTACTATTAGTTTTCTAAAAGAAGTCTTAGAACAACATTCTTCTTTCAT
This sequence comes from Macroglossus sobrinus, assembly GCA_004027375.1. Classification (NCBI taxonomy): domain Eukaryota; kingdom Metazoa; phylum Chordata; class Mammalia; order Chiroptera; family Pteropodidae; genus Macroglossus; species Macroglossus sobrinus. Next base: position 399,605 of record PVKZ01000818.1, on the reverse strand, counting down.
AGGAAGGGAAGCTGTTGGTGTGATTTAAATAGGTACATTTGTTTTCAGTCATTATCAGGGAAAAAGGTTATTTTCCTTATATTAATTTTCTCAGTTAATTTGCAGCTAACACAAGATGAAGAAACCCAATAAGCCCCCTTTGGATGAATTATTTTATATAAACCACACTTGCCTCTGGGGTATTAAAATATACTTAAAATTAAAAGATATACATTTTAAAGGTATTATGAACCTTTTAATCTGTGGGTCTTTTTTGTACTTCTTTCTAGATTTAGATGGTAGGTAGCATTATAATCACTTTTGCATTAGCTCTTTCTCACTTAAAATAGCAGTTACGATTCTAGGAAGGCTGCTTTTAATGATGTGCTTGTGCTACATTCGCCAACATATTGTAATGCAATTTGAATGTATTCTGAATCCATTAGTTGTTGTGCTTCTTGTTAAGTGAGCAGCCCATACCCAGGAGAGGAATCACCTCTGGATTATAGACCTGTAGGTTCTTCGTAGGTGAAACAACTATCTGCTTTTTGTAGTCATTTTTAAGACCAACAAACAATTGTGTAGTTTTGTTCAATGGGCCTCTGACATCCCTGGCTCTCACCCAAGCAGAACTGGTGATCCTTGCATTATTCTTGATTATTCAACTGAATAATCTAATGTGATGCTTCAGTCACAGGTGACTCTCTTGTTACATGTAGTTAATTTTCTTAGAAAGTTAAAGTGCCATCTCCTTTTTCTTAGTGACAATATATAATTCAGCTACACAATTCTTTCCAAAATATAGATATGCAAGTTTACCTTAGAAATTTTAGAACAAGTACAAAAACTACAATACCTTCACTCAAAAATCAAGAAAGTTACCAAATACATAATATTTTTTATTATGTATTTGCATTGGCATTTTGTTAAGCTGAGGTATATATTATATATTATATATATTAAGTTTTGTTGAATTATTGAATGAAAGTTGTTATAATCCTAGGTAGGGTCAGTGAAGAATCTCATACTTAATAATAACCTTGATCTGCAACAAATATAATTATATTTGGGAAATGAATGAGCTCACTGAGACAGATAATTGAGAAATGTAAATCCTGGAAGCCTACTGCAGAGTACTTTATAATCAACACCTAATGCTGTTGATCTGTTCTTAATTATCTCAGATAGTGCATAAAATGGTTAGTGCCTCACATGAAAGTAACCAATCCTTCTTATTTTTTGAGCATCAATGTGACCTTACTGCAGATTACAATGTTATAAACAGATACCTTGTTCATGAGAATGATCAGGTAAGATAAATGCATAGGTAAAATCAATGCTCTTAATAACACCATGCGGAAAAAACACATAACCATGATTTGTAAATCTAAATATGAGTTTACCAGTAGCCTGCTTTTATAAGCATCATACGCTAATCATAAAATTTATCCATCTAGGCTAAAACCTGCTAATAGATGATACTTTAGCAACAAAAAGAAAAAAGTTTTAGAAATTTTAAAAACAAAAGTTTGCTTTAAAGTAAAAAAATATTTTAGAAGGACAATGTTATTCACATCTCGTTTTCCCATTAGAGCACCATGAAAATTAAATTCTTATTATGACCAGTTTCAAATGGAGAATTTCTTGGTTTGCTTGGTTATACACCATGCTGAGATGGAATGGGAAAATCACCATTGTCTTCAATGATGGAAGATTCTTTGCTTTCCCCAGGAGCAAAGAATTCCTTGACAAAGAGCCAAAAGGATGAAAAAAATAAAGTTGGTCCCATAATAATAACATTTAGGCTGCAGGAAAGAAGCTCAACAAAAACAAGTTATCCCCTGGTACTCCCAAACTTTGTTTTAATTTCCCACAGTGGCACAGAAAGTCTCCTGGCCACAAGTTACCTATCATCTTAATTTCTCCTTCTTAGAGGGTTTGTGTTTAGTTTTTGTCCTTAATGAGACGTATTTGCCAAAGAGGCATTCAAAAGGCATTTTTTACTCTTGCGGAAGAGTAATTAGGTCGGTACCTCTTTCCCTGCCAGCATTAGCTGCTCTAAAGAGAACCCTGCCCAGTATTTAATGCCCAAACACAAGAAGCATCATTTCCACTAATTGGTCTTGAAGTTCCGATGTTCCCAAAGGGTCCTTTTATTTTGCAATGATCAGAAAGGACATACGTAAAATGCAATATCGTCATCACTGACTTTTATCCCTCGTCTGCGCTATTACAGTTGTCCTTTCTTACGTTTTTGTAATCAAGATCAACACAACACCGACAAGGGAGGTAAATAAAGGGTTTGCATTTTTTATGACAGGGGACATCTGTGGGTCAAGCACAAATGTTGTGATAGCTATATTTACAAATATGAACAAGAGTGTAAAGATATGGTGTATTTACACATTTGATTCCCTCGATGATGGGATTCCTTTTACGGCCAGTGTTCAGTGCATGGAGAAAAGATAATACTGCTTTCGCATGTGGACTGTGAAATGCAGGGCAAGAGAATAAAAGAAAAGACTATTCATCAAGTATAAGCTGGAAATAGAGCATATACTATTAACCTTTTTTTTTTTTCTTTTTTTTTTTCTTTTTCTGAAAAAGGTTTCTGGACAAATATTACCTACTCTCCTGATAGAAAGTAAAGCAAATGATAAAAATGGAGAAGGTGAGGGTGGCAGAATCTTACCCCCTCCATTTTTACACATCCTTCTTCCTATCCAAAGCCCTGGATTGGCTTTATTCACTACCAAGAAATTTCAAATTCTTTGACATAATGATCAGGCTACATCAATGATCTTAGAAATAGCCAAACAATTATTAAGCAGTAATTTAACCATTTATATTCAAATTGTTCAAATAAATCAGAGTTGAAGAATAAGCTACCTACTCTTTCCTCTGAATTCAATTCCCTTTTGGCCATTCTCTTTTTGGTTCCTACCTTGAAAATGTAGCTCTAAACTCTATCATTTCTCACTGTTTTATCCAAGTGATGGACAAGCTCTGGCTGTGGCCTTTTTTATGTTCTTTGAAAATGTTTCTCTCTTAAAAGAGTCATTTTCCATTGTAGAAACTAGTGTCAAAAGGCTTGAGGTGAATAAAGAGAAGGTGGAGAATGTTAAAGAGACCCTTTCAAAACCAAAATTATATGTTCAAATGAATATGTTTTCTGTGCCACTGCAATATTAACCATGCAGAAGCTGAACTGCTTGTCAGCATCTATACTGTGTGTTTACTTTTACACTTCATTTAGGTAGAAGCTAGACTCCCAGGCAGGGCAGTGTGCTTATTGGTTGCATTTTTGAGTCTTTGAGCACCAGTACAAGGATGTAGTGTTAGATGCAATGACACTGACTTGAGAAACTTAAATAACAAATATCTATTATTCATCTCAATTACTCATAAGTTTCTATAGACTTACTTCTTTTTTTTTTTTTAATCAAAACAGTGCATGGAACTCCCTCTCACCAAACCCAAATTATCTTAAAAAACTTCTCTACAAAGTTAATTTTAAATCCAATCCAACATTTTAATGAAGAAGTTTTTGTTTTGTATTGTTTTAATTTCTTTGTTACCTCTTTTAAGAGCCAAACACAGGGATAACATCACTTTTACTGCACTTTCTCTAAATATCTACCCAAGTATCTGACATTCAGCAATGAGGAGAATTAAAGATGACCTGCCTAATCATATCACATATGCATACACCCCTCATCCTGGAAAACTCTGTTTTTAGGTACAGCAGCCTCAAAATAGTCCAAGTCAGGATCGTCAAATATTGTGATGCCATCTCAAACAGGACCTCCTCCAATGTGTCCCTAGAAATGGCTACACCCAGAGATAGTGGCACAGATGACAACAGCATTCAGGGAAGTGATTCAACCTGTTTCAGAGATTCTGAATGACCCATTTGAGGGTATCTGAGCCACCACAGCCAACACCACTCTGGCCATACTTGGAGACAGGAGACCTAAATTCAGGGGAAGTTGTGTTTGCAATGTTTCCATTTATTACATACCCAGTCCAGTCTTGTCTCTGGACATGTGGGTTCTTGGGTTGCTTCTTCCCATGGCAACTATTATATAGATCATTAAAAGCAAACTTAATGCTATCGGTTGTGAACTTTATCACTAATCAAATCAGTAGACAGAAACAATACAGGAGAGGAATATACAAACCAAATGTAACACACACTCACACATGCGCACACAAGAAAACAAACCCAAAAAACAAATCACTCATCCTTCTTTATTTCCTGGAACAGGAATAACAAAATATTGCAACACAATGGAACACTACACGTTAGTGAAAAAAAATAATGAAGTTTATCACAGAGGCATTTGTTTGCTTTTGCCTTTTAATTTTAATAAGCTGTTTAATAGGAGAAACAGCCTCACTTAATTTTTGTGGGTAACATCTCGGCTCCTGTATTTTATGTGAGACATATTTATATAAGTATATAAGCATATAAGTAGAGTTCTCCCAAGTAGTGACTTTTTTCATAGGTTTTTTTTTTGTATTCCAGAAAAGTAAGAGTTTAATATGCTGAGATCAAACCACTGATATTGTCATGTTATCTCCTAAGATTTACAAAATACCAATGTAAATGATGAAACTTCTTAATCAATAATATGCCTGACATACCTGTGTACTGCCCACCCTCCTCCAAACTCTCTACTCCCAAAACATAAAAACTTTACATTCAGTGTATACATTTGTGGAAATGAAATTATCATATCAACATCTCCTCACCATATCTCTCATTGGCCCCACATTTATAATATAAATGAGTTTTACTGTTAGACCTTTGAGCATTATTTTGTAATATTATAAAAGAATTTTCACTTACTAACCAGAGCTTTAAGTAACCTGTCTTTAGGAAAAAATGCAAACCTTCTGCAGGCTACTCAAAATAATAAGACACGTATTATAGTAAAACTTCCTTAATTTACAGTGGATATTTTCTTTTTGAACTTTTGTTTGATTTTCAATGGAACAACACTACTCTGAATTCTTTGTGACTAGAAGTTACTTTTTTTCATTTTCTAGTGCATAGATTTAGTTTTCTAGTGTTTATGAGTGACTCGTTCCCTTCCTCTTCTTTTGTTCTGAATTTCTTCTCTGTTTCCAAGATGCTGAAGTTTACCACTTCCTTGGCCTCCATATTCCCTTCAAACTCCCTTTCTAAGCATCTTGGACGAGGTCTCCCAATACTATCAAGGAAAAGCAACATCATCTGCTTTGATGGCAACTTTTGCCAACTGAGTCAATTCTTCTTGCCCAGGGACCTTCAGGAGGCATAGGGAGAAGGGAAAAATTGACTAAGGACCAATGATAAAATGTTCCACTTTGTCCCTTAAGATCTGAGTTGAGGATGCTGCAAGCAGCAAAAAGGCTAGAATGCCAGCATTTCTTTACTTAGAAACAAATATCCCGTCTCTGGCTTTGAGAACACCACTTCTGCAGGTAAGTGAGGTCACTACTCTAGGGCTCAAGGCACATGTTGTAACAGCTTTGAAATTGTAAGGAACCTAAACCTATCTGCTCTTTCTAAGACAACTTATTTCACTTTTGAGAAAGAAAGCAAATACGATTTCTTTTACGAAGACTGGATTTCCGACAGCCAGCTCTCAGATTTTTCTTATGCAAACTGATATCCAGTAACTCAGGACTCAGCACCTGATAATCACTTCAAAAGGGTTCAAATCAGAATCGTGTTGAGGATGATGCTGCACACAGGTTAGCTGACATTAACTCTTACCTCTACCAGAAATGAAGCAGATACTATGCCAAATCACACCTGCATGACCATTTGATTAAGTTTCGTCAACTCTCTAAAAGTTTTGAGTAGCATTTTCTCTTTTTTTTCTTGCTTCCAGTGCCCACCTATTGAACTGTCTTTCCTAATGCACCTCACATAGCATCTCATCAAGCAAAACATCAAAATTCTAGTTTATCACAGGAGCAGATTAAATGCCACAGTCTTCCCTCCCCCAGCATTTTCAGACTTTTCCCAAAGTTACTGTGCTCGCACAAATATCCTCTACTCCAGAATCTCAGAAGCCATTAATGCCCCTTATTAGAAAGGCTCCTTATTATGTCACATGAAGCCATTATGGCTTACTTAACCTGTCACCCTCAAATCTAACTTGGGTGACAGGTTAAGAAAGTAAAGGCAGATGCTCACTTGAGCATAGCCACGAGGCTCCCAAGTAGGGCTCCACGACAGCCACTCCAGACCCACTCCAGTGCTCCTAGGGGCCTCAAGTCCCAAACATTCCCGCCACTGCCCCTGCTAACCTGCGGAGAAGCCCCTCTGAGTGCAGCTCACCTGTTTGTAGGCATCGAGGAGGAAGCTCTTCCAGATGCAGCGCATTCCCTCTGAGGTCAGCATGCGCCTCCACTCCCCGCGAGTGGACTTGGAGCGGCTCAAGAGCAGCACCACGTGCTTGAGGAGAATGACCGAGTCATAGAGAGCCAGGAAGAGGCAGTTGGAGAAAAAAACTGGCAGAATCTGCAGTGTGATCAGCAAGTCTACGCTGAGGATGCCCATCTTCTCTGCCTCCTGAGTCAGTTCCCTGGTGCGCTGTGGTTCACCTTCACCCGCTTATTTAAAAGGGGGGTGGTAACTGGGGTGGGGGAGGTGAAGGGGAAGGTTGGGGAAGTGGGGGAGAAGGAGAAGAACTAAATTAAAAAGAAGCCCAAGTTGTCTCCTTATTTAAAGCAGCAGAAATGGCAAGACCAAGTCCAGTCTTTCCAGCCCAGCAGTTGGAGTGTGCCCATCAATTCATTCAATTCGGAGCTGCTGCTTTTTTTTTTTTTCCTTTCCTTTCAGGATTTAAGATGTTAAAAAAAAGAAAGAAAGAAAAAAGAAAAAAACAAAGAAAAAAAAGAAAAAAAAAAAAGGAAAAAGAAAAAACAACTGGCGTACCAATCCCTAATCCAGCTACCCCTCTCAGAGTCGGATACAGACAGGCAGCTCTACTTTCATTTCCAAGCACCTATGAGACTGTGGCAGAGATGGCAAAATTTTCTTTAGCTTTTCATTGTCTCTGTGTTCAGAAACGTAGCCTGTTTCTTTCTTGAATTGCCAGAGTTTTAAAAATGTGATTTAAGGGTAGTTTTTTTTTTTTTTTCTCCTTCTTGACTCCGTTTTAGACACACTTTCTGTTCTCCTCCCAGCCTGTCTCACTCTCCCTTCCTCAGGAGCGCCTGCCTCCTCTGCCTTTGCTCACTCCCTCTGGCTTTTCCTTCGTGCTATCTGTGGTGCAAAGTGCTCTCTCTGCAGCCCAGTGAGTCTCCCTGAAGCCTTTTATACATTCCCTGGCTAATTGCTGCAATAGAGAAATGAAAGCCTAATCTTGGTAAAGATCTTGACGTCATTGAGAAAGAGGGCTTTACTTTGGCCAGGACTGCAGTGAATAGAAAAGCAAAACTCAACAACTTTTTTTTTTCTTTAGAAGTGGGGGGTTGGGGGGAAAGGGACAGTGGAATTTTGCTTTGTGATTTAAAGAGAGAGAAAAAATTAATACTTTTGACGGCTTTCAGAAAATGCTTCTAAACTTTGGGGAAAGTAATTTAATATAACGTGTAGATTTGACAGGTTAACACTCTCTTCTCTGATCACTATTATTGTTATTATTATTTAATTATGAGAGGTTTTGGAAAGAAAGGATCCTGGAAGATAGGTAGAAAAGAAGAAGAATTGATCATCTTTGTTTTATTTCTTGGAAGATATGAAAGCTTTGGTCTTGATACCTATATATTATGTCTCTCGTCAAATTTGTGACCTAGGTGCCTTAAATATTTTTGAATCAGTATCTTGTTTAAGAAAACACAAAGCAAGTTGTGAGGTGGAAAACTTTTAAACTCTTGCAGTACCATCATAGCATTTCTCTAAAGCTTCTTATAGAAAAATACAAGTATTATTCTCAGTTTTACTGGTTTCCAATACAAAAAAAAAAAATAGAAAAAGGAAAAAAAAAAAGAAAGAAAGAAAGAAAAAGAAAAAAAAAGAAAAGAAAAAGGAAGAAAAAAACCTTCCAGACATGAAAATAAACAAGATGATCAGAACTTCTTTTAGTTCCATTTTGCCTATATACAGATTAAATTTAAACTTTCTGTCAAATGGCATTCAGATGCCATAAGGCTGAGAAATAAATTCTAAGAGAATTTCTTTGCATTTTGCACTTCCCCTGCTTCTATTAGCATAAGTCCTAAGAGAACTGACACTTTAGGGAATCTTCCTTTTTGCTTGAAAAAAAAATTAAATTTGTGTGCAGACTTTGAATGGGTTCAGGAGCCACACTGACCACTGCTCAGCGGCCCACCTCTCCCATCAGTCTCCAAGATCAACAAGGATTTAGGCAGAAAATGCTTTGGCAGAATGCCATGAGCCCCACCTCATTTGAGTGTTCCTTCCTCAGTTACCTAAAAAATCATTTCTAGGAATTATGTCTTCTTGGAAGAAGAAGTGCCAAGTATAGACACTGGGTTGGGGGAAATGGAACTTTAATTGAAAATTAATCAGCTGACTTTTCTATGTACACAGAGCTCTCATTAAGCTTGAGCTAAGAAATGGGTGCTAACCTGTAGTCAGTACATTTATGTGTTTTGTCCCTGTGGCTAAAACCTGCAAGATCACAGAAATAATGTAAAAGACTAGAGCAGGATCATTAATTGGTGGGCCCATGGGCCAAATTCTGCATGCAGATGCATTTTATTTGGTTGGCATGGTGCTTTTTGCTTTAAAAAAAATAATTGAATGAGAATGTATTCAGGCTCCTGAGACCAGGTATTCTTGTCTGCTTTGTTCATGGTTGTCTCCCAGAGTTAGAGCCATACCTGGCACATAGCAAGTTCAAGAAAGATGTACTGAATAGATAAATGGGCAGGGCATGCACTGCTTCACACTAGGGGGCACCAGTCACATACAATATGATATGACTGTGGTGCCCAAGAATTGCACACCCTGGTGAACATAGGTGTGGCCCTCCATAGTGACATAAGCCTCACCACCCCCTCATTGTCTGAAAAGCCTGATTCTTTCATTTTTATCAGCAATTTAGTCCATGATGACATTTGAATTTGCATCCCATGGACTAAATTTTTAGAGAAGACTTTCAGAGGTTAGAAAAATGAATACGAACCACATTAAAAAATATTTTTTCTATAATTAGCATACATTATTAGAAAAAGAATATTATTCATATACATAATTGACATGTACTCCATTCATCCTCTCAATCTTCCAATGTCCTATGAAAGAAAAGAAAGGATGAAGAGAAGGAGGTGACAAGATGGGATTATAACTAGTAAAGATAAGAAAGCTACAGTACCAGACAGAGTTCTAGCCAACAATGACAGAGGAAGGTGTGGACTCAGGAAATGATGCTTCTATTTATTGCCCAAGCCTTAAAATCTCTCCCCTTCTCAGACCTTCATTCTGCCCTGTTTGAATTAAACTAGCTCTTCTTTAAGGTAGAGACTTAGGCATCTATAAACCAATTTTTTCTCACTTGTCATTTGCTTTCAAGGAGAGAGGTATGTTTAGAAATGGTAAGCTAAGAAGGGGGAAAATTCTTTCTTTTTAAAATGCAAAGTTCAAGGCACATCCAGGCTACAAATGGTTATAATTTGAACTTTTTTTTTTTTACTTTTTTTTTGAGGTCAGAGTGTTTGAGAGTTTTTTAAAATAGAAGAACAAAGAGTCGCACAGCCAACCTGATTGTGTCATTTCTCAGTTTTCTCTTATCGTTATTTTCTAAATGAATAAATAAATCACAAAACTGAGATACATTCTATTACCCATTAGACAATCTGTCTTTTCTAGAAATTACATTTCTTCAAAGCTATTGCTCTTTTTACACTTGGCTCACAGTTGCTTGTTCTAAGTATTAATAATATTTAGCACTTTGATTTTCAAGTAACTTTATATCCATTAAGTAACAAAAATAACCCATTAGGTGACAGAGTATGATTTGTCCAATGAGATAAATGAGAAAAAGTGGATCATCAAAGTCGTAGAGTCAGAACTGGTGCTGGGATACTTTTTCCAGCTCTAAACCTCACTTTTTTCCTACATAACTGTTTTGTGGGTCCTGGTCATTACTCTCAGTCTCAAAACCCTTGCCAAAAGTGGTTGTGCTGAGTAATTTTACCTTCTAAATTGCAAAGAATATCTGGGATTTCACATCTGTTTAATATTGCCTCAATTCATGCTCCTCATTTAGATTTCATGTGATCATTTGAAAGGCTTGGATATCTTCTTGGTCATGTAAATGTTCTTAGCAATCAACATCATAAGTTAAATGAGTTAAATACAAACCAATATGTGGCATGTTGGTTGAATTTTCCTGACACTGTTGTACACAGGTTTTAAATTCCAAAGAGAAGCAGCCTAGGGCAAAATGCTTTGGACTTCTTAAAAAGTGCTGAACCACTATAAAATTGTTTAAAATTTTTCTATTTCCATTTTAAGAAAGCATCATGTCTTACCATTGCCTCCTTCTGGTTGAAAAAATAGCACATTTCTGAGTGATAAGTTTTCCTTTAGTTCACTTTTTGACTCTTAGATTGAGACTGAGAAGATAAAGTTGGATAACCTGAAAGCAGACTTGTGCATTTCAAGGATGAAAACTACCACTACTACTTCTGAAGAAGCCAAAGAGCATTTAAAAATTTGCAGTTAATAATACATGCCACAGATTTTCAAGCAGTCTTAGATTTGTAGAATTTTCTTCCTTCTAATTAAAATGATTTGTTAAATATATTATAATTGGAGTTTCATTTATAGTGTATTAAAAACTAGTTAATATATTATAAATCCAAAAAATGTCTGGTCAGTTTGGTATGTTGATTTTGGGAATATGATTGCCATACATAGCCCCCCAAAATATGCAGCTCTTATCAGAGAAGAGAAGCAAAAACTGTATAGTTTTCTGCCTCTAGTAACTTCTGGTTATGCCTGAGAGGAAGTTGTAATGAAGAGTTTGTACCATAACTTCTGAATCACTCAGAATTCCCTGTGGGCCTATGTGTTCTACAAATAGCCATGTTCCCTTCCTTGTGATGACAGGAGAAGCTCAACGGATAAAACAGACAACCCCAAAGTAAACTGTGACACATCTTGAAGAAGCAACCTAGGCCTGGAGCAGAAAAGGCAAACACTGTGGGAGGTATGAGCATTGTCTTAGGTCCCTTTGCAAGCCCTGGCAGAGAGCGCAGTAAGGTGTTAACACATTCTTCCCTCAGGAATAGCTGCTGCTCACTCTTCAGGCCACCTACTGGTTAGACAGAGAAGGAAAGGGAAAAGGAAAAGGCAGGAAGGGGAAAGCAAAACTGAGAAAGAAGATAAGGAGGGTGGAGAGGAGAAAGAGGAAGGGAGAAAAGGTTCAATGAATTTCTTGCAGAGGCTGCTAGCAAGAGAGTCAATTAATACCAATTGTGGCAATGCTCTTTGTGAGGAAGACAGCTGTCAAGAAACTGGACAGAAGCCACCACCTCATTTCACAGAGGCCACTGAACAGCTGTTAGGAGACAACAACCTTCATGTGCTATTGACCTGGTCTAGATCTAAATTGATGGCCAGTCCCCATGCCCAGCTGTCCAAACCTCTCCAGGTGTCATGAGTCTCTGAGCATTAGTGAGTTTTGAGAATAGTTTACTAGCCTATAGAGACACCCCAAGTTGGGGGAAGGTAAGGGAATGGAGGAGAAGAACGCTCTGTAAAGTTATACATCATGAATTCCTTAAGGAAAAAAAACCCTCAGAATAAAAAATTGCACTCTCTCTCTTTTCTTAAAATTTGACTCAATGTCTTCATTTTCCCTAAATCCTTGACCCAAAGCAATAGACCAAGGAAACAAAGTTGAAAATGTTCAAAAACAATCATCATCTTTGGAACAACTTTTCCTCCACTTTCTTTCATTCCACAGCTCATGAGACACCACTACATGACATTAAGTTTTAAAAATAAAAAATAGGTCACTCTTTATAAATGGTTTTACAGGCACTTTGAAAACATCACTTATACATCACCTCACTTAAATGCTGAGTACATGAACACAGAGCATGACAAAAGATATTAAGATGCATGCTGGTTCATGTCATTCCAGAGGTAATAATGTAGTTTGTTCCCACTGAGAGCAAAAGATGCCACACCTCCTCTCTTAAGAATCAGGAGATACTAATGCACAGAGAAAGTAAGTTAGATGTTCCATCCCAACCTCAGTGTAGATGCTGAAGCTAATAGAATTAACTGTAGTATGAAAAATCCACATTTGATATAGGGATAAAACACCTGCAATGAGGATGATTATACAATGAGATATGTTACCAGAGGAGGTTATGAAAACGTTATCACTGGACCTGTTTTCAAGGTAGGGAGGAGATAATCTCTCAAAACCTTTTAAAGCCTGTGGTGCTAGTTGAATAATAGTTTAGAATAAGTTAATATGTAACACATACATAAAAACATCCAACTGGGCTAATGGCAGAATACCATAATCACAAATTATTGCTCTGTTTCCATTTCAATTTTGAAGACTAATTTTTGTGTGTGATTAAGTTTAAATCCTTACGCTTTCCTAACAGGCAATAGATAGGAAAGGATTAGTCTTCCAAGGATGAAATATAAGACAATAAATTTAAATCTATTTTTAAAATCTAGCCTCATTTATTAGATGGACACTGATAGTCTTCTATCAAGGCACAACCACCTAGCTAAATGATAATTTTACAAATAGTTGTATGCAAATTCCCAGTAGTCTAATTTTGTTTTCTCAGGGGTCTTTTCTATCATGCTTTTAAGACTTGAAATCCATCTTCCCTAAGTAAAACCAATACACTTTATGATTTTTGTGTCACTAATGAGCTAAATTATATACAAATCTGAGACTTCAAACTCCTTAGAGCAAATATCTTTATTGCTTCCTGATAAATGTTACCAACTCACTCAGCAAATTAATATTCACCGCTTCTCAAGTGATGGTGTGATCTGGCAGACTTCAGTCATTAGACACAGAATCTATTTTGGGAGCCATACAGGCCTGTATAACAAGAAGCAAACCTCTGACTTTATTTTCCTATCTGTAAAATGGAACTAAAAATGTCTTTCCATATTTATCTCATGTTGGTGGCTAATATGTTAATGTTTGTAAGAAACTTGGTCTTGTTCTAAAAATACTAAAAATAAAAAAGCAATCTTTATTAATGAGCTTATTCAGTCCTGCCTAAGTCAACAGATTTTCTCTAATAAAACATTCTTTGGGTAAAAAAAAAGTTCTTGGTAGGTCAGATCTGATATGAGTATGAATTACCAACCTGCTCTACCTGACTTTAAGCAAACTTCATTTACTTAGTAGAAAACAGGAAAGATGACCAGTAATTGGGGACAGTAGTAATGGGGAAACTTTGCCTAAAGAATAATAGTAATCATTTTGAATCTTTGCCCAAACTCAACCCTGAAATGAATCAGTTTAAGAGCCCTCTAGAGAGACGTGGTCCTTCATTCTAAATTATTCACTATGTGACATTTTCTGCATCCCCAGTGATTTTAGGGAGAATAGAAAGAAAAAGCTACCCAAATATCCTTGATTGTGGAAAACAATTGTTCTCCTAAGTTTCCTGGACCAGAATGGGTAGAAAAACGTCCGATAACAAAGGAGGAAAAAACTTGACATTTTAATGAACAATGTGCTTGACAAATTAAAGCCTCAACAAAACTTAATGCCAGCCAATAGTTGTAGTATTACTTTGCAACTTCTTTAAAAGATTGTTTAATTCATCCTATACAGAAATATTTTTCTATTAATCTGGGACCCCAGAACTATGGGTCTCAAAAGAGCTATGAAAGCTACTTGTTTGCTTGTGTGACACAATGAGTCTTCTAGAAGGAGTTAGCAGGTAATAAGGCAAAAAAAGGCAAAGGCAAAGCAAAAAGATAGAAGAAAGGACTGGTTTTAAAGTAATGAATGTAATAAGAACTTGGGGGGATAGCACCTAATCAAACTATTTGATTGCCTTAATCATAGTCAATGCTAAATAATGGAAAAATTGAGAAAAATAAAGAATGCAGAGGTTAGTTCATTGAAAGGATATGAAAGTGGGAGTTAGCAGATAAAATACTTTTGTTTTCTATATGTGGCCCCAGTGAAAGGATATAGGAATGTGAGAAAAAGGATAGGAAAAAGCCAAAGACATCTTCTTACATTATAAAATTAGCTCAAAATCATTCAAAGGATTAGCCACTACATGATATTCATTCAGTTAGCCATCTGCTTATAACAAACATTTATTGAAACCTGCCAATTCTATGTGTAATGAGAGTCAAGAAAGGGTTAATGAAGAAGATAAGATACACAGGTCCTACTAAATACAGTACTGCAAATCAAATACAAAAGATGGTACTTGGTAATGGAACAAGTTTAAAACAATGGCTTTGTAAATACCATTTATGTCTGTTTATAATAATTTATCATTAATCTGTATTAAAAGAATTAAAATGGAATTTTTTACCTTGGGACATAAACTATTTAAGAATATTTAACCTCTCAATGAACAAAGTTGTTATAGTTAAACAAAATGAAAAAAGTTTGCTTAAAGCTTTATTTTAACCGATGCTGTCAGTAACAGCAAGGAACAGGGACCTGGGCTGGCATGTGTGCATTCATGAGTGTGTATTCTTTTTCTCCTTTTCAATTAATAGAAAGTTAGTAAGTACAAATTCAATCTTATCACCTTAATAGGAAAGCAAGGACACATTTCTTAACAATGCTATTCACTTCTAGTTAAAGAATATAACAGTGGTGGGGGTAACAGTAACTGAATAAATTTTAATTCTCCATGATCACACTTGTATGATTTCATTTGGGGGTTCTCCAGGTACCTAACCAAGGCAAGTTTATAAAGCACATTGAGATTACAAATTAGTGACTATGTAATGTTGTAGCCTTTGGAAACTTTAGGAAAAAATGTGGATCTAGTAACAGCATGTCTTTATTCCAAATTTCTATTCTTCTGGTTCTTTTTAGTCTATACCTTAGGGCATTGCTTTTGATTTTTCTATTTGTGATTTCTGTTCCCTTTGTCCTCTCATGACAAATCACCTCACAGTGTATAGGAAGCAAGTGTAGAGATACTGAGGATGTTTACTTGTTAGAAAATTTTAAGAGCTGGCTCAAGAAATATGTGAAAATCAAAATTTTTGTGGAAATAGAAAATATGTATGAAATACAGAGCCCATTGTATATATGCACAATGAACATTCTTGTTTCCATATTTAGAGTATAAATTTCTGTTGGGAAATAGTTAAATCCTGGGACTTAAAAGAGTGATGAGTGCAAGAAACCCACATATCAATCAGCCATCTTCAGCAAATATAAACTCATGACCAATCTTATTTCATCTCTACCACCCCCACTCACTTTCCCAAAGTTCTAGTCAAGATTTTTTATTCTCCATAAACATCTACAGTTTTTTTTGTTATAGAAAGTATCATATAAATTAGCTAGCTAATTGATTTATTCTCTTATATCTCCCCTTTGACTCACTCTTTGAGCTAGTTATCTGTCAAGCCACTGGGAAAGAAATAGATAGTAGACATTTCTCCCCATCACTTCTGAGCTTAAAGCTAATCTTTCATCTAAGTACCTCTATGTTATGGCAAAGGTGTTTTAAAAAATGCATAGATAGAAACTAAAACTAGCATTTTTAATAAATTACTGAAAAAGTCATTTACTTTCTTTCATTTATTTTTACCTGTATATAGTAAAAATAAATGGTGACTCAAAGGGAGATTGTTTTTAAATCATAAGGTGGTCTCAGTTTACTCATTTACAACCATCCCAAAATGTAATGTACTATAAAATATGTATAAAATATGGCATGAAATAGCTAACGAGGTCATAAGAATCTGACAATTCTGACAATGTAATATATATATATATATATATATATATATATATATATATATATATATATATATATGCCTTACTGTTAAATTGTACACCAGAAACTTACTGGATTTTGTTAACCAATGTCACCATAATAAAAATTTTTTTAAAAATCTGACAATTCTGATAGAAAAGAAGTTGATAATAAGAATTCATAGAGGTGATCAATGACATAAATGTGTTTTTTTAATGTAAAATTTCTCATAGGGAAACTTCAGTGATACAAGGAAATTCTGACATTTACCATAAAAACAAATATTATATAAAAATAAAACTTAACTTCTTAGCAAAATTTATAATAATAGGTCTCTATGCCTATTCCCTAAAGTCATTCTCCTTCCTTGAGTCATCAAACATTTTCCCAAAGGTAATTATCCCTCCATTAGAAAGCTAGTGTCTTCTCAACTACTTACCATTCCAGAACAAGCCCCCAGCCCAAGGAGTGATAAATAGATGTTTTAAAGGGTTTTACAGAAAACATAATACCTTTCCTAATATCACTGATCACTAAGGGAAAGGGCTGAGACTGCGGTGGGAGAAGTATGTGCATCTATTTGATTCTCTTCATTTTCTCCAAAAGAAAGAATAAAATTTTATCCGATGCTACTCTAGAATAGTGTACTTGCATATGCATGTACATTAAATTTTGTAGGTGTGCTTTGCTATATTGGAAAACATATTCAAATAATAAATCTCAATAAATGAAAATGACTTTTTTCCTACAGTATATAAAAATGCCAGGGCAATCTGCTTTCTGTGTTCAGATACGAAAGAGCTAAACATTGAGTGATATCCAACTTTATGAGTCACATAAAAATGAAATAAAAATGGGTAAGAAGATAAACATTTAAAGATATAAACACTGTCAAACAGAAATGATTACAAAGTTTGTAGCAATCTGCATTTTTCATTGTTTTCTATTACCTCGCTTTTCACACTATGAATTTCTTTCACTCATTTCCCTTCTTTTAATAATGTATGTTCCCATGATTACTGCCATTAAAGTAAAAGATGTGACTCAGTTAATATTTACTGGGAGAAATATAAGTAACATGAAAGTGTAAAAATTTTTCTTATAAACTTGAATGTTTTATCTAGCTACATCCATTTAATAGCTCTGGAAAATTGAGCTCCTTTTTTGCAGGAGTACTGTGTACCTTATACTATGTGAAACCACCATATTCAACCTTTTTTGACCTACAGGAACAGTAGTTTTATATTGTTTAACCTAATAGTATTTCAAATAGCAAAAGGTCTACAGATTGCCATTACATCTGAGCTACATATGATTATTTCTTGGTGAAATGTATAAAAAAAATGTAAGTGTTTGCATTAGAGCACCTTTGACGTGATTATTTGAGATCCTGTTTTTTAAAAATCTTACCATATTAATAATAAAAAAAATCATATCACTCTTTAGTTTGATCTGTCAAGGACTCTGTCATTGGCCTAAAGTAGCTCTTGGAAGAAAGTATATACCTTACCAATTAGTGTGTGCAATAGGCATCCTAATTCCTTCTTCAAATAATGATGCCTAAAATGTACATTAGAACATAGAATATCAGCATCTATAAAACTCAGAAAAACCTTAGACTAGAAAAGGTTTTGTAGACAACTAGTGTTTTGTTATTAACAAACATGTGCTTATAACACAGTAATGAAGGGAGAAAAAGGACAATTTAAAGTTTTAGAGATAGAAAGACCGACCCAAATGAGAGATATATTAAACAAGTCTAGTTATGAAAAAATGGTAATCAATTTAGTAGGAAAGGACTTTTGTTAAATCCAAAAGTTTGAGATTTTACTTATATACCTAAAAAGTTGAACAAGTGACTCAGACATTCTTAGAGTATAGAATAATTTCTTCTCTGAGTGAATAGTACATCTCTGCTCCTGCTGAGGCTATTATTCTTAATGGGAACTTTTGTAAAATTTGAGAGTTAGCTTAGTTTGTCTCTATTATAAACAAAATTAAGTAAACTCCACAAAGCGGATCAAATACATTCTTTAGACATCAAGTCCCTACTTTAACTACCTCTGTGACCCACTTTTATTAAATCTGTCAAACCAAAAAAACAGTAAAAAAAGAAATGTAGATTATATCATAGACCACCAAGCAAGTGCTGTATTACCTTTTCACATAATCCTTCTTTTCTAGTAATGGTAATTTCAACACAGCACCAACAAGCAATGAGAGCTGGCACTTATTGAGAACTTATGTATCAGCCTCTCTTCTATATGTTTTAACGGTATTAAGTTACTTTATCTTTATAATTATCTTATGGCCTAAATGCCATTAATAGAATTATTTTATAGTGAGGAAATAAAACTTTAAGGTTAGGTGAAGCAAATTGCCAAAGATCACAATCTTTGAATCACAGAATACTAGTGCTGGAAGTGCCCATACAGCACTCATTCAGTTTATCTCTCAATTTGTGCAGTGGGGTAAATCCACTCCCGCCAAAGAAATAGTAAATCCTAATTCCAAGAACCCATAAATAATATCTTATGTAGAAAAAATGTCTTTGCAGATGTGATTATGTTAAGAAATTGAGATGAGGAAATTATCCTGCATTATTTTTGTAGGCCCCTAATGCTATCTCACACATCCTTATAAAAGAGAGGCAGAGGAAGATTTCTCACACACACATGAACATACACACACACACACGCACACACACAGACATGCACACACATGAAAAGGCAATGAGAAGACAGAGCAAAAGGAGATTTGAAGATGCTGGGCTTAAAGATTAGAGTGATGTGGTCACAAGCCAAGGAATGTTGGCTGGAAGAGGCAAGGAAAGGATTTTTTTCTTAGAGCCTCCAGAGGGAGCAGGACCCTACTAACACCTTGATTTTGGCCCAGTGATGCTAATTTCAGACTTGTGTCCTCCACAACTGGAAGAAAATAAATTTTCATTGGCTAAAGCCAACCGAAGCAAACGAATATAGGCTGCAATTAAATTTATGTTCAACTCATGTTGAACGTAAGTTGAATGTTTTTTTTTTTTAATTCCAAAGAAGAGACCTTAATTTTTTCCTTCTATAATACATTACATTCAACCATCTCACTCTGAGGAAACAAGCCTTTCTCTTTATAAATCATCTACTTTTTTGGTCTTCCTTTTACAGGTACAGATATTAGCCTGCTTTTGTCCTTTATGATAGTCCTCCATACTCTAAGTGACTTCATATCACTGTTAAATTCCAAAGGATGAATATACTTATTTATTTTGTCTCTTTATTACAAGATCAATTTCTGATGTTATAATTATCTTCCTAGTTTTCTTCTGATACCTCACTCTAGTTGCAAAATTCAGAAATATTTCTAGAATTTAAATAATCTAAAATTTTTTTAAGGTCTAAGTATAATGGAGAGATATATGGAATGGGGTGGGTGTGGTTATGTAATTTTCAAAATTAATAATGGAACTTCAACATAAAAACATTTATATTAATTCAGTCAAAATTTCTCTAACATTAACAGTTAATATATACTCCATAGGCATGTCTGTCAATTCTACAAAGTTGTTTTTAGTTGTCCAAATAGACTGTCAAATAATTGTTAAATAATATTATGTATGACTACTATACTTAGGATTTAATTTATAAAGTAGTATAACAAATTGAAATAACAAATACTTCATGATGGTAGATAAGAATTTTGCATAAAAACTACAGGAAACATTATAATCTCTAGTCTATTTATGAAAATTTAAAAAATTATAGATATACTTGCTTATCATAAAATCTGACAAATTTTACTACAACTTAACTGATTACCCTGAAACAGCAACTAGATTACTCCATCACAGGATACCAACAGAGATGAAATTGTCCACCCCAACCTCTTTCACTTTTTCAGTGAAAACAAAAATAGGATTTAGCAATAGAACCTGTTTTAATCAAGTTAGTTGATTAACAATGATGCAAGACATTTAGGAACTCAGTAGAAAGGATGCATTTTTGATTGCCTATAAAACTTTTTTTTTAAAGTTTATTGTGGTAACACTGGTTAATATAATTGTATAATTTTCAAGTGTACCTTATAATTTGACATCTATATATTCTATTGTGAATATAGAGTCCAGTTTCCTTCCAGTTTCCTTCACATATTTGATCCTCTTTACTCACTTCACCCTCCCTCTGTCCTCTTATATTTGACCCCATTTACCCTGTCTATCTCTTCCCTCCTCCCTCACTCCCTATCCTGTGGTAACCACTAGTTCATTGTTCATGTCCCTGAGTTTCTGTTTGTCCTTTTCATTTGTTGCTTTTAGGTTTATATCCCACATATAAGTGATATCATGTAATTTTCAACTTTTTCAGTCTGGTTTATTTCACTTAGCATGAATATCTTGAGGTCTGTCCAGGTTGTTGCAAATGGCAGTATTTCATCTCTTCTTATGGCTGAGTAATATTCCATTGTATTATATGTACCACAGCTTCTTTAGCCTATTATCTATCGTAGGACACTTGGGTTGCTTCCCTGTCCACTATGAATAATGCTGCTATGAACATCGGTGTGCAAATATCTTTTCGTATGTGGGTTTTCAAATCTTTGGGGTAAATACCCAGTAGAGGGATTGCTGGATCATGTGGTAAGTCAATTCTTAGGTTTTTGAGGAACCTCTATAATGTTTTCCACAGTGGCTATAGCAATTTGCAGTCCCACCAGCAGTGTATGAGGTTTCCTTTTTCTCTGCATCCCCTCCAACATTTGTTATTATTTGTTCTGTTGATTATAGCTATTCTAAAAGTGTGACATGGTATCTCATTGTGGTTTTGATTTACATTTCCCTAATAGCTAGTGATGTTGAACATCTTTTTATATATTTGTTGGCCATTCATAGGTCCTCTAGGGAGAAGTGTCTGTTCAGGTCCTCTGCCCATTTTTTGATTGTATCATTTGTTTTTGTTGTTGTTGTTGTTGTTGTTGTTATTGAGTCATATGAGTTCTTTGTATATTTTGGATGTTAAGTCCTTATCAGAGGCATTGCTTGCAAATATATTTTTCCATTCAGATGGTTGTTTCTTTACCTTGTTTTCGATTTCTTTTGCTGAGCAGAAGCTTTTTAGTTTGATGCAGTCCCATTCATTTATTTTTTGTTTTTACTTCCCTTGCCTTTGAGGTCAAATTCATAAAATCCTCTTTCAGTCCAAGGTCCTTGAGTTTAGTTACTATGTTTTCTTCTATGCATTTTATTGATTCTGGTCTTATATTCAGTTTCTTAATTCGTTTTTAGTTAATTTTGGACTATGGTGATAGACAACAGTCTAGTTTCATTCTTTTGCAATTGGCCTTCCAATTTTTCTAGCTCCATTTATTGAAGAGGCTTTTCTTTTTCCATTGTATGTTTTTGGCATTTTTGTTGAAAATTATTGCCTATAAAACTTTCAACACATCATCATTGAAAAGACTTTACCCTTTCTACTTTACATGCACCATTTTAGAGCAGCACTATTGAAATTGTGGGTCAGATAATTTTTTGTTGTGGAGGCTATCCCATGCATTGTAGGATGTTTAGCAGGATCCTTGGTCTCTATCTACTAGATGCTTATTGCTTAATCTCACCTGATCCCCCAGTCAAAAATGTCTCCAGATGTTATCAAATGTCCCTTGAAGAACAAAATTATCCTCAAATTAAAACTGCTCTTTTAGAATAAGCATAAATGCTAATTAATATAACCAATTGGCTGAAATGGGATAAGTTAATAAACAAAGAGTGAAACTAATGCCCCTTACATTGGTCTTTCTTTAAAGGAAATCATAAAGCTGAAAGACGATCTAACAAAGACACCCTTTAACACTAAAGATAGACTTTAAAAGAGCAGTGGAGAGTTTATTTTTAATCAGTCATTTTTGTGGCTGATCTCAAAATCAAAGGACAGCTTGCTCATGTTCCATATCTCTTCAACAGATCTTACCTTAGGTTTCTGGGAATGAGGATTTTAAGGTTAATGGTTGATTTACATGGATTATACTGACACGGGGCAGATGTGCTTCCATGGCAGTTCTATTCATATATGTATCTAGAGCACATGAAGGTGATGTTCCTGCATTAGACTTTAGCAGTTTCATTAATTTAAGTGGCCAACAGACATATTTTTAATTCCCTGCGTGATGGAGGCGTGGAAGTAAGAAGAAAAGGACTTAGGAAAAGGCCAGCGAAGATGCTTTTCCCTACTTTATTCCAAAAAGAGATCTCTGTTATTTCTATAGGAGATAAAAATAAAACTAAACAATATGGTCTTCAGGTCCCAATAGTAATAACAAGACCTTTAAGAGAACTAGAAACACGTGAAATAGATTTTCAGCCATTAATTTTCAAAATAATACAATAAATGTATAAAACACAATTTTAAAAAAATTCATCAGTAGAATAGTTTTTTGTGAATGTTTGTAGAAATGATACCATCTGAGCAGCTCAAACTCCTAGAAGCTTCTACTTGCACTGTGACTTCTCTTTAAATCATGCAAAGACTTGATATTTATAGTAATACCAGGGGTTACATGACACACTTTAAGCATCTATCCCATTTGCTTAAGGGTCAAAAAATTATAACCCTACTATCAGATCTAAAAACTCTTCACAATTTGAAAGGATAGTCCATTACAATCTTTCTTCTAATACCAAGCGAGGGCAAAGCTTAATGGCTGGCTTTCATTTCTAATATCTTCAACCAGCAATTTATTTCTGCCCATCCCACAAAGATATGCAAGTACAAACAAATATTGGCATGTGTTTATTGTTATTCTTTTTAATCAGACATCACTTGTGAGAGTATATAGGCAAAGTTGTTTTAACCTTCCTGTTCCTGGCATCAAAGCCACTCTCTTCCAAGGCAAAGGATGCAAGCCCTGCCCCAACTCTTGTACCAGCAAGTTAAGGGCTTCTGCTGAGGATCTCTTTCACAGTCATGCAAAAATGAGTACAAGAAGCTCTGGAGACTGAAAGTAAACAGCTGCCAGAGATATGCATTCCCGCCCCACCTTCTGATTAAGTGTTTTGCTCTTTTGACTGGAAGTTTCAGTGGGTGAGGAAAGCTACCCTTGAATTGTCATTTCTTATGAGGAAGCTGACAGTACTAATAGTTAAAGCATGGGTTGATTGATGAGACTGTACCAGCCTGGGAAGCTGGCAATCTCTGTCATTGTCAGGATCAGGTAAGCAGTTTCTCCTGCCAAAATTCTGGTCTTCCTCCCCCTACTTCTATTCTGCCCCAAAAGAGAGAGGACTACTGTTTCTAAAAGTAGAAGTCTCACATGGTTTGAATTTGTTGACCTTGCAGATCTAAGTACTTTGGCTTGCAAATTGGGAGAGTCCGCCAGTTCTTAATGAATAATGCAGCATAAGGGAGCACACAGGTGTAAATCCAGGTTTTAAGAAAACCTGAAGCTTTTAAAATTTGGGAGGCCCTCCTTTAAGAATAAGAATACATAGTTTTAAATACAAGAATTAGGTATAAAAGTGAATAGCTATTCAGAATATTGCAAAGACATCACAATAAATGACAAATTTTAACTTAACTACCTGATGCATTTCTTACATTTTGTAATTGTAAATGCTTTAATCACCTCTTCATAATATAGTAATATTTCCATATAATTTTCTATGGAGAGAATAAAAAGATAATATTTTTCTATAAATCTGCAAATAAGAATAAAATTTCTTATTATTGATTATTTAGAAAATTTTCTTTCAGCTCTACAACCTATTAAAGTCAGTGTAAAATTTTAGAAAGGAGGTCAAATGTTTCTTCATATGAAATTTGAAGACTGAATTTTCCAGTGTTGAATTTCTGATTTATAAATTTCCAACCTAATTTTTCCTCCACAAGCACATCTTTTAGCCCTCTGGTCCTGGATCTTGCTGTCACAATACTAGTTGATTTGTCATGGAAGGCAGCATTCCCACAGCAGGACAGCTAGCGATAGCTTAACTGTGCTCAAATGACTTCAAATAACATAAATACATCCCATTAAACCTGAACTAAATGCATTGCTACTAAAAAATGCCTGCTGCTCTCCAACCACCAAATACAAGAAGTATGAAAAAATAAAAATCAGGATGTAAGTAGACAGTTGTTCTAACCAATTGTGGTTAAAATATTTCGTGAGTGTAAGTTTTGCAAAAAATATATGACTGTGATCACATTGCTGATCTTCATTAGCATAACACAAATCTGCCTTAGAAAGAACTGTACCCTCTGCCCACATATTCCCATTCTTCCCTTATTTTCTCCTACATATTTTACAACCCCTTATACCACAAAGTGACTGGCAAGGAAATTATATAGCTTTCATCAGAATGACTATATTATTTGTAAAAAGAAGATACCACGAGGATTAAAAATTCTCTTATTCTTCCATTTAGCTTCTAATGAGGACATGGTGAATAGAGTTCTGGCAGCCATCTCAGAACCTGTGACAAGCTTGAGGATAAAAAACACATGCAAAGTCTGACAGAACTGAAATATAAAAATGTCCTGGGTCACTAATGACCATAGATATGCCAAATAATCACTGGGTAGATTATTTCTGGACTTCTGTAATATAAGAGAGATATACCTTTCTCTTATTTAAGCCCTTGGTTCGAGTTTGCTGTTATTAGCATCCAAAATTAAACTTAACTAACATGATAGTTATTTAAAAATTATATTTGGTAACATTGTCAAAGATAGAAATAGATGTTCCTTTACTTATGATAGGGTTACTTCTCAATAAACCCATCGTAAGTTCAAAATATTATAAGTTGAAAATAGATCATAGTATTTTCCTGATCTACCAAACATCATGGTTTAGCTTAGCCTACCTTAGATGTACTCCAAATACTCGCATTAGCCTATGAGTGGCCAAGTCATTTAACATAATGAGTACACTGCAGACTATCAATTGTTTACCTTCATAATGGCTGACTGGGAGTTGCAACTCACTGCCACTGCTCAGCATCATGAGGGGGTATCATATTGCATATCACTAAAGTAGAAAACAATCTAAATTCAAAACTTGAAGTATGGTTTCTACTGAATATGTTATTTCTTTCATGCTATTGTGAAGTTGAAAAATCATAAGTTGAACCATCATAACTTAGAGACAGAACATCTGTAATTTAAGCAAATCTTCCCACTGAAAATGAATAGAAAAGCTAAACAAAATATTTTTTAAAGATTTATTAAAGAGATGAGACCTAAGGAGACAGTAAAACATTATAGGGCAAAGATTTATAAGAAAAGGACCCAGAGAGATGTGTTCGTTATCTGGGGCCACTTTAATTTGTGCCTGTAGCTGCTTGTCAATGTAAAATCTTGCTGAGAGAAAGTAATATTATCTTTGTTTATAAATTGTTTCCACAATTATTTATATGCAATGCCTTGTGCTTTGTCAAAACTAAGTGGATACAAAAAGGAGACAAAAACTATGATGACAGAGGCTGGGATAATAGTCAATAGAAACAAAGCAATCAAATATCTAAATAATGTAATTATCAAATATAAATGCCAAATTAAATGTCTAGATAATTGACTAAAATTGTGTTGCATGTGTGCAAGAAAATAAAATTCAAGTTTGAAATTCTTTAAAAATTCCACTAGAAATTGTAAAAGTGAATCAAATAAAAATTTCAAAAAGGACCTGAATAGGCACTTCTTCAAAGAGGATGTACAGATGGCCAACAGACACATGAAAAGATGCTCAACATTACTAATCATTAAAGAAATGGAAATTAAGACCACAATGACATATTATCTCACATCTATCAGAGGGACTATCATCAATAAATCAAACAACAAGTGTTAGTGAGGATGTGAAGAAAAAGGTACCCTCGTGCACTGTTGAAGGGATTGCAAATTGGTACAGCCACTATGGAAAACAGTTTGGTAGTTCCTCAAAAAATTACAAATAGAACTATCTTATGACCCAGTAGTTCCACTTCTGGGAATTTATCTATGTTCCCTGCAGTGCTATTTACAATAGCCAAGACATAGAAAAAAACTAAGTGCCCACCAATACACAACTAGATATAAAAGATGGAGAAATACACATAATAGAATATTACTCAGCCATCAAAAATGAAATCTTACCATTTGCAAAGACATAGATGGACCTACAGAGTATTATGATATGAAACAAGTCAGACAGAAAAAGATAGATACCAAATGTTTCACTTATATGTGAAATCTAAAGAACAAAATAAACTAACAAGATAGAAATAGACTCATAGGTACAGAGAACAAACTGGTGATTACCAGATGGGAGGGGGACTTAGGGGACTGAGTGAAAAAGGTGAAGGGATTAAGAAGTGCAAATTGGTAGTTACAAAATAGTCATGGGTTGTGAAGCACAGCTTAGGGAATATAGTCAATGATATTGTAATAACTATGTACAGTGCCAGGTGAATACTAGACTAATCAGAGAGATCACTTCATAAATTATATAAATGTGTAACCACTATGCTGTACTCCTGAAACTAATATAAAATAATATTGAGTCAACTTGAATTGAAATATAAAAAAAAAAAAAACTTAGGGGTCTGAAAAAGAGGATTACTCTGGTGTTTCAGGGGTATGTTAATCTAGATGCACAAGGACAATGGACAGGGCTTGCTTAAGGCAAAGATAAACCTTTTACTAAAGAATTTATATACCTGGCATGCACTACCCACAATAAACTTCTCAGTTAGAAATTTATGATCAGATCACCCTGTAAGGTTACTTTTGGTCAGATTTATTACTGCAACATTTTTTTTAATCCACAACTTGCTGTCTATTGGTGGAATATAATTCTCCACTCCAATAATCTTACAATTAACCATGTAAATTGCTTTGTCCAGTAGAATATGAGTAGACATGATATAGGCCATGTGAGAGCAAAAGCTTGGAATGCCTTTGTGTGTTTTGGATATCACTCTTACTCTTATCCTCCACTATAAAAACATAATGTCTCAGGTAATACCTCCTCCTTTCACCTTCAGTCCTTGAATAAGAAGACACATAAAATTCAGCAGAGCCCAGCCACACTATAATTAAGTTGTAGCTCTCAAGTAGCATGAGCAAGAAATTTTTTCTCATCATAAATCACTAATGTTTTACAGTTGTCTGTTCTTTCAATTAAAGCCATCTAAAATAGAAGTCCTAGAAAATAAATCTATATTTTCACAAATGAAAGAAAACAATTTCAGAAAGCAAAAATATAATAATTAAAATTAAGAACTCAATGGAAAATTTAAGAACAGCTAAATTTCAGTTGAATAGTTAATGAATTTGAAGACAACTGGGTAGAAGGAGACTATTCAGAATAAAGCACACTTTTAAAAACACGAAAAAGATAAAAAAAATATTAAGAGAATAAGACTTAAGAAGGCCTCATATAGCTTCCAGACTGCAAGAAGAAGAGAAACAAAATGTTGAGAACATTTCAAAATTGATGAAAATGTTATAGTTTATTAAGTTTGCCATTTTTTTATACTTATTTTGCTTAGTTTTCTAAACTTAAATCTCTGTTGACTTGTCTTTGAATTCACTGATTTTACCTAGTGTGTATACAGTCTAATAATAAGCCATTTCCATTAAGTTTTTCATTTCAGATACATCTTTCTTTTCAGAGCCATAATATCCACTTGGAAAAAAATTTAGGTTACATTTATCTGTCAAAATTCTCCATCTTTTCATCAAATTTGTCAATTTTTTTCTATTTTTTATAACAAATTTTAATTATCATTTAAAAATTTTTGTTTTCTAATTCCGACGGCTAGGTCATTTGGAGGGCTGGGGATATGTATTTCTCTTTGATTATGGATCACATTTTCTACCTTCTTCATATGTCGCATAACGGTTTTATGGATACGAAGGAGGGCAACAGAGACTGGAGTCAATGTTATTTACTCTCGAAGAGACATAACTTTCACTTTGTGAGGCAGTTAGGGTGATTGGCCTCTTTGAACTAATCAGAAATTGAGCTGGATGAGAGGTAGGTTGCTACTTTAGTTAGAAAAAATCAAAACAGTGTGAGCTTTTCTGTGTTCATTATAAACTTCATCTTGCAGTGCTTTGGCTTCTAAGTGTTGGGACATAGAAATAGTTTTACTGAATAATTCAGCCTTGTCTCCCTCCTGTACAACCTAAGAGTCCTGAGTAGAAATATTGTAGGAAAAAAGATCAGCTATGTATTTGTGAGTTGTCCAGAGTCCAAGTGGCTATGCCATCCCTCTGGTAAAAGCTCCTCTGATTTCTCTTTCTCTCAGCAAGCTCTGCCTACTTGTACTGAAACCTCAGCCTATCAGGAAGTTGGTTGCCAGCCTCTGCTCATCTAGGTCTCTTTGATCTCTTTGGTCTCTGGAAATTAATTCCTCTAAACTTCAACACATTCACAATTTTCTGATGACTTTTATAGAGATATAAATTCATCCAGGTTTGCTCATAAATCTTAAAAGAAAGTAGAAGTTTCTATAACTATAAAATAATCTAATTCAGTTAAATTTTTTCTCATTCAGAAAACGCTCTGCCTAGACAATTTTATAAATTATACCAAATATTTAAAGAAGCAATAATGTCAATCATACATAAACTCTTTAAGAGAATAGAAAAATAAGAAACAATTTCAACTCATTTTTTGAGGCAGCATAACCTTGATATTAAACCTTACAAGGAAAATTATAGCCCATTCTCTCTCATAATTATAATTGCAAAAACAAACAAATAAAAAACCTAAATAAACCATTTACAAACAAACACTAAAAGGATAATACATCACAACCAATCAAGTTTATTTCAGTAATGTAGGTTTATCATTTAAAAAATTATCAATATAATTTTCCAGAGTAATTGAATAAAGAAGCAAAATTATATGAATACCTTAATATATAGAGAGAAAATATTTAATAAAACTCAATACCCTTCACCATAAAAGCTCATTGCAAACTTCCTTAGTTATCTGAAAAAAAATTACAGCAAACACTCCACATAATAATGAGATGTTGAAAACTCTGCTATTGGTAACAAAACAAGGATTCACATTATCACCAATTTCATAAAAATTAAAAAGAAGAAATAAAAACTGATAGGATTTTGTACACAGAAAATTTAAAAGAATCTACAGATTGCGTACAAAGTCAACAGATTAAAATCAGTAGTATTTTCTAAACATCAATGAACAGAAAATGAAACTTGAAATGATATCATCTAAAACAGCATCTAGATACATTACATTTCTAGGAATTAACCTAAGGAAATATGTAAAGTATTTCCATACAAAAAATATAAAACATTATAGAAAGAAATAAGCAATATCCAAATGAAAGAGATACTTTCTGCAGAGTCAAATAATAAATATTTAGCCTTTGTAGGCTTGATGGTCTCTGAAATATTCCAATTCTGCATTGTAATACCAATGAAGAAATGGACTATATCTAAACAAATGGATGTAGCTGTGTTCTAATAAAACTTTGTTTTCAAAAATAGGTGGAGGATCATACTTATTCCATGAACTATGTATTGTCAGCCCTTAATTTAAAAATCATAAAATATATCAATATGTAATGAAGATATAATAAAAATGTCTATTTTTCCTAAATTGATCTTTCTAGTAAATCTCTCTCAGTCAAAATACAGGAATTGAGTTTTTTTCATTACTGTCTTCTTGTTGTTACTGGATTTTGTTTGTTTGTTTGTTTGTTTTGGTAGATACCAATAAGGTAATTCCAAAGTGAAGTAAAAATTCAAAGGGCAAAAGTTTATCAAGAGAATCTTGAAGAACAGGATTAAAGGACTTGAACAGATGTTGAGACTTATCTTAAAATTCCAGTAATTAAGAGAGCATAGCATTGTCAACAGAACAGAAGCCCAGATCATGGAACATAATTGTGCATTACCACTCGTACATTTATATACAATTGGTTCATGACAAAGCTGACACTAAAAAGCAGTGGAGAAAGGATAGTCATTTCAATAAATTATTCTAGGTCTTCTAGATAGCTATACCACAAAAGAAAATATTCTCCATATTATATACAAAAATCAATTATAGGTATATCGTAGATCTAAATGTGAAAGATAAAGCAATGAAGCCACTTGAAAAAACCATGGAAGAACATCTTCAGGTCTTTGAGGTAAGCAAAAATTTGTTAACTAGGACATTTAAAGCACTAATGATAAAGGAAAAGGTATTAAAATTAAAAACTTTGATTTATCAAAGAAAACTTTAATAGAGCAAAATGTAAGCCATTGCCTAGAAGAAGATATTTGTAGAGACAGACAGATAGTGCACAAAAGAAGATCGCCAAATGAAAAGAGTCTCAACATTATGGCACATCAGAAAAATGTAAATTAAACCACAAGAAGATATCAACACACCAACCAACTGGAGTAGCTAAAATAAGACTGGTGATACTAAGGTGAGAATGTGGAACACCTAAAATTCTCACACTGCTGGTGGGTTCTAAAATAGTAGAACCACTTTGGACAATATACATTATATACTAAAGTTGGATATACATATGTCCTACTAAACATTTTATTTTTAGGAATATTTCCAAGAGAAATATTGGTACACATACTCAAGAATGTTCATAGCCTGCTATTCATTATAATGTCAAACTGAAAACAATCCAAATGCTAATCAACACTAGAACAGATCAATAACATGACATACTCATTCAATAGATTATACAGTAATGAAAATGAATACTGTCCAACACATAATGTGGATATACCTCACAAACATAACGTAGAACAAAATAATCCACCAGACACAAAAGAATACAGATTATTTCATCTAAATACCTGTTCAAAAAACACACAAACTATTATATCCTAGTTCAGAATAGAAATGTTTGGAGATGGGGGGAAGACAGGCATAGAAAGCATACAAGGATTATTTGGTGTTGCAATAATCTATATCTTGATGTGGTTACATCAATACTTTTGTGAATATTCTATACAAATTCACAATATGTTGAAACTTTTATTCACTGAGGTAACTGAATAGTGACTGTTTCTCTAATGCATGGAACAATGACCAGCAGGATAAACATCAATATACTAATGCTCAGTCCTGGGTGCTGAGGTTATGAATTATTTATTTTCATTTTTATATGTATCATTATACTATTAATTTTTCTCTTTTAAAAAATAAAAAGATCCCACATTCTTTTATGCTGAAAAAAATTAATATGATTTTTTAAAATTAAAAAACAACTACTTCAAGTTTATGAAGACTATCTGAAAGGAGGTTAAACCTACTAATCAATATGAATAATAACACAGGCAAAAGGTCAGGTATTGGCAAAAAGAAAATCCTAAACATAGCTTAGCTTTGTGGGACAGGTATCAAAATTCAGTCAAAGCTGATGGTATAGATTTAGGCCTTGCCAACAAAGACATGACAGGGAAATATGGATTGCAAATATATGTGCCAACTTTTATCAAACATCAAAAGTTTTTGATTATGAGTAGATTGTCTATTTGAATAGAAGTCTTTCCTTTTGGGTATCTTCATTTTAATATTTGTATTAACTACTAAGGTCAACAATACATTATCTAGCACATTGCCTCATACATGGCGGTTTTTAAATAAATGTTTGATTAGTCAAATAAGTGTTTACCAAATTTTTTGACAATACAGATCTAGGAAGAAAAGTAAATACATAGATGTTGAAGTCAGAACTGAAAACATCTTAACAGGTTAAAACAATGTGACTGCATTCCAAGATAAAACAACAGGAATAAATGTACAGTTTTAAATGTAGTTTTAAAATAATTAAGTTCACAAGTATAGGTTGAAGAAGTCTTATTATATAGACCTTTATGTGAAAAAGACTAAAAGGCTTGAAATGATTAGGAGCCCAATAGAAATTAATGAGGTGTTCAAGGCTACAAAAATCTAGGTCAATTTTAGGCTATGACAATAAATGTAGTGTCTCAAACAAGAAACTTAATAGTCTCATCAGACATTTCAATGCCTAGAACAAACTGGAATGTGGTACTCTGTTCTGGCTGCATGTCCAAGATAAGGTAGCCAAAATGGTGAGGTGTCTGGAAACCTGATTTAAGGATGGTTGATTTTTAGAAAAGAAGAAATCTAATGGAATACTAGACAACTGCCTTTGAGTACTTAAAAAGCTGTTGTGTATAAAAATATTTTGATTTCCTCTGAAACTTTATAGATCAAATAAAGAGTAAGTGCTGAATAATTCAGCTTAAGGTAAAGAAATAGGTTATGAGGTAGACATGTCCAAAATTACAACAGGTTATTTGTGAGAATGTGCCGTCACTGAAAGTTTTATTTATTATTATTATGTTAAAACATTTCCTAAAGTGTAATATTAAACAAATATCAACATTTGAAACAATAATAATATAAAGTCCCATGTATTTAGCATTAAGGTTCAGAAAAAATATGTATCAGCAGTGTTTTAGAAACCCTGTGAGAAATAAATATCTTGAATTCATATTTACCATATGTTTTTCTTATAGTTTTGCCATCTACGCAGTTTGCCTTAAATAACATATTGTTGGTATTATACTTTGTAGGAATTAATAATGCCGTATATATTATTTTGTCTCCTGTTTTTTTTTTCCCCCTAAGTTTGAAGTTTTCCTGTTCATTCATGCTAATGCATCAGGAGGGATCATTTATTTTCATTATTGAATAGTTCTTCATTTATATGGATATAACACAACATATTAATCCATCAAGGCACATTTCAGTTGTTTCCAGTCACTCTTATGCACAACCCTACTAAGAACTTGTTTGTTTTGTACATGTTTCCTGGTACAGAGTAAGAATTTTCTTAGGGTTCCAGAGCAAGGAGAATACACACAAGTTCAACTTCACAGGTAACTTCAAACAGTTCCGATGTGGTTAATTTACCTTTCTGTCAGCATTAGAGGAGAGTTTTTATTGCTTCAAGTTATCACCATCCCTTGATGTTTTCAGATTTTTAAATTTGCCCACTTGGTGTGTATAAAATGTATTTAATTGTGATTTTAATCTGTTAATACAAATGAGGTCGAGTGGCTCTCATATGATTATGAACCATTTCTGTTTTATTTTCTGTGTAAATGACCTATTTCTCTATTGATTTATCTTTTTTCTATAATACCTAGATACTAATTCGTATTTATTTATTTATTTATTTATTTATTTATTTATTTTTGATTCTTTGCTTTGTAGTAATCTTCTCCTTTTAAATCAAATTTTTAATGTTAGTTTAACACATTTAAATGTTGATTTAGTACCATCTGTCAGTCTTTTTTTATGGTTTACATTTATGTAACTTTTTCAAAACCTCCTTTTCTACCCTAAGTTAATAATATAGTCTTCTTGTTGGCTAAAGTTTTCTCTAGTTTTGGCTTTGACATTTAAGCCTTTATTCAACCTTAAATTGATATTTGTTTATGATATGTGGCAGGACTTCAATTTATTTTATTATTCTCATATGATAATCACCAATATAGAAGACTACTATTTAATAAATTGTTTTCATATTTGCATGAGTATATGTGAGGACTCTCTTTTCTGTTCCATTTGTTAATGAATCTATCCCTGCATATCTATCATATTTTCTTAATTGTTAATTGCTTTTTTTAGTTTTAACATGTGGCAGGGCAAGATATTATCATACATACACACATATACACATACTGGCTGTCCTATTTAGGAGTGTGGGGTTTTAGAACCAGCTTATCAAGTTCTATAAAAACAAAACAATACAAAAAAATCTCACTGAGATTTTGTAGAGGATTCCTTTTAATCTATAAATCAACTTGGAGAAAAAAAGATTGTTATAGATTCTTACATTAGATTAAGAAAAATTTCTTTAGTTGACAGTTTGTAACAGTTTTTAATTTTAAATGGATATTCAGTCATGTCAAATGCTTTAAATTTATTTAACAATTTGACATTTGATTGTCTCTAATGTTAATGTAATAATTTATTTGATTGGTAGTATACTATCATTGGGATAAGCCTATCTTGATCATAATTATTTCTTTTATACCATATTTGATTTAAATTGCTATTATTTTGTGTCCATGTTTAATAATAAGATTCGCATGGTGCTTTTTAATATTCTTGTCTTAATTTAGTATTAAGGTAATATTAGCCTTATTAGATGAGTTGGTGAATGATCTTTTCTGGTTTTTTTTGAAGAGTTTGTGTAAGTTTAGAATTATTTTTTTTATTGAAAATTTAGTATAACTTTCCCATAAAACCATCTGAGCTTGGTGCTTCCTTTATGGAAAGGTTTTAATACTCAAATTTAACTTTGTTAATGATTATATAATTAGTCATATGTTGTATTTCTTCTTGGATCAGTTTCACAAGTTGTATTTTTCTAGAATTTATTTACTTTACCTAGGCTCTCAAATATTTTGACATAGCTTATTTATAATAATTTGCATAACATCTGTCCCCTTTTTCATTTCCAATGCCAAAGCAGGACTGCATTTGAACATCAAGATGATAAAAATCATGACTATAGAAGAATTACACAACTTTAACATAGATAATGTCATTATTGATGTCGTTAAAGAGTTTGCTTACCTTAGTTCAGTCATTAATTTAAATGGAGATTGCAGCCAAGAAATCAAGAGAAGACTGAGACTTGGAAGGGCAGCAAAGGAAGAATTAGGAAAGATCATCAAGAACAAAAATGTGTCTTTTGAGACCAAGGCTAAGACCATCCACACCCTCGTATTCTCAAGTAATTACTATGTACAGATACAAAGACTGGACAATGAAGAAGGCTGATAGGAAAAAAAATTGATTCATTTGAAATATGGATTTGAGGAGAGCTCTATGGATACCGTGGACCAACTGGAAAGATGAACAATTAGGACCTAGAGCAAATTAAGCTGAAACATTGCTGGAGGCAAAAATGACAAAACTGAAATTGCCCTACTTCAGGCACATCATGAGAAGGCAGAGTTCTTTGGAAAAGACAATAATGCTGAGAAAAATAGAAGGCAACAGGAAAAGAGGAAAACCAAACGTGAGATAAATTGATTCCACAAAAGAATTTATAGGCATGAGTCTATGAAGCTGAGTAGGGCTGTGGAATACAGGACCTTGTGGGCATCATTCATTCATAGGGTATCCAAGAGTCTAAGCAGACCCAACAGCACATAATACGCATTGTTTATTTATGATTTCCACCAAATTTTTTCCTGATTAATCTTTTAAGAGTTTCATCTAATGAATTAGTATTATTCAAGGAACCAACTTCTAGTTTTATTGGTTTTGCTATCTTTCCTCATTCTCTACTTTATTACTTTCTATTATTATTATTTTCTTCCTTCTATTTTAGGATCATTTTGCATTTCTAATTTTTTAAGTTGAATGCTTAAGATGCTTGTCTCATTAATTTTGAGCCTTTCTTCTTTAAGGCTAGTAATTTTTTTCTAATACCACTTCAGTTGTATAACAAAGTTTTGATAATAGAATTTTCATTATTATTAAACTCTAAGTATTTTCTAAATTTGTGTTTATTCTTTGATCCATGGATATATTGAGTAATATATTTTTTTAATTTCAATTTTTTTATATTTTTAGGGAGTTAATAATCTTTAACTTAATGACACTATGATCAAATAATGTCATATTTATTCTATCAATCCTTTGAAATTTATTGTAGCTTACTTATAGTTTTCAGCACATGGGCAGCACATGGTTCTGAATTTTGATTCAGAACTTTGAGGTAATTATGTACTTACAAATTATGAATTTAGCCTTTTATCATATTCAGTGTTTCTTAAGCTCTCGAGTAATTCTTTTTGCCTTCATGTTTACTGTGAATGATGTTGATATTGCTATAGCACTTTTTTTTTTATTAGTAGTAATTGTTTTGAAGTTTAGGGAAGATGAATGACAAGTCCAAGTTTACATAGATAATTCACAGAAGTATAACTAGGACCTAGATTTCCTGACTACCAGTTCAGTACCCTTGCTAAGTATCCTAATAGAATGGGAATGATGTGTTACAGAAAGCAGAAGAGAGGCAGAATATAATGGATGATATGTGCAAAGGAGCACCAGAGACTAGCAGGTACAGATATGGAGCAACAATCGAGGATGATTAAAGCCAGACACAGAGTATGAATTTTATGACAAGGTGTCATGACAGGATAGGTGTTAAGG
This sequence comes from Macroglossus sobrinus, assembly GCA_004027375.1. Lineage (NCBI taxonomy): Eukaryota > Metazoa > Chordata > Mammalia > Chiroptera > Pteropodidae > Macroglossus > Macroglossus sobrinus. The sequence continues at coordinate 363,533 of PVKZ01000818.1, read as the reverse complement.
AAGCTTCTAATTTAGCAATATTCAGAAGAGAGAAGACAGGAGGAAACGACACAGTTTAGGAGGGTCCTTGCACTCCAAATCCAAAATGTAATTTAATGAGAACTTGAATAATTCATGAGAATGAAGAGGAAAAGGTAGATTCAAAAGTCAATTTGTATAGGGGTGACACGCCCAAATGACTTAATGCATTTTAGAGGTAACGGAAATTGTAGAGCCAAAGATACTAACTCATTATGTCTATAGTATTCTGACGGTGTCATTATTTCTCAGGTTAGAACCAGAGTTGGGAAGCAATAGTTGGTCAAGAGAAGGAAAGAGAAATAATGAGTTTCTTCTCCATGCAGTGAGTCTGGAATTTCCAAAAGATGGGTGGAAATATAGGACTAAGAACAGATGCAGATATGATTTTTTTCCATAATGATGAAGGGGGCTACTTACATAGATTTGACAGTTGAACCTTTGAATTAGGCTCTGTGTTTCTTAAACATATCTGTCTCTATAAGACCAAGTATCATTTTTATGCCCAAATTTTTAAATTAAAAATTGCCACTCTTATTTTTATTATTGTCATCTTTTAAAATTTGATATCAGGGGTAATGGCTTTGTGAGTAAACTTCTGGACAACCACTGTACTCCAGAAAGGCTTCTTGGACAACCACTGTACTCCAGGTTGATCTGAAGCACCACTGTATTACAAAGTAAGGTTTGTTGCTGAGACCTTTAAAATTATTTGTAGACTTCTGCTTAAAGTATTGACAAAGCTCAACCTCTATTTAATTCACAACCATTAAGATCAAAGCATTAAGTGGTACATCCGCTTGTGTAATTATCAGTCATGCCAGAAAACAGCTTTGTGAATTTGCTCATGATGAACTCAGAGGGGATAAGTATCGGAAAGGCTGTAAGAGATTTCTCCCCTAAAGTTTGAAAAATCTGTAATCGACTCAGTGAAAATGTTTTGTTTTGTTTTGTTTTTTCAGTGCGTATGGTTTTGTTTTTTGTTTTTCCAACTGGATATAATAAAAATGTCTGAGATTTTGCTACAGAATATGATCTTTTTGGGAGGGTCAACACTAACGTTTGAGGCCAGTTCAGCAGGCTTGAGTTGAACTTTGCAATTGTATAAATTCTAACAGGATTCTAACAAATCCACCCAAAGAGCCAGCATTTGCTCATAGATCATTTATGTTGAGTCCCTCCACTGGAGGAACACAGAAGCCCTGGGGGAGTCATTTAGCTGTCTGAACACCAACTGCAAGATACTTAGAGGCTCTGAAATCACAAATTGAAATGCCCCAAGGGCCATTCAGCCTTCCTTACAAGGTACATTCAAGGAGTATAATGCTGTCTGCCACGGGGGCTTTATGATGAGACTTTTATCTTAACACAGAGCACATAGAAAGTTGGTTTTAAAGATTCCACGCCACCTTTGATATCAGGAGAGGCTTGTCTTAGTGTTCTCAGCCAGAATTTCTGGGGCTTAATTGAAATTTTGGAGCCATTGAGAACTTGGTGCACTCTCTCTCTCTCTCTCTCTCTCTCAATCTCTCATGTGTATATACGTGTGTGTGTGTATATACACACACACACACATATACACATACACATGTATATACACACATATTCTCAGATTAATAATAAAAGACATATTTCTTTATTTCAAATCTCAAAATGTAATTATATCTAGAGTAAACAAAGCTTCAAAAATGTCTTCTTAGAATAGATCTAGAAGAATCTATAATGGCCAAGTTTTTACTTCCAAATTTTATGCAGAATCATGAAGTATTTCCAAAAGTTTTCAAAACTTTTAGTAGATGTAAATTCTTTAAAGCCTTTTGGAAAAAGAAATTTTTTTTTTACCAAAAAATGTGCTACCTATGTTCATCCTAAAGCACCATTTCTTGCTACTGTTATTCCTTTTTCATTCAAAAGTAAACTAGGCGTGGATGAGATCAATGGCAGTTCTCTAATGTAAGTTTCTCTCTGTGTCTCTCTCTTTCATCTCTTTCTCTCCAACTCCTTCTCACTCATCTTTCCTCCCTCCCCTCATCTCTCCTTTCTCTCTCTCACTCTCTCTCTCTTTCTCTCTCTCTGTCATCTCTCTCTCCCTCCCTCTCACCTAACTTTTCTCCCTCCCTCTATTTCTCTCTCATCTCTCTTTCCCCCTCCCTCTCTTTCACTCACCTTCCCTCCTTCCCCACATCTCTCTGTCTTTTCCCTCCCTCCTGTGCTCATCTCTGTCTCTCTCTCTTCCTCTCTTTCATCTCTTTCTCTCTCATCTCTCTCTTCCCCTTCCTCCCATCCACCAACATTTCTTCCCTCTCCCCTCTTTCTTTCTTTCTTTCTGTATGTCTGTCTGTCTGTCTGTCTGCCTTTCTCTCACACACACACACATCTCTCATCTCTCTCCTTCCTTCCCACCTACCTATCTTTTCTCCCTCCTCCCATTTCTCTCTCATCTCTCTTCCCCTCCCTCTCTTTCACTCACCTACCCTCCTTCCCCACATTTCTCTCTCTCTCCACTCCCTCCTGTGCTCATTTCTGTCTCTCTCTCTTCCTCTCTTTTATCACTCTCTCTCATCTCTCCCCCTCTCTTCCTCCCAACAGCCTTCCTTTCCTCTCCCGTCTGTCTGTCTCTGTCTGTCTCTGTCTCTCTCTGTCTCTGTCTCTCTCTCTCCCTCTCTCTCTCTCTCCCACACACACACACACACACACACACATCTCTCATCTCTCTCTCCCACTCCTTCCCTCCCAACCATTTTCCCTCCCTCCTCCTTTTCTAGTCCTCTTTGCTCTGTCTCTCCCTCATCTCTCATTTCTATTTTCCTGGTAGCTCCTCCCTCTTAGGTCAACCTTTTCTACACTCTCTTTGAGATAAACCCTAAGACTCTTTTAGCACTCAGCTGAGCTGTCACTTCTTTCAGAAAGCTCTAGAAATTCTAATTGTCTTTCTCCTACTTTAATCTTCTCTGCTTTAATCAGATTAGGGAACTTCCCCTTACTTCCACTATCACCTTTGCTTCTTCCTCTCCCTCTCAAGTGAGAATTGCTTAAGTACAGACTGTTTTACTTGTACCTGTAGCCCCAGCACCCAGTTTAAGTTTAATAAATATGTGTTAACAAGTACATAATTGAGCTCTGATAAATAACCTTTTCACTCACTTAGCAGAAGTACAAAATAAATGTGGATCTTCTTTTAGAGTTGTTAACCAAGTGCATTTATTCATTAATCCATTAAAGATATTTATTGAAAAACTGTTATGCATCTGGAACTTAAGGTACAGAAAACAGAGTGATGAACAAGCTAAAAAAGGTCCCTCTTCTCTCAGAGATTATTGTATTCTAGAGGGAGAGATAGACAATAAAGCAAACCAAAGCAAACAAATGAGAAGTAAATCTGTAATACGATGCCAATTAGTGTTAAGTGCTATGAAGAAAAATTATTCAGAGCCAGGCACAAAGAGTGAATAAGTGTGGTAGGTGGGGGCTCAGGGAACTCCTTTCTGACCTAAATAATGTGAGTGAGAGCAAGCCATGGGGGAAAGATCATTCTATTTAGGGGGATAGCAAATGCGAAAAAAAAAAAATCTGCTATATGAGCACGTGTGAAGTGCAGAGAGAGCTTCAGTTAACTAGAGTGGCTCTGAGCAGAGAAAGTGAGGGTGGAGAAGGATTTGGGTCTAAAGGAGGGCAGAGTTTGGACCAGCCAAAACCACATAGGCCCTTGAGGACTTCACATGGGCTGCAAGTCATGCAAGAGTGCAGAGGGACCATTTGAAGTCTTTGACAAGGGACATAATATGGTTTATGTTTTAGAGGGAGTACTCTGGCTGGTAGGAAGAAATAGAATGAAGGAGGACATGGAAATTGTTAAGTTTTTAGCATAATCCAGCAAGAGATGATGGTGGCTTTAGCTAAGGTGGTAAAAGCGGCAGAGCCTTCAAAATTGGCATTTAGTATGTAAAGTTATGTTTTAAATTTACTACAAAGTAAATTAGGATCAGGCTAATCTCACGATTAATCACAAAACTAACAACACACATATATGCATAAATACAAATACCACACAGATATAGCTAATGACGCAAACGACATAAAACTCTTGGTTTGATCCAATCTGAGGCACTATTTTCAGATGCTATGTGTGACTTGGGTTTCACTGCACCTGCTGAACAATTGTTCTAAATGAGCCACCTCTGGCTGTTTTTATCCAGCTGAATAGTCTACAGCTATAGTGTATCAGCATTCACTTCAAAACTGTGTTGCCTCATCTAGCCTAAATTGTTAGTGTGCCATGAGGAATTACTTTTACCTCTCTGACATCACAAACCCCTGGTCTGGCATCTGCCATGAGAGTCTGGGCTCCCCCAAGCTCCACTTAAAAGACAGAATAGAAAGAGAAGTTTGGAGTTTGAATCTTGTCTCTGCCACTTACTGGCTAAGTAACCATGGATTACTTAGTTAACCTCTGAACCTTACTCATTTGTGAAATACAGACATTTAAACAAATTTGAAGATATGCAACAGTTATTCCCTGCCATCCTGTCTCCTGTGTTTCTGGACTCATTGAGAGTCTTATCTGGGAAAGTATGACATCAAAGTAACACTGGTAAAACTACCTACAGGGATGTACATGTGATAGTCAATGTTTACAGTCGTGTCTAAGGTCAGAATCTGCCTCTGCTCCAAAGACCTTTAGTTTGGATCAATTCCTGTCTACAGTAGCATCTCTGGGACTGTTTGCTGTCCCCGTAACAGAGTCTGAAGAGAGCTTCCAGTCTTGAGTTTCCTTTAAAGTCCTTGGCACTCTTGAGGATAATAATACCATCTATATGGCAAGCCACAAATAGAGATAATAATGATGTCTCAGAAAGGAGATGTCAAACTGAAATGTTTTCCAAGATTTGGCAAGTCAATCTTTTTATGCCACCCTTTTGGTCACTGAAGGGCTAAGGCCACTTTAGTTTTATTAATTTTAAAGTAGTGTTTTAGAATAAAGCTAAAATTGCTCCAGCGGGAGTGAAGGAAGAGAAGGAGACAAAAGGCAAGGGTTGAGAGCTGAGCAATGTGTCAATACAAACAAGGGAAATCATCGGCAGACATCGAGGGCAAATTACTTTCGTATATAGAAATTATACCACAATAAAAGAGACTGATAGATGCATACACAGCTGTGGCTAACAGTGTTTGTTCAAAGAAAATAATGGAGTAGCAGCAGGCTCAATATAACAGGCTTTCAGATCTTACCAGCACTAGAGAAGGGACAAGTAGCAGATAAGGCAATAAAGTAATCAGGAAAAAATGCATAAAGATGAAGCCCTGGGTTGATATGATGAAGTGGGAGTAATGTTAGGAGGATTTTAAAAAGGATTCTTTCCTGGTATATAAGCTTAAATCTAAATATCTTATAGGTTAAAAGACAATTTTTAGAGAATTTTGCAACCTGTGCATAATGGAACTTCTTTGTGAGTTACTCATTTTCTTTCCAACTGGAATTTAGAATGTGTAATGATGGTGTCAGAAGGGAGATGGAAGATGCAAAGAGTTGGAAATTTGTCCTGTAGAAGGGGATGTCTGTGAGCCCCAGTCACAGATAATGTACAGTGACCCCCAAATTTTTTTCCTAGCAGTGCTTTAGAATGTATAATTTGGATTAAAGTATTACTGAAAATGGTGATAAAGAATAAACTAAGTTTGTGTCACTTCTGTTAACATCATATCTTAATCCTGTGCCTCAGTTAAAACTTGGTTCTCTCCAGTTAATATATAATCATATAAGTTAATATGTTTATTAATATTATATATTTATATATAATATTCATTATATATAATATATATAATAATATATATTGACAAATAATATATTTTCTTCCTTTCCTCAAATTTTACCTGAGCAATATAGCATTTGGTTTTGATAAATATATCCCTTGACATCATAAGAGAGACAATCACTACCTTTATTTACTTCTTGTCTCAACTGGAAATATGGCTCTGGAATGCTACTTGTTGAAGGTGTCAATGAGAGGAACAACTTGATCTATTATATAAAACTGAATTTATCATATAATGATTATTACATAGCCATTTTTACAAATTTGTAGCAAAAAGCAGAATCTATACCTACTGCGAAAAATTTACTGGTGTTATCAGCCAGGCAGTTCTAATTGAGAAGTGCTAAAATCCATCGACCATAATCTTGTTAACTCTTCTGCAAACTATATTTCAGGTCCTAACGACACACTTAAAAATGTCTTATTTCTTCAGCCGCAAGAAGAGATGAAATACTGCCATTTGCGACAACATGGATGTAGCTTAAGATAATCATGCTAAGCAAAATAAGCCAGACAAAAAAGTTGAAAACCACATGATATCACTTATATGTGGGATATAAACATAAAAGCAACAAACAAACATGACAAACAAACAGAGATTCATGGACATGGACAATAAACTAGTGGTTACCAAAAGTGGGGGGGAGGAAGGTAAACAGGGTAAAAGGGGTCAAATATGTCAGAAAAATCCAACTGTGTGCAGTGAACATACAATGCAAAATATATATGAATTACTAGTAAAAAAATAAAGTAAAATAAAATAAAATGTTCCCATCATAAAAATAAAGGGAGAAAATCACTTTAAAAAATGAAAAAAAAATATGTTATTTCTTTTGAGTCTGAGAACCCATTGGTAATGGAGGAGTTAATTATAAGTTTGTAAAGCTTAACAGCCTCTCAGTCTCATTTGTTTCTTTTTCTCCAACAGAAAGAGGCATTGAGAAAGTATGATTGACGTTTGTGATAATTACATTTGGAGATTAAAATAATTTAGAGTTCCGAAAGGTTTAAAATTTATGCACCATATTGGACCTCACATGACTATGGCTTTCTTCATATCATTTTAGTCATGTGTTGAAATCCATTTGATGTGACTGTAATAGTCATTTTAATGGATATTGTTAATTCCTTGTTTTCAGCATAATAGATAAAGGAGAATTTAATTAAATTCATTGTGTAGGCACTTATCGGGGGTAAAAAGGTTCACAGAATTATTATTTTTCTGGCATGACATGTAAAGAACATTATAAAAGACAGGAAGAAAGCAGTATCAGAGTGTAGCTGGCATTAGAAGTCAGGCCAGTTTCATCTCCACTGCAGATGACATGGAGGTTTCAAACCAACACTGAAAAGTTTTCATAAAGGACCAGCAAAATGTAACAGTACTACTTTCGTCCTTCTTCAAATCTGATGACCCTCTTTAAGGTCAGAGTTCAAGTCTCCCAAAAGTCTCAACAGAGAGTCAACTCTTAGGTCTCATCCCCGTCAACTAGAAATATGGCAAAAAAGAAAAAGAAAAAGAAAAAGCGTCAAGTGCTTTTGTCCCAGTACTTTTACTTCCTGTGCTCGTTCCAAAGACTTAAGAACAGACTCTCCCTGGGGTTCTAGGACACTTCTGATCATAATCTCTGAAGGATTGTAAGGCACCAACAGTTCTTGGCCTGGAGACATCATGAAAAGTAGCATTCAGAAAATGAAATGTCCAGCGAGAACTGCTGAAATGGTGAATTTATTTTGGTAGAAAAGGAAAGCCTGAATTATTTATCCGGTAGAATTTTTACAACATATTATTGACTGACCATCTCTTTTTGGGTCATCAAGCCCAGAACCTCTGCCCCTAGTCTGCTATTCAGAAATCTTTGTCATAAATTCCTCAGTGTTCTTAGACTACATTCCAACAGCATAATCGTTAAAATATACTGGGAGTTTCCACTGGGGGAAAAATAGTTATAAGCCATTCTAAACAGTTGAATAGCTAACAAACTCTACAATAAATGAACCCACTGCACTCCTGTCTAATCTTTAAAACTCTGAGTTAGGATGCTCAACTTGTTATGCAATAGGTGTATTTATACATACACACAAGCATAATGTGGATATGCTAATAGTTTTAACTGGGCAGAGGAATCAAATGTGATTTTCTTTTCTTTTCATATGACTATATTATGATAATGAATGTACATTACTTCAAAAATCTACACAAATGCCTTGAAAAATTTAAGTCACTAACATATATTAAGGTCTCTTCCTCTCTCTTCAGAGTGTGTTTGTGTGTGTGTATGTGTGTGACTTCCCCAACCAAGCCACCCACATGGACAAAAAAAGGAAACACATATTAAGCCTGACAAGTTCGGTGGGCCCTACAAACTTGGAGACCAAAGTGGTCTACCTACAAAAATTCCTAAGTAAAAGTGAGTCATGACAGTTAGTCACTTTTTAGGCCTGTACCTTGCTTGACAAAGGTCAGTCTTTGCATCTAAAATAACATACCTTTGACACGTCAGAATAATTTTCTTTTCTAGACTTCTCAAAGGCACAACTGCCAGCACCAGAGCAGGAGACCACATTTTTATTTTGTTGCCCACGTATCATTTCTATGTACTGTAAATGTTGACTATTCTGTACCCACCAATGTAAAAGAAGTATATGTCTCCCTGTTTTGCTTTTTATTCAGTCTCAGAGAATCTTCCACTTCACTTTTTCCACACTCTAATCTGCCCCCAATGAATTTCATGTAACTTCTATTTTATGTCTCCTCCTTTGAGTCTAATGTACAAAATAAGCTGCAAAACTATCATTCTCTGAAGCATTTTCCCAACTTGTTGAGATTTTGCCTCCCAGCAAAAATCTGTCAGTTTGTCTCAAACAAACTCTTATAAGAATTTTTCTTAGGCTGGACATTCTTTTATCAATACCCAGTTTCTTCCACACTCAACAACTATCCAACCAATCTCTCCAAGATTCAGTAGTACTTGATGTGGAAAGAAATATGTAAAATGTAACTACATCACATTCCTTCACTTTCCCAAATTAAGTGCAAGAGGCAGTTTTAATACATGTTCTTTGGGGAGTAAAAGAGACACCATTTACCTCTTTTCCTACTTCCAACTTCTGACATTAACTCCATGATACTGCTTTTCCTTCCATGATTAAAATTCTCAAGGATATTTCTTGCTTCATCCTCCTTGCCACACACTTCTCAGTGTTTATCATGCAGCTTCCATCTCCCACCCACCAACTTTTTAAAACTCCTCTCCCAAATTTCTGATGACCCAATTAAAATATCTTTTCTCTTATTTTCCTTTATCTTTCTGCTACATTTCACACTTTTGACTTCCTTCTCTTCTTTAAAAACCAAAAGCAAACTGATTTTATTACTCTGTTCTTTTGTCTTTGTTTTCTAATTCCAATGGTTAATCTTGCCTTCTCTTTAATTTTTATGGCTATTCTCTGTTTTTTATCACCCATTCTTACTTACTCTGGCTCTGCTTTCTCTTCCCACTTTCCATGTGAAAGCCATTTCTAAGTCTGTTTCTAATCTTCATGCCATTTTATTTTGGCAAACATTAGTTAAAAACCTTCTACATATTTAGCACTGTGCCAGCACTGGGTATGTACTGAAGACAGTATTACACAGTGGACAAAGTGGCAGATTCTGCTTTACCAGGGTCTAGAATAACTTCTGGGAAGAGTCAAGGACAAGATTTTGCATGTCCTTGTAGGTCATATTTAAGAGTTTAGATTTTACTCACCAAGCAATTAGAAGAGATTGAAAGATTCTAAACCCCAGATTTTAAGACGAAAATTTAAACAAATTAGAAAAGCTAAATAAATAAAGTCATCCAGTTAGTAAATGGTAGAGCAAAAGATTAAACAACTGAGTCTGATGCCTGCCATCTGCAGAAAGTTCATAGTCTCAGTCCAAGCATTGTGCTAATACACAGTCTGAAAGGCATGGTCCCCCCCTGGCTTGGTTTGTGTGGTATCAATTCAGATTCTGATGCTTTTTGTTCAAACTCAGAGATTTAGCTAGCTGACCATCTCCTGAATTACATAACTTTCTCTTTGCCTTATGGAACCCTGGGACTGTCCTTCAAGTAATAGATGTCTTTCACATGAGCCTTTAGCAAAGGTAAACTTGTCTGTTTTTCAACTAAATATCATCCTCCAGAATGACAACTGTGGTTTAACAGGTATTTAGGATGGTGTTGCTGCTGTTTAAATAAGATGATTGGTAGTGCAGCTTACCAGAAATACATCGTAGCTAATCAAAGTCAATATTGAGTGATGGAACCTGATTGCCTAGGTTTCAAACCTGACGTCACCATTTATTAGCTGTAGGATCCTGGGCAAAGCGCTCCAAGCCTATTTTTCTCATCTATAAAAGAGGGATGGTGAAAATACTAACAGTACCTAACTCATAGAGTTGTGAGGATTAAATGAACTAATAAATATAAAGTACCCACAACAGTACTTAACACAGAACAGATGTTCTATAAATGATATCTGTTATGTAATACTTATTGAAGGCATTCACAATTTAAGGTGTTTCTTAGAAAAACACATATATTCATTTTAACCATTATTTATAAATAGACTGGCCTTTTAAGAAAAAAAATCCAAAGCAAACAGACATATTCTTTCATAGCAGTACTGCAATATGTATACCTTGTGCTTGCCAGGTGCTTTGTGACCACTTTTATGTTTCAGTCCTTACATGAGAGGTAGACAAGCACAGGCAAGTGAGCTCTGTTTATATCCAGAGTCTGCTGGAAAGTACATCTCAAAGCACCATCTCTGAAAACACAGAGGCTGGTAGGATCTGAAAGATACCCAACAACCTTCTAAAACTGTTTTTGGTGCTGATCAAATCAGCAGGCACCAATAAGGAACAGAAACAAACCCTGAAGACCATGTCAGATTGAACAGTTTATTAAGGCAACAACTCATCAAAGATTCTAAACTAGACTCTAGACAAGGTACCTGAATTATGTTACAACTGGCCTCCACACCTGATGCCTGCAACAGAGAATGCAGAGCTGATCTGGAGAAGGCTTCCTTGATCCTATTACTACATTAAAGAAATGAAAAGCTCTGAATCCACTGGTTATTTATACAAAATGAGTTTCTCTGGTTTACTGCTGCTGTGTTTTGCCAAATGCAAAGATCTAGCCCAGGTGTCCAAATTAACCCAAGAAGAGCAAAGAAAGGGGGACCTCAAAGATATTTACAAAACTAAGATAAAGAATAAAGAGAGAGAAAAAGGATAAAATCAAGGTAATCTTAATTGGGGTGGTGGAGGCTGTGGTCAGGAAGGGAGGGGAAAATATAATGAGTAACTAACCCCAAACACAGAATTTTCACATATTATATATGAAAATTGATTTAAAGAGCAACAAGGCAAGAAAGATGCTGGTGAAGGAGAGAGAGGCAATTCCCACTCCAGAGTGAACCCATTGCCTTTGTGAGGCAAGGGGGATATTACAGACTGACTGACAAGAAGTAAAGGTATAAGACTCGGCTGCAACTCTAACTCTCCAACTTCAACTTCCTGTTTGGAATGTCAACATAGAAGCTAGAATTGCAGCTATGTTTGGATTTTATATATAGATGGATATATATGTGGATATATGTATATGTATTTCTAGTTGGTGGTATATAAATAGAGTAGGTGGTAGGTACATATTTGCATATTTGCAATATTTTCTAATTAAAAAAATGTTTTGGAGGAACTGAAACACCATTATATGAAATGCACCATCAATGATGTTTCACAATTCTGAGATTGATAACACAAGGGGGGGAAAGTCTCAAGTATAATTAAGAGTCACATCGTTTGTGAACTGTCTCAAACAGGATAAAAATGTGTGAAGCAATAACTAGAATGTTTATCTTTTTAAAAAAACTTTTTAAAAATCAGAGTTTGGGTTTTCTTAGGAAAGGCGTTCTTAGCCCATTCCTCATGTTGCCTTTATATCAGGCAGCTTCCTTCAAACATTTTTAAGGGATGAATGAGTTTCCTTCATAGTTTATTTGGAAATCTGGTACAATTTATAGAAAAAAGAGCTGAGCTTAAGAAATCATGATAATATGTGTAGTACAACAACTAGTTAAACAGGTTGAAAAAAAATGAGCTGAAAAATGCCAAAAGATCTAATTTCTTGTGTAATTTGTTGATTTTACATTGAAAAACACTTTTGTAAATTTGCAAACTTAATATTTTTAATTACTTACTTAGACCACAGAGCAATATGTTTAATGTATAAACTTTGTAATTACAGACAAAAATGAGGAAAAAATTAAAATCCTCTGTAATACTTTTATCCAGATAATCATTGCTAACCTTTCAACATGAATGCTTATATTTTTCATATATTTATATAAACTTAAATAAAATTGGAATTATACTTTTTACATTGTTTTGTAAACTAATCTTTCATTTAATAGTCATAAACAATTACCTAAATTATTACTCTTCTAAATTATGGTCTTCAATGGCTGCATAGAATCACCTCAATCAATAACTCATTGTTGACCATTTCAATTGGTTACAATTATAGTAATGTTACAATAAGTATCTTTGACATAATTTTGTGAATATATCCAATTATTTCCTTAGACTAAGTACATAAAAGGAGAATTATTAGACTGAAGGGTATAAATATTTTTAAAATATGATATATATTGCTAATTTGTTCCCATCAAGCTGTACCAACCTGTCTTTTCACTAACAGTATACAATAAGTCTACATTGATTAAAAAACAAAATATAAATCTTGAAGTCAATTTCTGCTTCTAGCTAGAACCAAACAAGAAGAGGGCAAGAACAATAAAATTATAATTTAAAAAGGAAGCCTAGCTTTTCTTAAATTAGTGAGTCTATAAAACTGACATATTTATTCATAGATTCATTCTAATGCTCTCCAAACCCATTAAAAAAAAAATTTCATGTAGCCCTTTAAAAGCATGGTAGGGAATAACTCTGACAAGTTTTAAAGTGAGGAAGAAGTAGGTTCAAGTCCTAGGTGACCATTTGAAAATTATGGTTGAATTACTTAAACACTGTGAGGTTAAATTCAATCATCTGTAAAATGAACATAAGCAGGTATCTCGAGATTGTTGAAAAGGCCACATAAGACAATGAATGGACGTCTCCTAGCACAGTGCTTGGTTCTTGTAAGGTCTTCACTTGTAGAGAATCTTCCATCTACTTTAAACATGTTCTATTAATAGTATTTTTTAAAATATATAATAGGAACACTTTGGTAAATTGTTTAAATGAATCTAAAAACTGTTGCACCTTTCCTTTTTTAAAATTTGTGTTTTTTCAGCAAGAAAGAGTAAGAGATAGGCCATAAACCCTGACATAAATATTTAAAAGAAAGCCTTATTTGTTAAATGTTTTGAAAATTAAAATTACCAATTCAAGCTGGAGAAAAGCAGGATCTGTCCATCTAAGCCTTTTTGGTGTTCTCTTCTTTCTTCTTTATATCTCTGTGCTAATAAAGGCCTTTTCCTCAAGGGATCCAACCATTAAAACTGTCAATTTTTGTCTTTTTATCCTCATTGTTTTTATATATTTTTTCAGATCTTCTCTGATAATACTCTTTCTCATAAAGCCCATGCATCCTTATTTTTTCCTTTCTGCTCCATTTTATGATTTAAATTTCATCAGGCAGTGGGGGCAGGGTAGGGCAAAAAGCTTATAATGAGAGGTGCTTAAGGATAAAGTGGTAGAAAATTGTCTAACACACTGATGAATAGCTAACACGATTGACTCAAACATATGAACAAAAGAAAGTCACAAGAACTAAAAATGTGTGGGCATTGAAATATGTCATAAACGGAGAATTAGCCAATGGGTCACAGAACCATGCCGTCTGAATATTGGAATATGGATCAGGAAAAAAAAATAATAAATTTCTACCTTTCACTCGAGAAACTTCATTTTTTTCATTGTAAATACATTTTGCTTTAACATTTTTAAAATCCTAATATTGAGTGTTAGTGTATGTACTGACTCATCATCTTGTCAGCATTTTAATCTTCACTGCAAAACTGCACTTGGGAATCCTCATCTCAGTCCAGGAAGCTACAAATGAACCAAATGTTCAAACTGACTGTAATGGTGCAGAGATTAGTGTATTTCAAGGGAGGATGTTGAGCTGTTTGTCCTTTAGGTTTATATAAACTTAAGAAATTTTTCATAGGAAATTATTAGTTGTTGCTATAGACAGAATGTTTGTTCTCGCCCTTCCCAATTTATATGTTGAAGCCTAATTCCTAATGTGATGGATGGTATTGGGAAGGGGGGCCTTGGGAGATAATTAAGTTTTGGATAAGGTCATGGGGGTAGTGTGTCCATGATAAGATTGACACCCTTGTACATACATGAAGAGCACATAAAGACAGCTGTCTGTAAACCAGAAAACAAGCCCTCACCAGACAATGAATCTACTTGTGTCTTGATCTTGGACTTCCCTGGCTCTAGAACCATGAGAAAGAAATGTTGTTTAAGCCGCCTAGTCTATAATATTTTTTTTGTAGCAGCCTAAACTGATTAAGACAGCTGTCAATATTAAGCTCACCACAATACAGCAATAAAAAAAAATAAAAATAGAATAAAGTATTTATTCTATGTGATTATTAGGAAACAGGGGCAGGTAACATACCATTTTCCCAATAACATATAAACCAGATGATACACTTGCTAAACCTGTGAAGGTAAAGGCAGAGGCCACACCATAGCTGTCAATTGAATACTGTGTCTCTATGTTAACAACACTTCTAAATAGTCTGCAAAAAATCTATTGGCCCCACATTTGAACTGCTAATTTTTTTTTCAATTCTCAACTACAATTTAATGCCAGAAGTTATTTAAAGATACAATTTATGTAAATGAATAAAGTCAAGATGCTATTTGCTGAAATGGTCACCCATCCCAAATGTTTAATTTTGAATAGAAATAACAAATTTCATATCTGTGCATAGTAGACACCATTGATATTACCCCCTTTTCTGCTAAGAGAACCCTGATTTTACTCTTGTCTAGGAGAATAGTGTGTTCAAAAAAGGTAAGAACTTCCTTAGACTTATTATTGTTCTAAATTAATCATGGTAATCCCATTGATTTTTTCTAGTAATTATTTAAAAATAAATATCCGAGCTAGTTCTAGCCTATGAAAAGTAGGAATTCAGTGTTGAAGGGGGCTTTTAAAAAATATTTTCTGGCCTGATAAAAAGAGATGCAAAGAAGAAACTCACATTCTGCACAGAGATGCTGTTGAGTGAGGACATGATTACATTGAGCTGCAAAAGCCAACTTATAAACACAAGAGGAGAAACAGACCAAAGGACAAAAGCCATTATACCAAGGGTGGCAGGATGGAAAGGTAAAACCTTAGTCAGTAAAGGTATCCTTATAATAAATCCTGAAACTCACCACCTTAAGATTTCTTATTTAGTGATATGATGCATATTTTGTTTTGTTATTTAAGATACTTTAAATTAAATATTGTTACTTACAGCTGAAGTTATAACTGGTTAGACACTAGACATCGTTTGCAGTTGAGGTCATAAACCCTATACTTACTTAGTCTCTAACAATTTTTTTCTGTATTACTGTGTCTTTGTTCATTATGTTCCTCCATCTAGAATTCCCTTACTCACTTTCTCCCCTGAACTATGGGCTCAGTGTGTCCTCCTACATAATACTATCCTACATTGTCCTGCAAGAATGAACTTACTCCATTGTCTGCATTTCTATATAATTTAGGTTCTATCATTATCATTGCTATTATTGTACATTTACCAAACATTATAAATGTACTCTATACCAGACATTGTGTTAAGTGTTTTACATGTTTTACATGTATTACATCTTGTAATGGATTGTATTATTTATTCATAAATATTTATTTGCTTCTCACGTGTGCCATGCTCCTAGAAGGTAAAGTATTCTTCCTCATCTATTGATCTTGGATTAGTCATGTGCTTTAATTTGGCCAATAAAATCTAAGTAAACCAGATGCACCCTATGCCTGAGAAGAATCTTAACATGCCTACATATAATCTGGCTCTGTCTCTCCTATTCTTGTCTTCATCATGAGAACAGGATGTTTCAACATGCTCCTTTAACATGACTCCCAGAATGAGAAGACACATGGAGCCCAGCAGAGACCAATCAAATACAGTAAAACCACAGATAATCTACAGTCCTCATGTATCAAGGGAAAGAAATATAAGTTGGTTTTAGAAAGCACTGAGATATTGAGCAAAAGTTAAGGCAATGCCATTTAATCTAAACCCCATAATAATCTGAAGTACCTATTATTATTACCCCATTTAACAGCAGAGAAAACCAACTTAATTACAAGACTTAGATTCTCCTCTATAATATAATGCATATTTGCTTCTCTTCTATTAGACTTAACTCTTTAAAAATAAGGAAGATATATTTTTTCATCTTCTCCCAATAAGTAGCACACTGTCTACTTAGTTATGCTGTTGGAAAGAGGAAGTTATGATTCTAGAACACATCTTTATTATTAACACATCTTTATGACTCTTACATTTAATACCCTGGTACCAATAGTTTGAACAATTCACTATTTCCTCTCCAATATCCTTTTTTAAAAAACACAAAATGTATTTCTTGTATTTTTTAAAATATATGAAATAATCTATACAGTAGTCCTATATCTTATTTTCACTAGAGTGCACACCATAAAAATAAAAACTCAAAAACTTATCTGGATAAAAATCTACTTGTTCATAATGAAATATATCTTTAGAAAATTATTGGTTCACTTTTTCCACAGGTTTATGTGAAGAAAAATAAATAAAAGAGGACACTGTAAGGGAGAAGGAATGATTAAGGGGAATGCATTCAAGATGTATTAGGATTCTCCAGAGAAACAGATGGAAGGATGGATGGATGGATGGATGGATGGATGGATGGATGGATGGATGGATGGATGGATGGATGGATGGATAGATGGATGGATGAATGCATGGATGCATGGATGCATGGATGGATGATAGATAGATATTACAAGGAATTAGCTCATGCATTTATGGAGGCTGAGAAGTCTTAATCTCTGGAGTTAGCAAGCTAGAAATCCAAGAGAGCTAGTGTATAACTCTAATCTGAGTCCAAAGTCCTGACAGCCAGAAAAGACAATTGTATTAGTTCCAGTCTAAATTTTATCAGGTTTGAGACCCAAAAAGAGCTGATATTTTAGGCCAGAAAGGAACAATGTATAGATCAGGCAGTCAGCCAGGAGAAGTTTCCTCTTACTCAACCTTTTTGTCCTAGTCAGGTCTTCAATTGATTGTATTAGTGCACCCACATTAGGGACAGCAAGAGGCTCTACTCAGTCCACCAATCTAAATGTTGATGTCATCCAGAAGTATTCTCACAGACACACCTCAAAAAATGTTTGGCCAAATGTCTGGGCAACCTGTGGCCCAGTCAAGTTGACACATAAAATTACTCATCACATAGGATTAATTCATTTAACAAATATGTATTAAATGTCTATTCATGCTTGGAATAAATATTTCTGTCAACACCTGTGTAGTAACTGAATTTTGATCTCTGATTAAAAAATTTTAAAACTAAAGTGATCTTAGAAACAATTTGTCCAACTGAATTATTTATCTATACAGGTAATAAAAACAAAGCCCAGAGATACTAAGTGACTTGCTCTAAGCAACACAATTTTACTGGTAAAGGCAGAGATAAGAGTAGAGCAACGTCAAGAGAAAATGCTCTTTCCACTATAAGCACAGTTCCACTTCTCCTTCTCAGTATTTGATTGTGAATCCCAATCCCAGAAGGAAAAAGAAACGAATAGATACACATACCTACATAAGCCTTGTGGGGTATTTATCTTGTTACAGACATACACACAAGCATTTATGAACACAGGGAGAGATAAAAGCTTTATTATGGTTTCCAAGCACTAGTAAAACACATTTTAGATATAAAATACAAGATACCCATACATAAAAATGCATCCCTTCTAGTTTTTCATCCATTAAAGAAAAATATAATAATACACCCAATTTCTATTCCTGAATGAAGCATTTCAGAAGTTTAATTTTTCTTGCTAACATCCAAGTAACTCAATGATGTTCATCTGAAAATGAGGGCAAAAGGTATTAAATTCATCAGCATATAAATGACTTTTTTAGATGTAAAGATAGATCACAGCAAAAGACATCCATGATTTCAAATGTTATTTCTTAGCGAGGAAAAATAAAGTCAAGTTTTTCATGTTATCATGTACAAACTATTTCACTGAACTGTTCTTGATATTATCATTTTCTGTTTTATGATTTTCTTCCAGAGAAACTAACTATAAAATAATGTATGTAACTCAAAATCCTTCAGACTCTTAACACATTTCTTTTCTCATTGTTTTTTTTTTTTTGTATCAATCCTGTTAGCGGAAAAAAAAATCATCAGTAATTGACCTTCACCAAGTGAATATGAGTGGCACCAGCTCAGAGTAAATTTCAAAATATCTGTCATCTTGTTTCCATCTCATAAGAAATGTAATGAAATCATAGAGACAAATTATACCAGAAATAAATGCAAGCAAATGCTTTTGTACTCTAGTCACTTTAATTTTAGTAGATACATAGTTCTGGACTATCATTTTATGATCTCTTATGAACTGTTAATACAAGTACATACCATTTGCAATGACATAGATGGACCTAGAATTTATTATGCTGAGTGAAACGTCTGACAGAGAAAGATAAATATCATATGATTTCACTTATATGTAAAATCTAATTAACAGAAAGAACAAACTAATCAAAAACAGACACAAATATAGAGAATAATCTGGTGACAGCCAGAAGTATAGGGTGTTAGGGGACTGGGAGAAAGGGATGATGGGTTAAAGAAGTACAAATTAATAGTCTGAGGGTTGGAGAGCATGGCATAGGGAATGTAGTTAGCAATAATGTAATGGCTAGGTGGAGAGCCAGAGAAGAGAAAGAGAAAGAGGAATCATTTCATAAACTATATAAATGTCTGACCAATGTACTATATAATTGAAATCAATAATAAAATAATTTTTTTAAAGTATAGAATCAATCAAAAATCCCTTATAAATTGACCAAAGTTCAATTGTTTATTTATTCATTCACTCATTGATTCAATAAACACCTATTGTTAGACTAATAAGGGTCAGATGCTAAGCCCATTACTATTAGATATTTTGGAAACTGAATTTATAAAACTCAATAATTAATTGGATATGAGTAGAGAAAGAGGAGTTATATGAATAAGATATGGCTCCTACCTTTAAGGAAGGCACAGTGTATGGGGAGACTAATAATAGACTCCAGGTTTATTACACTAATCTGTAGAAGTAAGGTGAGAAGATAACTACCTGCCTGACAAAGATTAAAATGGCTACTCGAAGGAGACATCATCTGAGACCTATCTCTATCCGGCAATTAGAATAAAAAATATAAAAAGATCTATAAGTATAAAATCACAATATAGTTTTTTTTAACACTAAATAGTTATATTCAAAAAGGTAAATAGTGTGTGCAATGGAGGGAAATCAAATTGTGCCTTTTGGGATATTGATTTTTAAGCCAGTTATTAAGAAACCAAAGACTCACAAAGCACCTTTGACCCTCCCAATCTCCTGACTAAGAAATTAAGATGTAAAGGCCTGCTTTGGGAATAGGATCTTAGCATGTTCACTAGCATTTGATAGTAAGGATCCATGCAGGAGCCTGTCACCTAGACTCCCCTCTGTGTCCCCTTGCTCCTGAGTGGCCCAGCAGGAATTTGCTTACCATGGGTTTTGCTCGGTCTCAGTTACCTGTAAATTTTCTATTTCCATTTTGAACCCCAGACCCCTGCCTCCTTTCCTTTTTTCTTTTGTACAAAATGGCATATAAACTTTAATTGTGCAATGCTTCTTTAAGTTTTCATCTTCTTATGGACCTCTGAATGGTCATTCATATAATAAACTTGAACATTTTCTCTTGTTATTCTGTCTCTGCTAATTTGATTTTTAGCCCAGGCAGCAGAACTTAGAAGATGAGAGGAAAATTATTTTTATTAGTCCCCACATTGAGTATGAAAAATGGAACTGGAAAAATAAGTTGTGGCTAATCTATATGTGTGCTGATATATGTAAATATATTCCTTCACTAATGGGGTTAACACTGAAAGCTTTTATATTGCAATGTGACAAGATCAATGATGCGTTCTAGAAAACAGCAGAAGGAAGAATTAAAGAGGGATCTGAAACAGTGATAATAGGCAAATACTAAAGTAATACATGAAAAAAAAATGATGAGCATCTGAAATAAACAATGGAGATGAAGAAATGGGATTCAGACATACAGTTGATCCTAAGTGCTGCCAAGGTCTGTCTTTGTAAATATGCCTAGTCACTAAAATCAGTACTTGAATCACCTGTAATCATTTGCAGACATGGATAGAGTGGTGAAAAATTTTAGTTGCTCAAAGTGCATATTCCCAGCTGAAGTCAAACAAGGCGATCTTCCGTTTTCTCATTTCAGTTTTGTAACAAAACCAGTGTTCTGTCCACAGTCTGTTTAGCGCCATGTTTTTTACATCTCTGTGCTTTTCATTGGTGATTTCACTGTTTAAAATGGCCATCAAGCACTGTGCTATTTAGTGTTCCTAAGTGCAAGAAGGTTGTGATGTGCTCAATAGAGAAAATATGTGTGTTAGATCACTTCATTCAGGTATTAGTAATACTGCTGTTTATCAGCTGTGAATCCAATGTTAATTAATTAACAATATATTTTAACTAAGGTGTCTTTAACAAAACACCCAAAACAAGGTTATACATTCACCTCTTGACAAAAATGTCATTACCAGAGGCTCACGGGAATCTAATTTTGTTCTCATGGGAGTGATCTAGCATTCACCAATTCATTATTCAAGGTAACTTTATAGAACATGAATACTGTGAATTATGAAAATCAACTTTGTTTTAGAATTTATAGGATTTGGTGGCTTGCTGGATATGGGGAGAAAGGAGAACTCAAAAATAAACATCACTCTTGCTTGAGTATCTGAGAAGATAATGTTTTTACCTGAAGCAGGGAAGACAGGAGATGGTACATATTTTAAGAATGAACATTGACTTAAATTTCAAATTGGTCGAATCTGAATATGTTCAATCTAAGGAACATACAGGTAGAGAAATTTAGAAAGCTTTTGGGCATAAAGGTGTGGGACTCAAGGGTGAGGTCAGAGTTGGTGATACAGACTAGAAAGTCAGTAACATGGAGAGAAGAGTTGTAGTCAAGGAATGAATGGGGTCACAGAAGAAAAGATATATAGTAAAAAGAAAAGTGGGCTGAGAAAGAGCAATTCTCCCTGCAATAGTAAACAGAAATGGAGACTATAAATAAGCTATAATTTCAGAGGAAACCCAGGAGAAAGGGAGAAACAGAAGGTAAGGAAGTAGTTTCACAAAAAAGGAGCAGGCTAAAAGGCTCATTGCTCTAGAGAACTCAAAAGAGAAAGAGAGGGAGAGAGAGAGAGAGAGAGAGAGGGAGGGAGGGAGAGAGAGAGAGACTAGGAAGAGACCATTGGATCTTAAAACTGGGGGACCTTTGATGACATTAGTGAGAGGAACTCCAGGAAAATGGAAGGGGAGAAGCCAGACTGCAGTGGGAGAAGTGGGTAGAGAGAGTTTGCTCTTTCAGAGTTTGGCCATAAAGAAAATAAGAAAGGTAGGTTCTCAACTTGAGGACTAGGTAAAAAAAGAAGAGAGGGGTATCATGAGGCTTGCCTTCTGAGATTATCTGGGGGTTGTAAGTAAAATAAATGTATCCCTTTACCAATGAAATCTAGAAAGCTGGATTTAAATTGCTATTTTAATTATAATTTTTGTTTTGCTACAATTTATCTGAAGCTTAAATTGCCATTTTATCATTCATTCATTCAACAAATTTTACTAGGGCCTACCATATGTCTGGCATTATTCTAGACTCTGGAGATATATCAGCAAATAAAATACACAAAAGTCCCTGTCTCTCTGAAAATTATATTCTAGTATGCCATGTCTGCCAGAAAGAGCAATGCTATTATCTGAGTTTAATGTAAACCAACAGATAATATATGGAAGTCAGAAAATTAACAGGGAATGAAATAAAAAATAAAGAGGAATTCTTCTAGAATCACTCCATAGGAATGGAGTTTCCAAAAATTCACAATAAAGAATAACAGGAATGACCTTAACTATAACAAATGAAAATAGCAGCTGATGAAGAGTTCTGGCAGGTTTGTGGTGAATAGGATGACAGGGAATGTTGGATAGCGACTTGCTCATTTGAAAACTATAAAGTGTAATTTTTTAACTGGCACACAGCATTTGAAGTACCAACTGTTATATTGGTAACTCCCCAACAACTCTAGGATAGAAAATAGTTCATCTAGTTAAATACCTAAAGGATATCCTTTTATGCACCTCAAGAATAGCTAAATATCATTTTGTTTCAAAATCAGAGAGATTTAGCTATCCTAGAGTGATATGGCCCTGGGATTTAATTCTAGTGTGAACATGAAAATGCATCTTCAATCTTTAAACTGCTTGTCCCTTAGGTGACAGCTGAGGAAAACCACAAGACTGACAGAACTATTAATGGATTTTGTGACACAGTTGAGTATCTGAAAACACATTATTAATAGTATAACGCTATTTGGCAGTAATGGCAATGAATAATGATGGCTAATTGATTTGTAGAAATGTAATGCACTCTTTATCGATCTATATAAATTGGTAAGCAAATAATTTTTTTGTTTGGAAGCATGTAATTTTAATCCAGGGAATCCTTGGAGATTAAAGTGTTAAAATACTTTATTAGTTAATTTATAAGCTACTTATTTTGATTTTTGATAGATCAGAAAAAGGCTAAAACAAAGGGGACATGGTATATTAAATTGATAATATACACAGTACTACAAAGTTTATGTTTAACTGACTTAAAAAATAAATTTTGAGTACTTTATTTTTATCAGTCTTTAAATAATTAATGTATTGTGAATTATTCTTATTTATTCACGTTTTAGGAATTTAGCAAATTCCTAAATGACCTCTGACAAACACTTTAGTGACCAATTGGACAGTATTTTTGGAAGGTATAAATTTTTTATAGAACTCAAATTTAACATTTATATGACTGTCTCTCAATCTGAATTGGTAAGATTTAATGTAATTTCTATTTAACTGCTAGTTGACTCAGCCCAGTGCCTTTTGAAGTGTTTGCCAGGAAAACAAAAGTGGAACACAGAGCAAAATCTATTTATAAAAAAATATATAAAATAAGAATTTAGATGTAAGGTAAAAGGATAAAGAAAGCTGTGTGTTTTTTAAGAAAAATCTAACCAAAAGAAGAGACTTCTACATACATGATAGAGGCAATTGAAAAACCATTTCAAAACCGATATGAATTGATGTGGCTATAATTACTCACCAGAATAGCTAAAAATGAAAAGATGCAAAAATAACAAAACTGGTGATGTTAGTGAAGATGCAAAGCAATCAGAACTCACATGCACTGCTGGTGGTGTGTAAACTGGTACCACCACTTTGGAAAACTGCTTGATATTATCTATTAAAGCTGAATAGATGTATACTCTATAGTTTAGCATTTTAGTCACAGGTATAAACTCAACATAAATCTATCCATATGTTCACAAAAAATGCACTGTAATAATCATAAGAGCATATTTCATAATTGCCAAAAACAGAATACTCCTCAAATACCCAATGATGGAGCAGATAAATAAATTACAGAATAGTCACATAATAAAATACTACATGACAATTAGAATAAAAAATCTATAATTAGTACAGGCAATTTTGATGACTCTTACAAACAAAATGAAGTCATAAAATGAGCCACATGCAAGAGTATATACTATATTGTCCCATTTATATCCAGTAAATAACCAGGGAAATCAGGATAGTGGTTACTCATGGCAGGTGGGTAGTATTATGCAAGTAAGGTTCTATTTCTTGATCTTATGATGGTCACAAAAATGGTTATGAAAATCCTTCAAGCTACATAATTATGATCTGTGTAAGTTTTAAAAATAGATACTTTTTAGAGCACTTTTAGGTTCATAGAAAAATTGAAGGAAAGTTATAGAGATTTTCACACACCAACCCAAACATACATATGCATAAACTTACCCATTATCGACATCCCCCACCAGAGCAGTACATTTGTTATAATTGATAAAACTACATTGGCACCTCATTATAATTCAAAGTTCATACTTTACATGAACGTCCCATGGCTTAATAGCTCATTCCTTTTTAGCACTACCAATATTCTACTGTCTGGACATGTTGAAGTTTATGTATCCATTTATCTACTGAAGAGCATCTTGGTCACTTCCAAGTTTAGGCATTTATAATTAAAACTGCTGTAAACATGCATGCACAAGTTTTTGTGTAGATATAAGTTTTCAACTCTTTGGGGTAAATACCAAGGAGCATGATTGCCGGATCATATGGTAAGAGTATGTATAGTTTTGTAAAAAATAGTCAAATTGTAATTCACAGTGACATTTTGAATACTCATCAGCAAAGAATGAGAGTTTTTGTTGCTCTATATTCTTGCCAGCATTTGGTGTCAGAGTTCTTGATTCTGACTTTTCTAATAGGTGTGTAGTGATATCTCATTTTTTGTTTTAATTTGCATTTCCTTAATGACATAATGTGAAGCATCTTTTCATATATTACTTGTCATCCATATATCATTTTTGGTAAGATGTCTTTTGAGGTTTTTCACCCATATTTTATTTGGGTTCATTTTCCTATTATTGAGTGTTAAGAGTTCTTTATATGTTTTAGATAACAGGCCTTTATCAAACATGTATTTTACAAATATTTTCCCCCTGTCTGTAACTTATCTTCTCCTGCTCTTAAATCTGTTTACTTTTCGTGTATACATTATATCATTTATTTTGTATTTAGAAGTTTCCCTTACGTATTATGATATATATACACAACCCAAATTTTAACATTTTAACCTCTTCTAAGTACAGTTTGGTGGCAGTAAGTACATTCACATTGTTATGCATCCATCACCATTATCTATCTCTAAAACTTTTTCAATATCCTAAACTGAAACTTCATGCCCATTAAATAATAACTTCCCATCCATCCTTTTCACCAGCCTCATGAAAACCAGTTTTTACTGGATTCTACCTTCTGTCTCTATGAAGTTAGCTAGGTATCTCATTTAAATAGAATCAACATATTTGTCCTTTTGTGTTTGAATTATTTCACTTAGCATGTTTCCAAGGTTCATTCATGTGATAACATGTATCAGAATTTCATTTCTTTTAAAGATAGAATAATATTTCATTGTATGTCATTATTAAATAACACATAAATGGTCATTACATCAAAGCCATCAGGCCAAACATCTTTGGCCAACCAGCTTATAACTTGTATAACACCATGAGCAAGTTAGGTAAAATTGTGTATAATGATGTGCATGATCACATGATTATTATCACTATAATATTTTTCATGGAACTTAGAGTGTTCCCTGTTCCCTCAAATGTTTCCCTTCTTCACCTCTGACATGTTATTTAAAATTCCACACAAGCTATTTCTAAATGCAAATATTCCTGAAAAGAGTAACTTATTAAGATGATAACATTTTAGGATAATTTAAATACATTGCTTTCTTTTGTGGCAGGAGACAGACCTTAAAAGGAAGGGAATGGAAACCTTTTTCTGTTTCTAGTACATTGTGACATTATGCCATTTAAATGCTCATATCAGCCCTAGAAAGCAGGACTGATAATCCTCCTCTTGAATATGAGAAAACGGAGAATCAGGCAGGTTCAGTAACTGGAACCAGATGAACAACTTTTATGTGGGAAACTGGATTTCATTTTCAGGTCTAATGCTTTTCTACTACACCTTGCCACCTACCAGGAAGAGATATAATTCATGAAAGAAGAAGGAAAAGAAAGAGAATAACTACCCTATCAAATTCCTAATTTGTCCAAAGCTAGCCTAGGTTGTCAATTTGACTGACCTATTTCACTAGAAATTGTTCTTAATCATGAAATAACTGATGTGAAAAACATCAAAATTAATTTAAATATTTAATTCATACTGACCTTTCCCAATTAAACAAAATTTATTGGGGTGGAAAAAGTATCTCTAGCTATTATGCCCACAGTGTCTCCCATGGATTGCTTTTTTCCTAAGGATGAGAGAAAAAAAAATACCAGTCCTACATTTGGTAAGTCATTTCAGTGTTTGAAATCCTTGTTTTTAGAGATTTCTTTCTTAGATATTAACAAAATTCTTTTCGCTGGCCTTTAAAATTATTTCTCAGAGTAGACAGAGACTAACTGGGCACTATCCCCCAAATACTAGAAGATTCTCAGTGAGCTTTCTTTCTCTAGGTGAAAATAATTCTAATGGTTTTCATCCCATCTCCTAAATTAATCTGAATTTTCTTATACTTTAGTAAGAAATATCAAGATTAAGAAAGTAATAATTTATTTAGTATCAGTATCAGCTATGATCCATAACTGCCAAGTGCATGTGCTAGTATCAAGCATAAACATAAAAGTGGTTTTATTAGTTTAATGTACTTTAAACTGAAATAACCTAAACCGATATTTATTAAAACATGGAAAGACATAACTATATTTCTCAGATCTTAAGACATATCTTACTATAATGTTTTAATTTTATTAAGATTGAATTATACAGTGACATACAAACAGAGATAGAGATAGGAAGTAGTAGATATAAAAATAGATATAGAAACAGAGATGAGAATCATGAAATTAGATATATTCAAACTATTTCTAAAGAAAATACAAAGGACAGATGCTAAAATGATAAATAACTATCATGAGAAAAATATTCACATATTAGTTTATTGCTTTTTGGAGGTTATCTTATTTTTTAAGATATAACTTACATATCATAAAGCTCACATGTTTAAAGTATACAATGGATTTTAGTATACTAACAGAATGGTACAGTCACCACCATTATCTTATCTTAGAATCTTTTCATCACTCCATAAAAAATACTTAACACCCATTAGCAGTCATTCCTCATTCCTATACCTTACCCCTTCTCCCATCCCTAGGCAACTACTAAGGTACTTACTGTTTGTATAGATTAAATTATTCTGAGTATTTCATATAAATACAATCATAGAATATGTGATCTTTTGTCACTAGCTTTTTTTACTTAGCATACTATTTTTGAAGTTCGTCAATATTGTAAAAGTACTTTTCTAAGAATGATTTTACAATAATATTCTATTCTATGGCTATGTTACATTTGTTTTTCCAATTCATCATTTGGTGAGTATTTGGATTGTTTCCACTTTTTTTGGTTATTGTGAATAATACTACTATAAACATTTGTATGTACATTTCTGTGTGAAGATATGTTTTCATCTCCTTTGGGTAGATATATAGGAGTAGAATTGCTGCGTTGTGTGATACCTCTATGCTTCAACTTTTAAGGAACTACTGAACTATTTTTCAAAGTAGTTGTAACTTTTACAATTCCACCAGTAATGTATGAGAGTTTCAATTTCTTACATCTTCACTAATGATTGTTATTTTCTCTCTTTTTTTAGTATAACCATTGTGTGGGTATAAAGTGATATTTTAATGTGGTTTTTATTTGTATTTTTCTAATGACTAATAATGCTGATATCTTTTTTTTGGAGAACTGTCTATTCAAATCCTTTGTGCATTTTTTAATCAAGTTGTTTGTCTTATTGAGTTTTAAGAGTATTTTGTATAGATTCAAGTACCTTATCAGGTATATGATATGCAAATATTTTCTCCCATTCCCTGGGTTGTCTTTTAACTTTCTTGATGGTATCTTTTGAAGCCCAAAAGTCTTTAATTTTTGTAAACTACAACTCACCCATCTTCTCTTTTATTATATATGCTTTTGATAGCATTCCTAAGAAATCACAGCCTAACCTAAAGTCACAGAGATTTATTCCTATTTTCTTCCAAGAGTTTTTTAATTTTAAGTCTTACATTAAGTCTTTGATCTCCTTTTAGTTCATTTTACTGTATAATGTTAAATAGTAGTTCAAATCCATATTATCTATATGGATATCCAGTTATCCCAACACCATTTGTTGAAAAAAACTAGTCTTTTCTCTATTGAGTTGAGTTGGTCCCTTTCTTAAAAATCAGTTGACCAGAAATGCTAGGGTTTATTTCTTGATTCTTAATTCTATTCTATTGATTTATATATTTATCCTTGTACCAGTACCACATTGTCTTGATTACTGTAGCTTTGTACCAGGTTTTGAAGTTGGGAAGTGTGTCTTCCAAATGTGTTCTTCTTTTTCAAGATGGGTTTGGCTAGTCTGGTTCTCTTGTATTTCCATATGAATTTGTGGATTAGCTTTTCAATTTATCAAAAAGAATACAGGTGGGATTTTGATAGGGATTGTCTTGAATCTGTAGGAGGTTAAGTCTTTAATACCTTTCATTAAGGACAAACTATTATAATTAATTATGTAATAAATGATTACACATTTTATAAAAAAAGTTTAAAATATGCACTCTATAAGCAGTTAGTTGTCAACAATAACAAACATGTTAGCTAGAAAGTACATGAAGAATAGATGGAAATAGTCTCAGATATTTTTAATGTATTAATCTTTGGGTACAAGATTTAGGTACTATAAAAATATTAAAGATTTAAAAATTTATTGGCCCCAAAATTTAAAAAGTAATTAAAAATTTAAATTCATAATTGTTCAATTTAATGTCTACAAAACACAATTTTGTGTTGAAAGTGTTCAGAACAAGTATCTCCAAAATGTGCCACTTCAGCATGTGGATTATTTAAGCTAATGTCAATCAAGACCCAGCAGACTCAAGAAAATATGTTACCTCTCCATTAATTACCTAAAAGAATTTAGATATGGGGCCTGGTTCAGAAAGAGAGAGGACTTTTTATCTGAATGACCTATCTGTATGGCAGGACAAATACCTAATTACTAAATAGCTGCTCTTCTTATCACCTTGTGAATTGCCCTCCTCCTCTTTGAAAACCCAGACCCCTATGCCATTCCTTAGCTCAGAATGGCATATAAACCTCAAATACCCAACTTACCCTTGGGTCTCACTATCTTTGTGAGCCCCCATACATATGTAATTAAACTTATTTTTCTCCTGTTAATCTATCTTATATCAATTTGATTATTAGACCAGCCAAAGAACCTAGAAGGGTAGAGGAAAAAATTTTCCTTTCCTATAATGTCAAATAGCTTAATTCTGAAAATGTTTATGTAACACTATAATGACATTAAGTCATAAGAATATAAGAGCATATACATGACAAACTAAAATTACAGACCTATCTTCAAAAAATGTTGTAACAGAGATTTTGCTTACTTGATTAAAATAACTCTAATTTTAATACATCAAAAATTGCTTGAGCTAAGACCCGAAAAGAATCTGAAAACCTATTATCAGTAAAGGTTTTTAAAAAAGCCCTAGGATCAACTATTAAAGGATCACATATTTCTCAACTTTGCAAAATGAAGTAAAGTCTTTTGTGTGTTTCTTTGAAATGTAAATAAATTGCATGATATCGGTGTTATGGTCTGTTATTCTGTAATATAGAAGTCAAGCAATATTAGATCATACAATAGTCTAAAAAAAAATTCCTTCTCCCTTTGACCTAGTTTCAAAAGCATATTTTCCCTTGGCTTTGAAGATGAATAAATATACTTGTTAAAGTACAGGTCAAGTCATCTATTCTTAGTAATAGATTCTGTTAATTATCATCTGGTCCCTGTTAAAGTAATTTTTAAATTCTTCTTGGGAAAAATTCTATATTGAATAAGGCTTCTAATTTCTCTTTTACTTACTAAATGGTTATATATTGGCTGTTTAGGGGATCTCTAATTATGTTCAGCCTTTTAATAGAAACAGAAATTTTAAATATATTTCCACAGCTGAACAGGTATCATAAATTGAGAAATCTGAACGTTGACTTGCCTTGTAACCCCCTTAGTTATTCCATAAATATTTAAATACTGGGACAACCATATTCTTCAATAAAAATCCCTCTATAAAACATACATTATTATCCATTATATTTCTCAAGCACCACTATGGTTGTTATGTAAGCAAGATTAATAGAAGGTAAGTTTTTGCCCAGCAACTGCTAAATGAAAAATGTTAGCTATAATCCTTAGTTCTATTAAGACAGAAAATATTGGCAAAGAGATTGTGATTTTGTATTTTCAAATTGGTTGGCATTCCCTACATCTAGATGCACTAGAAATTTGAAGCTGACTGCGCAGAATGAATAATTTCGTGTTCTTTCTCTAATAAATGGTTCAGTAGTCCCCTCCTTAGTACTTGAACTATATCTTAAGTTGATGTGCTAATTGAATAATAAAAATATTAAGAATACATTTGCAAATGTAGTATATCACTACTGCTATTTCATGATATACATAATTGGCATTAGAAATGTTAACTTAACCAATATCTAAAAGATTATGCAGAAACAAACTGGCAAATGTTTATCCTCTTGGTAGTTTAATAATGGTAATTTTTGAAAACTGAATTTTGTATGTAGGCAGTCAATACTATTACTATGACTATCTGATTCTTATGTAAATTCATCAGATTATTCACAATTAAAATAAAAATTAGAATTCCTGAACACTTCATTGATTATTACAATTATTTTCTTATGAAAGAATAAATAAACATTTATTAAAGTGCATCTTCCCTTCAGTTTATTGTAGAACTAATTGCATTCTATAATATATTTACTAAAGAGGAATATTATTTTACTAAAATCAAGAAAAAAATTATCTTTAGCTTTCATTAAAGTTAAAAAAAATTATCTTTATCTAATCTTGCTGGATTCTTTTAATCTGTTGCCCTCCCACCACTGTTACCTGTCTTTGTGGGTCTTTTACAACTCCACAAGGAAAGAATACATGGATAAGAACACCTAAGTTTTAGAGAAGTTATATAAATTGATTGAAGTCACACTATTAACAGTGACAAAACCTTAGTTCAAGTCCAAGTGGATCTAACTCAAAAATCACATGGATCTTTTCATTATACCATGATTCTTCTCTACAGCCAGTAGCAATTACTGCCACAATCACTACCACCTTTACTTGATCCCTTAAACAATACAACCAAACCCTCACATCAAAGCAATATTCATGTTCTAGGATAATTTAAGGTAGATTTGGAGGTTTCAAACATCAGAGCCTTACTCGAAAGTGACATCAAAGCTATGAAGGAGAAAGCCTGCTCTGCATAATAGAGACCTCTGAGAACAATGGCTGCCAGAGTAAAAGGAACTGGGAAAGGCAGAGCGTGACCTACTTGTTCTCAAATACACTCACTCTGTGCTATCTCTATGTTGGTGATACCGCTGTGTCTCATAGTTTTCCTAAAGGATTTATCTACACCAAAACATTCATGAGTGGTACAGATTTTACTGAAGATTTTATAGAAAAGATAGAGGAAGAGATTTACATTATACATTTCTCCAAAAAACATTTGAAGTCTTCCATTAGATATTTATTTTCTCTTCCAAATCACTACCAGGACTTTTTTTTCTCTTCTTTTTTACTACATGCTATGTAAACTTGTTGACTTTTTTATTCCTTCCCTGTATTTCTCAGGACTTTCAAATACTCCTCTCCCCTTGAGAATGTTGAAAATTTCATCTATGCACCTCATATCACATGACACTTGGAAAAATAAAGATCTTCAAATTTATACTACTCACCCTTAATAGGAGGCAATGAGAAATTATAGTATTTTTTTAAACTGAGCTTGGATATACCAAAACCACCTTTTATAAAATTATGTGGACTGGTACTATTCTCTCTATATATTGTGACTGTGTCATGTTGATTCTTGCTTTCCTCACCTTGGTCTGACTCTCATCCTCACTTTCTTTACATTTTGAACCTCAGGTCTGACTTTGACAAAAAATCAGAATGGATACTGCTTCCAAATGTATTATTGGTAACAATCTACCACATCCCTATTTTTTAGCATTCCCTGTGCACCTGGCAGTATGGTGACTACTTCACAAATAACTGCATTTAAACCTCCTGACAAGTATGCAAAGTGGATATTACTTTTTACATTTGCTCCTTGGCCCTCCTTTGTCATTAAACAAAATCTTTCATCTTTGCCCTGATACTTTGGTGGAAAAGAAACTGTGCTCACTAAGTATCCAGGAATGTGTTGCTGAACAGCTGAGCATAGATAGGTAAGAACTATTCAGTATTGACCTTGATCTCACATCTAAATGATTTAATGAGACAAAGAAAGTATGACATACTTAAATTTAATTTACTGAAGTTATGCAGTGTTTAATAACTTATCAAGTGGTGTCACCTGCATAATCTTTCCTAATCTTCAGAGCAATCCTGAGAAGCAAATATTGCTATGACCTCATTTTCACAAATGAGGAAAGAAGACTCAGAAATTTTAAGAAACCTACACAAAAGCCTGCTAGCCAATGGCCAATGTAAGAGCTATCTTTATGTCTTTATCATCTCCCTCCAGAATGAACAATGCCATGACTAAACACACACACACACACACACACACACACACACACACACACACACATATGTGTATAGTCATGACATTGTATATATATATATATATGTAAAATATATATATACATATGAGATGTGTATATACACACATATAGTAGTATGCATATATATATGCATATATATGCATACTACTGTATATATACTATATATATGCATACTACTATATATATGCACACACACACGCATATAGTAGAAAGTGTGTATATGTGTATGTGTGTGATTGTGTGCATCTTAAAGAAATGGCAACTGGGTTCCAAGGCTGAATTATTTCATACAGATATTAACAAATGCTCAACAGTTGTCTCTCTAAAGAAGTAAAAACTTCAAGTACAGTGAGTTGATTCAGAATATATTCAAAAAATAAAAAATCTACTTTAATTTCATCACTTAAAGCTCATATTTCTAATCTGCAAATGAGATGTAACTGTTACAGGATTTTGTGTCATTTCAAAATGCACTATTTTATTTTGACTTGTATATGGGTAGGTATTGGGGGTGAGAGTACCACAATCTTTTCAGAGCTGAGAGCATCTAAAATTCTGAACCCAGACCTGATAATATATAATACTCTTTCAAGCTATATAGCAATAAACGAAGAAAAATGATGTGGTAGCTAGAAGAGAATGATGTGAGTAAAGAACAATTAAAATGGTGGGAATCAGGACAACATAGCATATGTGACATATATAACCAAGCAAATATAACCCATAAAGCACAGATTATGTTTCAAAAGGAAGACCTGAACATGAAATAATGACAATCATAATAATAGTTAACATTTCTTTAACACATACAATATGTCAAGACCTTAACATGCGTCACCTCATTTAATTCTCACATCGACTACATGGAGTATTATTATTATCATCCCTATTTTTGTAGATAAGAAATTAAGATTTAGAAAAGTTATGTAAGAGCCCAAAGTCACCTCTTACTAGCTTTTACAAAACAAATAATTAGGTAATTTCAAACTAAATGTTCTTTAAAAATTGGGGTAATTTATGGCAGCTCATACATTTAAAATTGAGGAAGTTCTGTAGCAACATGGGCTTAATGAAATGAGTAGAATTGACTTCATGAAGTAGATAAAATGTTAATTTAGCAAATGTAGTTAAGGTTCTTCCCATATAGAGGCTATATGGGGGTGGGAGGATGAGGAAAGGAAGAGAAGAGAGGAGGGGAGAGAGAGGAGACTGAAGTGGAGGAGGGGAAGGAGATTGGAAATAATGGGTAAAAAAAAAATGAAAGAGACTCATCCTAAATGTATTGTAATGAATTCTCACTGAAAGCAATGAAAAGAGAACAGGAGAAAGTTTAAATGTCATGAATATCTAAAATATTTGAACAAATATTTTAGTTAATTGCCTAAGGTAAGGTTTGGAAAATAATTATCTAGCTAATCTCTTCTTAGAAAGAACAGAATATTAAGTAATTTGATCACAATCATCATGAGAGAGGTTTATATAAAATTTCGTTTCTCAGAACTTCATCTTAACTCTTGCTATTTACATCACCATTTTTGAGACCAGAATATTGAAGCCACGAACTATGCAATCATGAATAAATAGTAAACACGCTATGGTGGGTTTGTTTTCCTTACTCAGGTTTTTATGTGGGTTGAATATGGTAGGAGCTACATCATGCATAGTCAATTGCATTCAGTTCATCAGCTGATTACAGACATCCCTCCACAGAAAGCTTCCATCCTTGATATGCTGAACTCTATTACCCAACTCTGAGGCACAATGAAAGATTCATGAGGACAATGCCAGTGTAAAGGTGTGAAATGCAAAATATCTAGGAGAAGATGAAATTATTTTAATTCATTGCTCAATCACAATGTGTTTTATATAATACAGTGTGGCAAGCTGAATACATGATTGAAAACATATCTTCATAAACTCTGGCACCTCATACTGTAGTTATCACCTCTACAGATATGCAGAGTAATAATACCTCACCTAGGCAGAATGCTGATGAGAAGCAGAAGGCAGTCACACCTGTGAATAGCTGGTACACATTTACTCCCAAAGCCAGACCTAAATCTTCCATATTTTATTCAGTGAAGGAAGAGTTTGTTGGACTTTCACATAAAACATTTTTACTTTTATTTTTCATATAATTCTAAGAAATTTGATATAGCTAAGGATCTATCCAAATAAAAATCACATGCTCTTCCATATATTAGCTTTGATGTATTAGTTGGTAAGACATTTAATCTTTCAAAGTCTCCATTTCTTCACTTGTACAATGGGTATATTTCATAGGATAGTTATAAAGTTGTAATCAGCACATTCACATAAAGTATAAAGACAAAATAGGTGCCCTGAAGTTTAAACCCAGATTTTTTTTTATAGAACCTAGCACTGTACAGTGAACCAACTACCTTATCTGAGCCTCAATCAGAGAAAAAGCAATCTTTTCTAATACCAAAAAAAAAAAAATAGGCTTTTCTGGAATTACTGAGGAATTGATTATATATTGATCTCCGTAGTGAAAGCTTCGTAGGGGATTTTGAAGAGTAACTTTAATTTATTTGATTGTCTTGTTGCTAGCATTAATAGTTCCCTAAGAATTCAAAATGCATAGCAATTTGAACCTAACTAGCATAGGAAAAATAGCCTTTCCTAACCTTGTTTAGGAATTAACAGAATTCCTAAATGTGCCAAGTGCTGTCCTGGGTACACTACACATGCCATTTCATTTAATCCTCATGAAACTGAAATTCGGAGAGGGTATTAAACTACCCCCACGGTCACATAGCTGATGAAGAGGAGCAATAATTCAAACCCAGTTGGATCTAACTTCGAAACATATATTCTCTCTGCACAGAGACAGAGAAGTCTTACCACATGTTTAAGAGATGCATGATTATAATATTTAATGGCTAATATTATTTTCTTCCAAATGCTAAGTAGCCCATTTAATGCTTTGGATAACAGTTATAATCATGTGTTGCATCTAAGTAGAGAAACTAAGGGAAAATGATAATATAAATGGACTTTTATTCCTGGGTAAAATAAAGGCTAGGATATGTATTATCCTTTTTATTATAATTCTGTTTTCATAATTTCTAGACTGAAACTTAGTAAAGAGATGACATGGCACTCCACAAAAGTTCTAAGCAGTTGGGGAATTTTTGCACATGTAAGTGTAGTTTTCAACCTGCTACATTCATCTAGAATGATTAAAGACTTGGATATGAACTGTTTTGTGAAATGAAATCAGAGAATAAAGTCAATTCTGTTTACTGCTTTCGAGTATAGCTCAACAGAAATAGTTATGTTACTTACGTACACTAATTTTTCTCTTATTACCATATCAATACAAAAAGCTTATAGCAGTATATTGCATGAAAGACATCACCACATACATGATTACAGTTGATATCCACAATCACAACATAAAAGGAAAGCTACACAGGCATTATTTCCATTACAGAAGGTGCAGTCCTTACCTAGTTCCCAAAACAGGAAAATAAATGCATAAATGAATGAATGAATTAGCAGGGGCTACGACTCAGCAATTGGCATTCCTATTTCAGTTTTTCCCACCATGCATGCTCCTTTAAAAAAGAAAAGAAAAACCCACCTTTAATTTTAGGTTGTGATGAAAATATAATAAAATAGAAATTTTAAATGATTTAGTTTATTAACATTTGCTCTTAGACCCTCCCTGTTATAAAAATAGATGTTGTAATCTCTATCCCTAGAGCTATTTGAGACATTAATAGGACAAGTATCTATCCTTGAGGATTAAAAAACTAACAGGTAGACCAAAAAGTCTGACAGATTCTATTATAAGCCAATAATTAATATTCATGAAGAATTTACAACCACTTTCTTATCTTCTTGGAAAAAGTTCAATTTCTCAGACATTGACTATACTTACTCTGTGCAAGGCATTCTGAAGGATACTAAGGAAATACAATGGTAAGTGGGATGCCTAAAAACCAATGTTTACTTTGGCTATCTCTGAGACAGTAGAGGTTAAAGAAGGTTTGTTTTTTTTTTGGTTTTGGGGTTTTTTTCTCTCTCTCTCTCTTTTTTTCTTGCTATATCTCTATTTTTAAATTTTTATGTAATTAGCAGGCATTTGTTTTAGAATAATAAATAAATAGTAGAAAATGTATGGAAAAGGATATAGTATAGTATCATCTTATTTTCTGCTAGAACAGGGCTCCCATATTAAACTCCTCTGAAAATGCTTTGCTACCATGCTGAAAGAGAGGGCAAGCCCACGCTGACTGAACAATCACTATATTCAGGCATTTCTCATCACAACTTCTCAAGAAAATATTATTATCCTCATTTTATAGATTTAAAAACTGATTAAAGTGAGGCTATATGACTTGCCTATGGTCATGCAAAAAAGTTTTAGACCCTAAGTACAGTATTCTTTTCACATTGCCATGCTATTCTTTTTTCAATCCTGCAAACAAGATTCCCTTGCTGAGAATACCTATTTGATTTATGACTAAAATAGAAAATCAGATGAAGACCCAAATAACTCTATATTTATTTTTATTTGTAGCTCCCTAACACACCAAGTCTCAGTTCCTATTAAATCATCACTAGTCTTAATAAACTACTGCATTAAATTCATTATATCCAACACTGGTTTGCTAGTTGACCAAGTTTTCCCACTGGATAAAATGGAAAAAATTGTCAACTACTTGTTTTAAACTAATGTAATTCAAACAATTGCCCTGAGTGTCCCAGTTGGTAATAACTATGTTCGAAATAAAATCCTGAAATTTTAATTTGTACATTCAAGATTAGAAAAAAAATGAAGTAAACAGAAATGATTCAAGTTGAATCTAGAAATTTCACTCAATGAAAGAAAAATTCTAGAATTATAAATTAGAATTATAATTTTTTTAAGTCAGCAGTTAGGAAAGTTCCAGTTGAATTAATATTGATCATCAAAATGGTAGAGATTCTGATATACTCAGAAAGACTAATATTTACAGAAAAATGTAAGTAAAGTAAGTAGATACTGATTAGAAGTAAAATGACTTCTGGACATCAGGAAAATGATTTTTCTTGGAAAGGTTTAGTGACTGAAATTAGAAAAAAGAGGGACTTCTGTGGTATCAATGAGATTCTGTTTCTCAATTTCAGTATTAGTTACATAATACGCTTAATTTGTGTATTTTCTATTTGTATATTATAATTTAATAAATATTTCTAAGAAATTACTTCTAATACTGAGACTAAAAACACGCTGAGTGGTTTTCAAATGATGATTTTTGCATCTTTTCACTATAGATTTTTTTAAATGGTCATGAGAAGAACTTAGATATAGTACATATCTATTCTTTTGCACAAGAAAAAGACAAAAGAAAATTTCTTAAAATTATTTCACTGAAGAAAAAAAAAAGACCAATTCCTCTTAGTCCTCATATTCCAAAAGTATTTGACCTGGGATAAAAAGGAGTGATCTAAAATCCTCATACACAACAGGCTCCTAGTTAATTCTCCTTTCTTTTACACATATGTACACACATGCACAAACGCGCGCGCGCACACACACAAACACTTCAAACCATATAAACCTTCTCTGAAAAATGTCTTTGTTCTATAAAGAGTCACTATTGAGCAGGACTCATACACTTACATTTATAAAGGTTAACTATAAAATAATTTCCATTGGTATCATAGCTGACAAGCCACAAATGAGTTGTAAGATTATTGCTGCTTCAAAAAAATCTTTATTTTTAAAGTTGACAACAATTCTATATAATTTAAATTTTAATTTAATAATTTAAATAATTGAAAATTTGCACACTTAACTTCAACAGAGGCTAATGGTTCTTAAACTTCAGAATCCATAAGGATCACCTAGAACATTTGTAGAAAACATACACCTTTTAAACTTTATATCAGAGATTCTGCTAATATGCTAGGTAATTCTGAAATAGGTAATCAGTGTCCTACACTCTGGGAAACACTATCACTATCAGAATCTCAAATATTAACAGGTTCCAGGCACACTCTGCATGGGATTACAACAGATCACAGTGCAAGCAGTGTGCATAGACCCAAATAACTGGATGTTTTGTATCCTGGAAATTCAACAATCAATGAATTGACATCATGCTAGAGTAAAGCAAGGGGAAAAGACATAACAGGACAAGAGACTTCACCATGTGCTCTTAGTAAGTGATTTTTTATAAGACATACCCTGGCTGAAGTTTTATAAGTTTGTAAACTTCGTTCCAGTATTCTCGCAACCCTTCATCTGTGAGACAAAATGGATGATGTTAAGAGAAAGAATAAAATTCAGTCAACTTTTATGAAACCTTGACCCACAGTTGGCTAAGACCTAACAAACACTTTGGCTAACTAGGGGGCAAATCTTCCAGTCTGAGACAAGCCCCATTCATGGAAGTCATGACTCAACCTGTCACAACAAGTATATAAACATTACTTCTGAACTGTCATGGCCTATCACAGGGTAGCTTACTAATTTTTCTGAAACCTAGAACCTCATCATGCCAGAAGAAAAAGCTAAGTTGTTTACCCTCTTTCTCTGAATTATAATTTTAATGATAATTTATTCTCCAAATTATCATTTTAATCATTAATGTGCTTGGGTTTACAGAAGCCAAAGAAAATTCAAATGCGACCCAGAAACAGAAATGTGTCATCCTAAAACAGACATGTGATCTGTTCAACCTAGCCATCTGCTTCTCATGATGACTAATGCCGGATATTTCAGGGCAAGATACAGGCTTCTATTACACATCTGCTATGGTACATAACAAGGGAGTTCTTTTATTCCTGACCCTGGGTTAACCATCAATTGAAGCCTAATATTTTAAGACATCAGCCCTTGAACTCATTTATCCTTTACTGCACTCTATCTCAAAAAAAAAAAAAAAAACAATAATAGAAAGAAAGAATATTTGTCCAATATGTTTCTTCATCAACTCTAGACCAAAGCAAGTATATCTGTAGACAACCTTTTCTGGTTTCCATTAAGAAGAAGGCTGAATATTTGATATAAGAACAATATTTGTTGGTTACAGTAGGTGACTGAGAACTAGTTCACATTTGCAAATAGCCTGGAAACAAAAAGTGCCATACTGGCAATACTGAAACTAGATATTAGAATTTGTATGCTACAAATAACTAGTAATAATTACATGGGTTATAAATACTAACAATCTCTCTTAATATACTACTGAAAAATTCAATAAACAAGAAGCATAACTACATTTATTCATTTGTTCTACAGATATTTATAGAGTATCTCCTCTATGCCATTTACTGTGTTAAGTACTAGAGAAGTCATCATAGGTTTTATTTACCGTTATACAGTCCAAGTTGGGAATGGACAATTGTTAGGAAATAAATAGATCATATAATGACAATTTGAGATATATCTTCTGAAGGAAACCAGCATGGTTATGTTAGAGAAAAACTGGAAGAAACTACTGAGAGTGGTCAGGTGAATTTTCGCCAAGACATTATATTTAAACTGAGACAAAAGGTCAAGAAAACTAAGATTGTGCTAAGAGCAGGAGGGCAGTGTTCCGAGTAGAGGAAATACTGAGTCAAGTCTTGTTGGTGCATTTTAGGAACTTGAGATCAGTGTGCCTCCAGATCCTGGAGGACATTGTGTGCTCTTGTAAAGTGCTTGGGCTTTATGAGAAGTGAGATGGAAAGCCATTAAAGGACTTAAAGTGGATAAATGGTAGGAACATACAGTATTAAAAGATCACACTGAATGCAAAGAGGATAAAGGGAGTATGGGGAGATCTGTCAGATCAGTGACTCTCTAAAGTGCACACAGATGTCTGGGGATCTAATTCTCCAAGTGCAGAATGGGGCATGAGGTTCTGCATTTCCAACAAGCTCCCAGGTGATGCAGATGCTATTGGTTCATGGACCACACTCTGAATAGGAAAGTATGACAATACTTTTACAGTCATTCAGATGTTTTTCTCTTTTGATGGTGGCTTGAGCTAGGAAAATGTGGCAATAGAGGAAATTTGAGAGATGTGAGATATATTTGGGAGTCAGAACTAACAGATTCTCTATTGAATGCCTCTTAACATTAGAGTAGTGTGTATTTGAAAAACTTTGAAACCAACATTTCTGAAAATAAAGGAGATCCAGAAGTTCATGTTTCTACATTGAGTATGAATGGAGATAACAGTTGAGGAATTAAAGGTAGAAGTAGAAACTGTCAATGAGTAAGGCCAGGATTTAGCTTGAAGGATAGAAAGAAAGTGGTGATGGGTGGAATAGAAACATTGCCTGTTTGCCTGACAGCCAGAAAGTTACCAGCAGTATATAGTGAGAGGAGATTATACAGATGCATAGGAAAGCACCCTGAGGTTCAAAGTCAGAAGCTTCAAGTCTTAGTTCTGCTATATTGTAGCTCTATGTCTCTGGAAAAAAAAAAATTACTAGCCTCTTATATGTTTCCTTTCACTTAATAAAATATGATGTAATAGGATCATGTACATAAAAACATTTAGCATGGTGCCTATGATAAGAAGTATTAAAAATATCAATTGAATTACACTTATGCATCTTAATGGAGGTCCATTTTCTGCTTCTGAAGATATAAAAAGAAAATCATTAATGTAGTTACAGGAGGAAGTAATTTCATATTGTAGAGTGTGTTTCTATGCAACCCATATTATTTATGCTCTGCTGAAGATGTTTATCGACAATGAAGTCTTACTTAGAGACAAGCAATATCACCTTTAAATTCAAAATGGTCCACACCTCTGCAAATGCTATGAAGGTAATTGCCAATTAAAAATAATATTAGGTTAATACAGAACTTAAAGAGTTTATCCAGTCCCTTAGCCACACCTAAATGGATTTCTAAAAGGTAGCAGACACTTAGGTTATCAAAATTCGGGAAAAGAAGAGTTTGGCAAAATTGAGGTAGGCTTTTTCATGTCTCACTACAATGGTCACCAAGATTTTTTCTTAATGATTTGGTATCAGTCTGCTACTATTTATTTATTACTTATATCAAAAAAGAGGCATCCTATCTTTATCCTTCCTCATTCTATTTAAAGTATTTCCTCTTTCTCACACTGGCAGAGAGAAAAAAAAACAGCTAGTCATGCTTTATAACTCAGGTCTAGTGTGAAGTCAGGCTGACTTCAATTAAGCCTCTTTTGTAATTAACAGCAAATATTTACATATAAGCAGAGTCCCCCAGAGCTGTTTGATCTCTAAGTGTGTAAAGCATGACCCCTATAAAGGTACTCTGCATTATTAATTCATAGTGATTAGAGCCTTTCCAGTGACACAAAGGCATTCTCAGCCTTTTAAAATTATAAATTTAAAACAATGAGCTTCTTTATAATGTTAAAAGTCATGGGCTTTATAGCTTTCTCAGGATAGGAAAGAATTTATAGAGTACACCACACATAGCTATGGACTTGTTTACTTGTTGAATGCTATGCCTGAAATGAGCAACCAAGATCTTCTCCAAAACCTACTGTATCTGTATCTACTAAAGGCAGACAAGACAGATGGAGTCTCTCTCTCTAGATTGTCTGTCTGTCTGTCTGTCTGTCTGTCTCAAGTCTCTCTGTCTCTCTGCCTCTGTCTCTGTCTCTCTCTGTCTCTGTGTCTCTGTCTCTCTGTCTCTCTCTCTCTCTCTCTCCACCCTACCAACTAGGAAAATTCCCAAATCCTAACAGAAGTTCTATAAATTTCTCTTGAAAATATGATCTGCTATTAAAAAAGCAATAATTTTGGTCATTATCATTTTGCACACTCTGTCAGGCAATATTTAGGATCATACGCAAAATGTCACATGCAACTCTAGCCCTCCATAAGAATGTCTCACATCATTTCTGAGTAAGTCGATTCCTTAGCTGCGCAGAATCCCTCAGACTCAAAGGAAATATCCAGGTATTTCCTACCCCTGCGAAACGATCACTGTTCTCTTGCACTCACAGTCAGGACACACCCTTAGGGAACTGAATATGCCAACTGCTCAAATTATTCGAATCCTACAAACCAGTCCTTTCCTCCATTTGATCTCATGATAAATAAAGCCAAGTATGTGGGTTTCAGAGATTAAAAATCTTTCAAAGGACTTAACAGGCACTTATCTCTCATCTATACTTCTGTGATGGCCTTGATCAAGCTCTTCCTACTTTAAGTCTAACCCATTTAAATCCATTCTACACACTGACCCTGGAGGGAAAGATCCAAGGTGTGAATATTATCATGGTCCTGAGGCAAAGGGGAAGCTTGAATTTAACACATCAGACCCATTGATATTCTTGTTCGACTCCTTCACTAACCTAGAAAGCCTTTAAGGCAAGGAACAAATCATATTCATTTCATCAGTCCTGTAAATCAACACCAGGCATAGCATCTAATAAATACTGTATAAATGCTTGTTGAATTAGTAAGTATTAGTTTTTCAAAATCACAGATTCCCAAAAATGGAGATCAAAAGAGAAAGCGGTAAATACATAATGGTACATGCCGAAGATGCCAGACCATCTGTCACATCCTATTGTTTCCCACAGTAGTTAGAGCAATATTTAAATAAACAATATTACGACCTCCTGTTTTATTCAGAGCTTCTGAGATCACCATCACATCCTAAGTGATATTTAGGAAAATAATATTTTGTACCATTTTATTATTGAAACAAAGAAAAGCCGTGCTCTAAGTTTTAAGTAGAATGGAGCAGAATGATGTTTTCTGAACAGTTTCACTAAAATGGATTTAAATACACATCTTCCAATAATGATATCTCATTACCCAAATCTGCCTTCCCATATCTGCCTTCCCGTGCCTAGCGCATACACACATACATACAAACACACTCAAGATCTTTGATACTGCAAATCTTACTGACATATGGTGGGTAAAGCTTACGCACCTCTAACTGCCATTCCTTCCTGGCTACCCTTAACTGCATGGTAATCATAGTCATTACTGCCATAATAATAGTAATAATGCTTTGCGCTTCTACAGCACTTCTCAGATGATCTCAAAGCATGACTGCATCATGACTGTAAAAATTAAAAGAATGTTCACCTCCACTGGAGATGGTGTTTATAGTAAGGGCAGTAGCTCACAGACTTGCCTGACACCCACAAACCAAAATTATGAGAAGGCTTGCACAGATTTGTTTCTTTTATTTAGCCAGAAAAGGGTGATTTTATGGATACAGGTCAAGACAAGTTCCAGAGGGGCCCATCAAAGAAGAAATATCTCTTATCTGACACAGACTGACCTTATCAAATACATTTTATACTGACAAGCAGAATTTTTTTTTTTTATGATTCCATGTTTAAATCTGCAAAGTGCCTTTCAAGGTATGACAACAAATTAACCAGCTATATCATCTAGTCTTGGTCTCCAGCCTCAAGCCAAGTTTTCTGTATGACTCAAACTTCTCCTTGTCTCCATTTCATGTGATACTTTCACACTCCCCCGATATATCCCTGCATGGATTATGTGGCCATTGTCATTATCTTCCCATGATTTCAGGGAATCACTTAGGAGACTCTAGAAAACAGAAAAAACTCAATCTACTTTTCACAGGTACAGAGCCATCTATAAGAATGATCCTAAGTTATGAAAGGCTGAGGTATTTCTGCCACAGTCTAAATTGGAAATTTCCCTTACCCCCGCTTCCAGATTATATTCAGTGTCTACCAAGTGCCTGTGAAGTGCCAGGATAAGGCCAAGCACTGGGAACAATAATGTAGAGATTGTTTCTCTGCCCTTGAGGAGTTCATATTCTTTGTAGGCTGGCGATCACGTGAGTAGATAGAGAACTGGTGTTGCTTTCACAGGGTAACTGACCCAAGAAGTTTAGTCTCTACATAGCAGCAGAAAGATGCATTTCAAATAGAAAGCAATCATACTGCTCACCTGCTCAAAACAGAATATTTAAATTCTAACCATGATCTACCTGCGGGTTCCTTGCTGATGTCTCTTCAGTCTCATTCTCTTCCCTGTCATCTTCCACCTAAGGCACACTGACTTTCTTTCTGCTTCTCTAATAACCTTAGTTGGAACCCATCTCAAAGCCTTTGTGCTTTCTGCTCCATCTTTTTATAATACTCTCCTCCCTACCATTGTATGAATTGCTATCTAATTCTATTCAACTTTCTCCTCAAATGTCAGCTTCTCAGAGACTTCCTTGACCACTTCCTCTAAAATGGTCACCCCAGTCTGTAATAGTTTATCTCTATTTTTTGGCATATTTTATATTTCTTCACCATATTTATCTTTTTCTGACATTATCATATATGTTTATCTAGTTGGTTGATCACTATTGACATTCTCCACCAGAATGTAAGTTTCATATGGGCAGTGATTTTGTTGTGTTTGTCACTGTAACCTAAG
Source organism: Macroglossus sobrinus (assembly GCA_004027375.1). NCBI lineage: Eukaryota > Metazoa > Chordata > Mammalia > Chiroptera > Pteropodidae > Macroglossus > Macroglossus sobrinus. The sequence continues at coordinate 318,670 of PVKZ01000818.1, read as the reverse complement.
CACCTAGAATAATATTTAGTACATTGTGTTTGGTCAATAAATATTTCTTGACAAATGAAAACTAGTGGAGAGGTCCTCTGTATCCACAAATAATATATAAGATCACCAATTTGCTCTCAATACCTTAGAAATTCTCTAAGATTTTCAAGACAGAAAAGGGGAAGGAAATGGGTTTTTACTTGCTAAGCCCAGACACACTAATGTAGGTTACAAGTCATGTCTATCATCCTCTACTGCCCATAACCCCAGGTTTCTCTCTTCTTTACACATTAGGCACTATAATTATGATTTTATGACTGCAGACTGGCTGTCCAGTCATCAAGAAGGATCATTCTTGATGTGTGTTGCCCCATGGACATAGATAAGCCAAATAACTATGCCTCTTTGTCTACTACTGCTCCTTTTGTTCCTCTTGAGTAGGCTTAAATTTCATGCATTTGCATATTTCACGAAAGTTTCCCCCATGGGAGCAATAACGGAAACTGGATTGTTTTTATGGAGCTTTATGTCTATCATGTTAGCCTCTAGGGGTCAAATTTTTGGTTCCTGCTTCCTTAGGGATATTTCAAACTGTCAAAACAAGTTTGGGCAAAGAGCTACTTGGTGGAATTCACCAATAGTTTGGATGCCTATCTACAAACACACACAATTCTTTTCTGCGCACAATGTTAATGAGCAAAATGTAAGGGGCACAAAAGCTCAAACCTACCAAAATGCACACACAAATTGTGAGATATGACAGATTGGTGCTTTTGAAATTCTGATAGGTTAATATAAGTCTCGGAACTTAGTATAAATGTCTCATTCATAATTATCCCAATTATGTGTGAAGCTGCCTCCCCAGCAAAGATCACTCTCTCCTTCCCACCCCAATGCCTAATAAGAATATTGGTTCCCACTGCCAGCAGGCACAGTGCTCTCTCTATGGTATGTGAGAAAACAGTCTGATAGCACAGTCTTTATACCTCTTTTCTGCTTTAACAATCATTTAACAGTTGGCTCAGGCTCATCAGCTGACTATAACACTAATTCAGAAAATCACACAGAACAAGCCTTGTTCTCTCAGCAGTATTTCATGCCATCATCTGTCTTTCTAGAAAATGAGGTAAAACTGCATGTTTTACCAAAATGTTTAGTCAATGTCATTATGGTGGTTTTCTTTTAAAACTATATTGGGCTAAGCTCAAAAGAATATCAAAAATTGCTTTTCCATTTCTGAACTTAAAAATGAATCCAGAGCTATGTAGCCTCACACCCACATGTTCATTCATCCATCTGTCCCCTCGAACCTGCACTGAACATCTGCTCTAGGGCTGACCCTGCTGGAACTGGATCTATAAGTATTAAGAAGACATGATCGTTGCCCTAACTTGATTATCTACATTAAACCAAAGTTTTTGTCTTCGGCAATAGCAATAGCTTTTAGGTTCAAACATATGTAGTCTATGTAATGTTCCTCCTATTAATGTCTCTTTTATGACTTTCTACCAAAGCTTTAATTAAATCCACACTACATATCTGTGATGTCAGGCTCCACCTGTTTCTTTAATTGATTATTCATAATCTGTAGCTTACAAAACACTTTCACATAGGATTTCATTTAATCTTCACAACAATCTGTAAGGTAGATGTCATAAACCTCATTTTATCAAAACAGCAGCAGAACCTCAGGGGTGCTGTGTTACTTGCCCATATGGTCTTATGGGCAGAAATGACATTTCTGACTCCACATCACTGCACTTTGGCTTCCAGTTGTCAACTGTAACATCTCCTTCTGGTCTTCTTTGGTCACACACTCAGTCAGCAAATATTTACTGAGCATCAACTATGTGTGATATATTTTGCTATGCAGAAGTATTCTTTCTTTGCCAATTTGGTCAGCTTCTTCAGTTCCGAAGTTGATCACAATAGTTTATCTCTGTGTTACCTGAATCTAGAACTACAATTTATAGCCAAATATTATGAACTATCTCCTGGAGTCTGACTTCTCAAGTACCTGCTCACCTCAGCTCTACAGAATGAATCAAAGCTTTTCTCCATAAATAAATAATTTAATTTTTAAATTTTCTCCTTATTTTGAATGGTTGTTTTTGGCCCTAGCCCCTTCCTCACAATGCCCCAATCTAGACAGAAAAGTAAGCAGATTAGAGGAGAAAACTATAAGTAATGTTGCATTTCTTTGGCAGTATTTGAGAAGCACAGGTGGATGAGCAGCCAACTGGGAGCCATGGCAAGTACAGATGGGAGTCCATCAAAACAGATGGCTCAACCTAAGCCCAGTTTACAGATAGCTCTGGAATATCTGCCACTTTTTAACGAAAGCCACTGCCATCATTACCTTTATCTTACAGTTGCTGTTCATTGAGCTACTTTAAACCCTAGTTAAGAAAAATGGCCTTAAAAGAGGCAAGATGTGAAATTAAAGGCAGATGCTTCAATGTACTGGGGTCATGTCTGGGTCTGGAAATGGAAAGAGGGACAGCAGGTTTTTATATTTTCTTGAGCAAGTCTCAGGACATTTTTTTTAAATGAAGCAGTCAAAAAATATAAATATTTCCATTAGTCAAAGGATACCAAACCACAGTTTGTCAAATTAGTGACTGTGAGAGTTTCATCAAATGGAAATATTTACAAGACTGAAGTGATCATTGTTACCAAGCACTTTTGTGAGACATATGTACCCTCTTGTTATTTTCCAAGCAGGTATACTCTGGCATAGAAAGATAAGGAAAACAAGAAAAGAATTAAGAGGTATAGAAGTCAAGAGAAAATGTGTAAACAGGTAGGAAAGGTGAAAAAGAAATGAGAGAGGATGGCTGGTTAAAAAAAAAAAAAAAGAACAAGTTTTGAAATCAGATGGGCATCAATTTAAATTCTCACTTTGCCACATGTTTTTGCCCAATTTATCACATCTCTTTAGTGGATATGATTACACTTACTTCGTAGGAAAAATTTGAAAATTAAATGAGATATTGAATAAAAAGAGCCAACACGGTGTTTGACAGAGCAGCCTCTCAGTAGCGAGGTAGTGGTGATTGTTGTTATTTGCTTTAGAGTAAAAGATTGAAGAAAAATGTCATTCTCAAACTAGATTTATAAGATATTTATATTTAAGAAAATCTACCTCACTATTCCAGAATCTTTTAAACTGACTATTAATTGAACTATTCTGATAATTCTAGAATGTATAGATAGGATGGTAAAACTGCCTAAAATAAAAACTAAAAATTTATTGTGAGTGTACTGTGATTCTCAATCCTGGATACTTATCACACTCAGATGTGCAGATTTTTAAAAAATTAAATTGCCAGGCTCTACCTCTATAAATTTGTTTGCAGTAGGTCTTGGATAGGGATTGGACACCTGTTTGGTTTTTTTTTTAGGTTCCACAGGTATTCTAATGCCTAAACAAGTTTGAGAACCACTGTTATAAAACTACATAAAGTTGGGCATTCTGGCAATGCAATGCTCCATCCCACCACCATCCTGAATCAGTGTAAAACATCAATAGAGAAATACACATTTAACATAGCAATTTTCAACATAGCAACGTAGCAATTTTTTTATCAAATAAAAACCTGCAATGACAATGTATTTTATTTTCTGCATCTATTTTCTCAAACTTCCTCTGTGTTTATACTCATCTATAAAACCAAGAGGTACCTATAAGAAAGATAAACCCTTTCTCAAGCATGTGCTCCAGGATTTAACCAATCTTTTATGGGTCTATATAATGACATTTATAATATAATGACTTCTACTTCAAATGTGTGGAGGAGCACACCCCTTAGAATGGGGTGCTGACTCTATGTAGCACATCATGTTCTCAGGAATAATAGGTGTAACATATGTAATTCATCATTTTGCTTTAATTTGCTTGGTCACCTCCATCTGTGCAAGTATTGTATGGTGAATGAGTTACTTCATTTCAGATTGAGACCCAGGGAATTAAAACAATCAAATGAGAATTTCTCTGTGAATCAAGGCTAAATGGTTAATAATGTACCAAGTTTCAATAGAAGACCTCTCATTGTCAACCAGTGCTTCTAAAGTCCACTTTTCATTCAAGATTACAGCTTTGATTGTTTAAAATACCATCACTCCCACTGTCCAAATAGAAAATAGTTCTAAAAACACAGAACACTCCCACTGTTCTTATAACAGAAAGTTAACCATTTTGTAAAGCATTCTTTTTATCAAGGTTTTTGCAAAACCCAAAAGGGTTCATAATGCCTTTGCTTTTAAATATGCAACAAAAAATTGTTCCAAATGAATTTTTAAATGAAATGCCAGAAACTTGGGAAAATGTAGTCCGTGGGCCAAGAAAACAAAATAACAACAACAACAAAAAAAAACGTGGATGGTGATGACAGTCTTCCTTCTCTTTCATCAGGTTTCACTTAGCTAAGGTCAATCATGCAATTGTAGATAAACAAACAAAGGAACTTACATTTAAACAGGGTACATTCCTAACAGGACTTCTCAGCATAAGGGAGAGAGGCCATACCAGTGTCTCCCTACCTCATGGAAGCACCAGCTGCTCCTCATCGCTTGCGAAGTGAGTTGTGAAGAACACCAGTGACTTGTGATTAAAGAGAAGAAATTCCATTCAGATGTAATCATAAAGGGAAATGATAGAGACACAAAATAAATTAAGATATTAAAAAAAAATTAAACCCACTAAACCCTTGAAGGCCTGACGTGACCCCAGAGTATAAGAAAAACAGATCGCTCTTTAAAAACTTAGCCTGTTGATAGGAAAATCACATCAGCTGAAGTGAATTCTGAGGAGACCAGTTGGTCTCCTTTTAAGAAAAAAAGAGATATCCATTTAAAGAGCTTAACAATAGAGATAAGGGCATAAAAAGGAAGGTGAGTTCTGCAATTTTCTCACTTCTTACCTGCCTTTATACAATAGAAGCTTTTATAGAAGTTTCCAACACTGAATTTACCAGACAGTCTTAGTATTATCAAATGAATTTAAGATAAAATCAGTTTGAGATACCCTGAATATGTTTTTTTTTTTTAAATGAACATTAGATATAATGGAAGTTTCTATTTGGTCATTTATTTTCTATTTCTCTCTCTCTCCCTTCCTCCCTCGCTTCCTCCCTCTACCTGTTTCCTCCTTTCCTCTCTTCTTCTGTCTCTTTCTGTCTCTTTCTTTGCATAAAGAGACTTTATGCAAAGACTCCAATGTATTTTTCACTATGTTCTCAACATCTAAATAGAAACATGCCTCCTGAAAAAGACTAATCTTTCATTGAAATAGTCCTTCATAGATATTTTAACCTGAAAGGAAATTATAGAAAACAATACAGTCTCTATGGGCATTGTGATTCAGACAGGATGCCATCCCAAATATTTGCATAGGCTCTAAGCTGAATTTGAGTTGAACTGGGACAGTGTGGGTATAGGGCAAAAGATTGGCCTGAAGTAAAGCAGAGAAAAAAATGATGTAGCAAAGATATGTGCACCATCTGCTTGCCAAGTTACCAAAGTATTGGCCTCTGGTAGGCAGTAGAGACATCTGGGACCCTTCGAGTTCAATTTTATATTCCCAGACCTAAGCCACTGCCCTCAAATTAACTTGTATCACTAGAGGGTAACTTTACATTATGAACAGTTCTATTGTTTACATACTTGGGAACCTAAAACAATACATTCAATCTATATACTTTTAAGACTCTTTTTTTTTACTCATTCCATCAGCTAAGTCTTGAGAATAGCATGTTAATAAGCCTCACTCTTCAGAAGCAGCATGAAATAGTGGAAAGCACAGGAAATGAAGAGCCTTAGATGCCCTATTTTAGACCCTGTTCTACTGTAGGACATGTGAGTTTGGAAATAACAATAAGTAACATTTACTGAGACTTTTGTATTTGCTAGGCCCTGTTCTGAGCACTTGACATGTATCAGGCCATGCAGTCTTCATAATAGCTAATAGAATTAGATGATATTGTTATTATTATTAATGTTGAAATAAACACAAAGTGGTCAAATGGTTCATTGTGAAGAAGCCAGTATTTGAACCCATGGTGCTAGCTCTTTAGCCATGCTCTTAACCTCTATGTGATACCATTCTGGAGCCTTGTTTAATTTCTCTGTCTGAGCCATTTTATGATCTGTGAGAATGAAAGGATTGTCATGAGGATTAAGTAATACATAAAATAGTCTTAACTTTTAAATAGTACTACACTTAAGGGGACTTCTATACCGATCATATTGAAGTAATATAGACTAGATCTATCTTTCTGCCTTAAACACGAATGAAACAGGGGGTGAAATGTGAAACAATGATATTCAAATATTTGACAGCTGCCAGCACAAGCCTGAGATCCCTGAGAGAAGCGAAACAAGTGAGGTCTGCAGTTGTCCCAGATTACTTCCTGGAGAATTTCCAGGCTGCAGTGCAGAAAAAGGAAACCCAGATAGAACCAGAGTTCTCTCTGAATTAAGGAGACAGAGAAGTTGAGAAGGCAAAAGCAACTAGAATTAGTGGAACAGAGTACCATAGAGGAGGGCATTGCCCAGAGAAGACACCCAGACGTCTCAAGAGGGGATATCTTTGAGTTGCTAGCTAAGCACTGATGTGTATATGTGTGAGAGGAAACTATCCAAGGCCAGGAAAAGAAGGTGAATAATTCCTAAAGCTCCCACAAGGCTGATAATAGTTCTGTTTCAACCAGACTGCGTGAAAAGAACTCTAATTACATGGGAAATTAGGTAGAGTCCTCAGTATGGCATTGGCTTAAAAGTAGAGCTAAATTAGTCTTATGCTAAAGAAACTTAAAAGCAAGCCTCAAAAGGATCAGATTCATTCCAATTAATTTAACTGCAACCTAGAACAAAGCCAAAGTATTTAAAGTATCAAAAGATAAAACAAAATTCAGCACCCAAGCACATAAAATTCATGATACTGGCATCTGGACAAAAATAATCAAGCATGCAAATAATCTGGAAACTATGACTTATTTTTAGTAGAAAATTTAATCTGTAAAAATAGACCCAGAAATAAAAAGATGAGAGAATTAGTAGACAAGAATATTAAAACAGCTACCACAAATATGCTTAAGCTTAATATGTTCAAGAAGATAGAGGAGGAAAAACGAGCCTGATAAGGAGAGAAATGGAATATGCAAAAAGAACCAAATAAGTCTTTAACAGCATGTTTGACACTTGGACACACTTTAACACATGGACACATGGAAAATTCACTGGATGAGACTGACAACATATTAGGTAACACCAAAGGAAAAAAAATACAACAGTGAACGTATAGACATAGCAAGGAAAATATTTTAAATAAAATGTGGTAAAAAGACTTAAATAGGAACAAAGCATAAGTGACTATGGGCCACTATCAAGTGACAAAACAAAAAAGGGAGGAGAAAGACTAAAAACTTAATGGCAAATATTTTCTAAATTTAATAAAAACTATAAACCCACAGATCCCAGAAGCTTAACATACCCCAATAAAAATAGACATGAAGAAAATCATTCCAATTCACATCATATTAAAATGGCTTAAAACTGGTAACAAAATGTCAAAAACATTCAGCAAAAAATATTCAGTTACAAAATAGTCATGGGAATGTGAAGTACAGCATAGGGAATATAATGAATATTGCAATAACTGTGTATAGTGCCAGATGGGTACTAGACTAATTGAGGAGACCACTTTGTAAGTTATATAAATGTCTAACCACTATGCTATACTTTTGAAACTAATATAAAAATGCTGAACATCAACTAATTGAAAAAAATTACATATAAAAGACTGAGGTAATAATTACAGCAGACTTTCTTTGAGAAACTATGCAAGCGAGAAGACAATGAAGTAACATTTTTAAAGTAGTGAAACAAGAACACTTTCAACCAATTATCCTACACCCAGCAAAAATGTATATCACAAATAAAGGTTAAAGACTTTCAGACAAACAAAATCTTTAAGAATTTATTGCTAAAATTTTTTCAGGCAGAAGGAAAATGATACAGAAGAAAAAATTTGAATCTGTACATAAATACATAAAAAGCATCAGAAATGGTAATATGTAACTATAAATGACTTTTTTATTTTAAAAATCTCTGAAAGATAATTCACTGTTTAAAATAAAATTAATAATAATGTCATATGGACATGTAAGGTGAACATGTTACCTTACATGGCAAAGGACAGAGAGATGGAAGAGATACAAGAGTGAGGCTCTTAAATTTATGTGTAGTGATATACTATTATTTGAAGGAAGACTATGATAAAGATGTGTATAGTAAATCTTAGGAACAACCACTTAAAAAAAGTAAAGCTAATAAATCAATATAGAGATAAAATGGAATAATAAAACATTTAATTAATCCAAAAGAAAGTAGGAAAAAGAAACAAAGAATAGAAAAGATAGAAACTGTTGTCTATAGTTACCTATAGGAAATAATATAAAGGTGGTAGATTTAAATCCAATCATATCAATAATTATATTCATTATAAATGATCATAGAACTACCTTGAAAAAAGGGGAAAAACACTCTTAACTGACTAAAAATTAGTGCTTCCATGAGAAAGTATACATGAATGACATTAATTGTAAAATAAAAGTTCATTGAGACACAATGATAACTATTTTCCCTTTGAATCAAAGATAATAAGCATTAAGGATGATATTTACAGACCTTCTCTCTGATGTAAGAACATACCAATAGAAAACTATCTGTACAGAGATAAAGGTTGAGATAATATACAAACTCTTAATAGTGATTAAGTCCAGGAAAAATTGTGGGTAGAGGTGAACTAGAGTGAAGGGAAGAGGAAGCTTGTTAAATGCAGATGTCCCAGCTTCACCATGAGGGATGGAGTCAGTAGATCTGGGATTGTCTACATCTCTAGCAGGCACCTGCAAGTAATTAGATTGGAATAATCACTGAATCACACCATGAGGACACCAATGGGGTAGTTTAGAGAATGGGACTATAAGCCTATGGTCAGATTGCCTGAGTTTGAATTTCAGCTCCACCAATCACTAGCTTGGCACAAGTTTAATGGTGGGTAATGGGAGTCTTTGTATTGAGTCATTTCATTTAAAACATTTAGCATGGTACTTACTACAGAGTTGTCCATTAATGTTAACCAATGTTGTTACACATATTTCTGAGTAGTTTAGATTTTTTTATAAAGGTGATAATTGTGCCTTACTCAGTACCTTGGCAAGCCATATTGGAGGATAAGGCAAAAGGAAAAATAAATAATGTCGATCCTGTTTTTATTTAAAATTTTTATATTTCATTTATTGTTTTTGTATCAATTTAGATTTTTAAACATTACTAATATAGTATTTATTTGGTTTTGTGTGTGTGTGTGTGTCTAAGCCTAGTGCCTCACCCTAGTCCCAGGCCTATATTATTTGTATAATTAAAAGAGGTGGAGAAGAGGCATACTCCTCTGATTATATAGCTCAGTGTTCACATACTGTGGAGATACAGGTGCGGTCTCAGCCTCTGAAAGAATGAGAGATGTTAGTATCCTGAGGCAGAGGCGCTTTTTCACTTGTTAAGGCATTTTATATACCTTCTTTCAAATAAATACCCAGCTCTCTTGAAAATATTTCTAGAAAAAAATTCAGCTTGCTAAAAAGTTATTTGTACAACTCTTCATAAAAATGTTTCACCTGGAAAATGACCTCCGGCAACAATAGTGATATCGTAATACTCATTAGTGCTCAGTTTGTGTCAGGTATTGTTCTAAGCACTCCACATGTGTCATCAGCTGGTTCCACTGCCTAATTCTTTCAACAGTCCTAGGAGATAGGTATGTATCATTTTTACCCTCATTTTTATAAATGAGGAAACTGAAGTCCTTTAAGGTTACATGACTTTCTCAACATCAACTGGAAAGTGGCCAAGTCAGGATTTAAAACCAGGCCTTTTGATCCAGAGCCTCATTCTGAACCCCTGTACTAGTTGGTCTTTTGTCCCCAACTTTAGGAAGCAGAGATCCAGGAAACCACAAAATGTCAGTTGACAGCAAACACATTTGGGGCCTTTCTGCTCTTGCTTTTTATGTTCCTAAAGCTCAATTGCTGCCTCTATACTCACTAGTATCACAGGCAGGTAACTGCATCAACAGCTGGTCCACTGCCTAAATAGTCAGGAATATAGAAGAACACCCTCAATGACTTAAATTGGCTTTTCATTGACAGAAAGAGACACGCAGCACACACACACACACACACAGTCACACACATGCAGAGCCTTGGAGTGCTCATTCCACTTGTCAAGAGAGATTTGTGTAGAAGGCAAGAATACTTGGATTGCTTAGACGTGTGCCCCCTTTTCCTCATTATGATATCCTTGCAGTCACAAAGGCCCCTGACAGCATGTCCGTTTGGAAAGTGGTATCTCTGTTGAAAGCTTGATGAGTATATCTTATTTTAATGCTAACTAATTCCTGCTTGCAGATAATCCTCTCTGAGTGATGTTTACATAAGATACAGAGAAATGACAGGATAAAAATAGTTACTATGAAATTCTCCACAGGCTATAAACAGTTTTAACTTTTGGCAAAAGGACTTGATTATTTACATACTCGGACAAATATAGGTCACATTCTCCTCAGATTATTAATGTTCCTCTGCAAATAACTGACATACAGAGTGTGTAAATATACCTGCTAGACCCCTTTCAGTGTCTTAATTAAATTCTAGCCATCCTGCTTAGAGTCTTGTGTATTCAGTTTATCTTAGGATCATCATTAATATATGTCAATAATATTATGGTCAGATCTTTTCCTGCCTTTAAAAAAACAAATACAGTCAAAGTGACTTATTTCCAAGGATAGATAATGTCTAACCCCCAAATCTCAATATTTCAATCTCTTACTGTCCAAATGTCCATAAACTTCAAATAACATCAACTCAAATGCCATAATCCTAATAGAGAAAGAGGTGGAAGACTCTGTAACTAAAGTAATAAGCCCATTGGTTTACATTAAAACAGTTATTTCTCTGTCAAATCCCAAAGGCAAGAATAGAATCTCAGTTCAACATTTTCAGGTCAAATGAAGCATCATGTTTATAAATAAAGCCTTCAATCCTTTTCCTCTCTAAGCAGTAAATTTTTTGCAACCTCTGGCATTTGCAGTACCAACATTTGTCTGATTTAGTCTCAGGACAAAGGTACTCTTGTGGAAAAAGAAGCATTTCGGGGCTCATTCATATTCCAAAACATTCCTAAAATGTAGATGTCCTATGGGGTTCATGGTAGGTGGAGTAATGACTTCCAAAGGTGTCCACACCTGAGAACATGTTACCTTACATGGCAAAGGGGACTTTACTGATATGATTAAGGTTAAGGACCTCCAGATGGTGAAATTATTCTAGATTATGAGGTGGGTCCAATCTAATTATGTGAGCATTTAAAACAAGATAACATTTTGCAACTGGGTTTAGAGATAAAAGAGAAATGTGAACACAGAAGCATAGCCAGAGAGATTCCATGCCACTCGCTTTGAAGACGGAGGAAGGGGCCAAGAACTAAGGAACACACATGCTCTTTTGAAGCTGGAAAAGGCCAGAAAACAGATTGCCCCAGACCCTCCAGAAAAGAAATTCAGTCCTGCCAACACCTTGATTTTGGCCCAGTGACACCTGTGTCATACTTCCAACCTAGAGAACTATACTATATTTGAGCATTTTAAGCCATAGAGTTTGGGTAGTAATTTGTTCTTGCAGCAATTGGAAACTAATACAAAATATTTTCAGGTTAATAGGCAACAAAATCAACTTCACAAAGAATATCATTTTACCTTTACAACGGGGATTTTTAGCATTTGTTCCTACCAAGGAAAATGACTATGATGGTTAATTAATGAGCCACGGATGCCAAGACTAAACATTATTTCTGGGTGTATCTGTAAGGGTGTTTCTGGATAATATTGGCATTGGAATCAGTAGCCTCAAGAAACCAGATTACCCTCCCCAGTGTGGGTGGGCAGCACCCTAATTCATTGGGTACCTGAATAGAACAAAAGACAGAGGAAGAAAATAGTTGCCCCTTTTGCTTCTTGCCTGTCTGCTTCAGTTGAGGAATCTCATGTCACCTTCTCCAGTCCTCAGACTGGGATTTAAACCATTAGCTTCCCAGGTTCTCAGGTCTTCAGACTGAGAACAAATAACATCATGAACTTTCCTTATCTTCAGCTTGTAGAGGGCACATTGTGGGAACTTGCAGCCTCCATAATACTGTGAGCCATGCTAATTCCTCACAATAAATACTAATCTATATCTACATACATATATCTTACTGGTTCTGTTTCTCTAAAGAGTTCTAATATATGAGCTTTTTTCCTTTACACAGAACTATGTATTGCTATTGGCACATAAAAAGTTCATTAAGCTTCTGTTTTCCAGGTAATAAACTAAAAGAGCTTTCTTAGATATTGAAACTAAAACCACTGAACTGCAGACCTCAAGCTTCAACAATTTTTCATACATCTCTAAGATACAGAGGTATGGATAGGGAGGAGAGGTAAGCGAGCCAGGCTTGGCTCTTATATGATGTCCTTAGAACACTGGAGTTTCACACATACCTAGCAGGTAAATTTCTCATGTATCCATTTCTTAAGCAAATATTGATTGTGCCTCCATAATGTTCCAGGCACTGTGCTAGGCACTGGGCATATAGTTGTAAACAAGACAGGCAGTGCTTCCATCCCAGCAGCTGGGATTTACAGAGTTCTTACCAAACAAGGAGAGCTTACAGGTCAATGAGAACTTCTCTCATGAGCACCTGGTTGGGACTTCTGCTCTACAAATATAAAAAGTGCCTTAGTAACTGAGATACTTCACTATCCAGGTGATTTCTAGCTTTGCATCTGAACTCATTCCTGACTAGCAAAAGCAGGACCCCAGAGGTCTCACAACTTTATTTTAGTCTCCGCTCCTTGTAAACAAACTGAGCAAGATCTTTAACCTGGCCATTCTCAAATTTTAGTGTGCACAGGAATCACCTGGGGTGCTTGTTTAAAGTATAAGTTCCTAGGCTCTCATCAAGATAGTATGATTCTATGGGTATGACATGAGATCCATGAGTCAGAACTTAGAAACAAATACTTTAAGTAAAATATGCTGAAATAACTAAAGACTGCATTTTGCAAAACACTCATTTAACTGCTACATTTTTCATGTCCATAAGATGAAGCATGTCGGTACCTATTTAAAAACTTTTTTCATTTATTCTGAATTTATAAAACTTTTATTCACATTGAGGAAAAATTACACAAACAATAAATCACCCAGTTTTCTAGCATACAGAGATAACTACTGTTAACATGATTATTTGGTACATTTTCTCCAATCTTTTTCTTTTTTCCCCCAATCTTTTCCTTAAGTGAATTAATAAATATTTGAAATCATATTGTATATAAAGCTCTGAGCCATGTTAATTTCAAGTAAATATTATAAATAATTACCCATATAATTAAATCTTTCAAAAATGGAATAGCTTTTTATTAGTCTTCAGGTTGCTTAGTAAAAGTTATAAATTTTCTTTATGTAGATTATATATAGTTTATGGAAATCTTATTCTTAGATATTTTCAAATTTTGTGACTATTGAAGAAATTGTTTCTATTATGTTTTCACATTTTTTAAACATAAGAATGTAGAAAATTTACTAATTCTTATATTTTTAAGTTTTAAAAGAATACAATATTTCATTCTAATAGCTTTTAGGTTGATTCTTTTTAGCTTTCTATATGATCTGCAAATAATAACTTTCTCCTTTCTAATAGTACAATTCACTGATTTTAATGTATTATTGCATCTGTTACAACTTTCATACAATATAAAATAATTTATAATAACTGATTTAATTACTTTACTCCAAATTTTTACATTTTTCTGGGTTTTCACCTTAACTATCACATTTAAATTTCTTTCAGACTGATAATTTTAGTATTTTAAGTAAGTTTTCTACTATCATACACTACTAAAACATTTTTAAGATGAAGATAAGATGTTGTATTTTACCAAATAATATTTTTGCATTATCTAATAAAACAATACTTTTTTCTGTTATATCAGGTTAATCTAGTTTAATAAAGCAAACTGGGAAGATGGCCATTTTGTTATAAGTTCTGTTTCAGAGCATATATTTATCTTTTCTTTGAAGATTTAAACTAACTTGCCTTTAGTATACTTTTAGCCTTGCATTTCTGATCATTTCTTTTTGTTGCCATGCACAAGAAAAACAGGTAGATTAAGTATAAAATTTTTAAATCATATTTTCCCTAAAAATCTAAATATTGTCTTTCAGCATTTAATATTGTGAAAGAGAAGTAAATCCAAAATGAGTTTTCTCTTCTTCCTGTTTGCAGGAACTTTTCCAAAATTAAAATATGGTATAGGTTAAGTCTAGATGTCATTTGTAGATGTCATTTCTTTTTATTTTGACAGAATTTGACCTAATCATTCATCTGAGGAAATATTTTTTCTCTATATAGTTTATTATTATTTATGTCACTTTTTCTGAGACTTCTAGCTTGGCACTATTCTTTATATTTTTTATATTTTTCTTTATAATGATTGTTTATATTTGTTCCATGAGTTTTGTGATTATTTCTCAAATATAGTTGAAGATAGTCATAATATTGGGTCTCATTCATATGCTTTCAAGTTTGTTTTCCATGTTATGGAGGCTATAAGTTAACTAGGGATGTGATCTTGTTTCCTTACTTGAGGTGACTGTCCCTATAAAGTATCAACTTCAATTGGTACCTTGCTTCATTTCATAGGCTCTTATGATCAAGCATAAGCCAGAGCATCATACAGTAACTCAAGGAACATGCCTCAGAAACTCTACTGAGATTAATATTTGTGTATCACTTCCTGTACCTTCTGATTACCTCACAGTTCAACTATCCCAAGTCCATGTCATCCTGAAGAAAGGGCCAAAACAGCAAATGAGTCCCTTTTAATACTTTTAGTTCAATCAGTCTCTTCTTTATTATATTCTTAAAAAAAATACTTAATGTTTATGACATTTAGGCTTGATTTTTAGTTGTAATAAGAGATTTCCTTTCTTATTGTGACCCTTTATCAAATGGAAATGTGAAACAGGGAATAAAATGAACAAACAGATTCAGACCATATCATCATATAAAAAGAATACCATCATTCTTATAAAAACCTCAATACAAAGACATAAAAGAGATCAGGGGACAAAAATGAACTATTCAAAAGCTTGTGGACAACAGCAAATGGTGTAACATAAATATTATTAGAGTTCAAAATGAAGAAAAAGAGAAAACAGAGCATTAAATATTTTTAGAGTTAATAACAATTTTTTAAATAAATCACAGATCCAATAAACTCAGATAATTCTACATTAGCTTAATATGAAAAGACAAACCTAGACCCACTATGATCAAACTGATAAAAAGCAAAGATAAAACAACATCTTGGTAGCCAGAGACAAGAAGAATATAATACAGAAGAACAAAAATAAAAATTATAGGAGATATTTTGTCAGAAATTGTGCAAGCCCAGAAACAGTAGAGTTTCATAAGTAAAGACCAAAAGGAACAAAAACAATAACAAAACAAGAAACAAACAGAAAAGCTGCTGACCCAGAATTCTATACTCACCAAAAATATCTTTCTATAATGAAGAAAAATAAAGTCTTATTTATACAAACTAAAGCTGAAATAATTGTCAGCCGACATACACACAAAAAGTTATAAAAGAGTATTTCCGTTAAGAGAACCCAGTCATAAATGCGGATATTACAAAGAAAAATTAAGAGTAGCAGAAACGTTTAAAAGGATGCTATATATGAAAGGTAATTGTTTTTATTTTAATTGCTTAGCCATAATTAATTATCTAAAGCAAAAATAAAGTCTTGCAAGATTCATAGCACATAGAAATAAAATGTATGAAAACAATATTAAAAATTGTGTAAGAGGAAATAAAAGTATATTGTTGAAAGGCTCTGATACTATATGTGAAATAGCATATTATTTCAGAATACTGTAAGTTAAAGATATGTATTTTAAACCTTAGAGCAATCTTTAAAAATGTTTAAAAGAGATATAAATAATAAGATTACAGTGAAGAAAAAAAATTAATCAAAAGAAGGTGAAAAGAAGGAAAAATAAGGATAGTGCAAATAGAAGAGAACGAATAATATGGTAGAATCAGAGCTAAGCATGACAGTAATTGCATTAAATATAAGGGTTCAAACACCCCAAATAAAAGACAAAGATTCTTAGAGTAGAGCTCTTTAAGCAAGACACAACTGCATTTTATCTATAAGAATCCACTTTACCTATAATGACATAGACAGGTAAATAGTAAAAGGCCGGGAAAAAATATATCATACAGACACTAATAAAAAAATAAGTTAGAGTGGCTATAATATCAAAAATTCTTCAGCAAAAAGAGTATTACGGGATATAAAAAGGGACATTTAGTTCTGAAAGAACTAAAAGAAGAAGTTGAATCCATAATATCTGTTGGCTATTTCCATACTCTTTTAGTAATTGATAGAACAGGTAAACAGAAACCAGCGAAGATGCAGAAGACATGATCAACACTATCAGCCAATTCATCCAATTGTTATGTATAGGATCCTCCATCTCACAATAGAAGAATATACTTTACTATCTGGTCATATGAAAGATGCACTATGTATGATAGACTATGTATTTTGGGCCTTAAAATAAATCTGAACAAATTAGAAGAAATGAAATCATACAAAATATAGTTTCTGACCATAATGTAATTAAACTATATCAATAACAGAATCTAGAAAATATCCAAACGTTAGAAATTATACAAAGTTGGTTCTTATAAGTTTCTCAAATGTATTCGCACCGTAATTATGGCTGAGCAATAACATACTGTCTTTTTTTGTTTTGCTATCGTTTTGTTTTTTGTTTTTCTTGGAAGATCAGGAAAACAAAAGGAGTGAAAGACAGGTCACAGCCACCTGGACTGTCAAGATGGGTCCTCGCAGGAGCAGTTACCACTGATGGCGATTATTAAAACAGATTAAAAACACAGAATTAAATGAGAGATGGGCCTTCTTTGGTCTTTGTTTTTGGGTAATAGAACTGATTGAAGAGGTGAGCTGTCAGAAAAAGAAATGCAGTTCTAGAAATGTACACACTTCCTTTATCACAGATGTTAACCAATAGAGAATTCTTATAGAAATCCTTGGAACTAATGGGTCTGTTGTGTCTACCAGTGAGGTCATGGGGTTTGCTGTTGCAGTTTATCTTATTTGTCTAAGAAGACTGAGTTATAAAAACCAACCACCACGAATTATACTTGTGGAACAGCCACCCTGGACTTTAATTTTTTTTTTCTTTTTTTTCTTTATGAGAGTTCACAAGACAGACTCTAGATAAAGCAGCAGCAAGGGAAATGAAATGCACGTGCTGCTCGGCGCCACTCCGGCCTCTGCGAACCTGACCAGCAGCCTACTGGCCTCTGGTCACCTGGGGCCAGTGGAAAACACCCCGAGGATGCTTCTGGGTCTTGCCTCCCTTTCCCCAAGTTGACCCTTGGCTCCCTGGTGACAACTGGCTCTGCCCAGACAGGAGTGATGAATGATGATCAGGTCATCTGAAGACACTGGCCTCATCTGACCTAGACCCTACTGGACACTTTTCACTTTGGAGAAAACACGACATGGGAGGTTTGCAGATGGAAGAGCAGAACTATGGTCGTGGTCTGAGAGATAGGTTTGGGTGACAGACCCTCATTCATCACAAACAGTCATAAATGCTCCAAGTGGCCCTTGGAATTCTGCCCACCTTCCCTCTACAGTCCAGTAAAGATCTGCTCTCAAAGTGAACGGTAGGACTTTCCAGTTCTGCCCGAGCCCTTTCAGCACTAATTACCCCAAGCACAGGGACACGTTTCGGAGGCTGAGGTTTGAGCAAGAGGCCCCTCAAGAAATCTGAGTTCCTGACCCACACTGGAAAGCCCAACGGAGACACTAGAACCAGAAATGTCCATGACGGGTACAGAATGATAGTACCGACGTCACTCCTTCCGAGCAGAGGAAAAAGGGGCTGAGGGCCCTGGCTGTCTGAGGCACTGAGTGCTTCATGGTCTTGGGTGGGTCCTGCCTGATTCCCCTCTGGCCTTGAGTTGAGGGGGAAATGACTCACTTTGAAATAGACCAGGCTGTGTTTAAAGGTCCGTCCAGGCACCTCTCCTCTGCTGGACATTGCCCAGTGGCTGCAGGATGCCAGGCCTGCAATGGGTGACCACCACCAACACACTGTGTATCAGGCCCCTCTCTACTCCCTGTGGCTATAACATCAATTTCCTAATCTTCCTCCTTCCATTTACTCCTTCAATCCAGTCTTAAAACAAAATGTCCTCTTCCTAAAACAGGATCGTCAATGACTTATGAACAGTGTTCTATTGGTTCTCTTAGATGCACTGTCAATAAAGTACTTCTGCAGCCAAAAGTATTTGGAAAACATAGCATTTTATATCTATCTCTTTCAGCTTTACAATGTATGTTGGCATATTAAGAGTTATCTGATTTATTGTCGAAAAAAAAAGTTTCACTTTGCTTAACCTAGCATGTCCCAAATTAGCTTGAAAATTAAGTTCTTGTACTCTAAAAGTGTTTGAAAAAATGTTCTTTAGCAAATACTCTCCTAAACCACAATATAACTTCACTATTTCCCTTCTTTGAAAAATTAATGGTTCAGAATTGGTTATGAAGTGACACTGAAGCTCTGTGGCCTACTTGCAAGGCCTTTTATAGCCTGGCTTTGGCCTTTTATGCCTGTGTTCCTCACACTCTCCGTCCCTGTCAAGCAAACCCTTGTGACTCAGCCACTATGGACTAGTGTCCATGAC
Source organism: Macroglossus sobrinus (assembly GCA_004027375.1). NCBI lineage: Eukaryota > Metazoa > Chordata > Mammalia > Chiroptera > Pteropodidae > Macroglossus > Macroglossus sobrinus. The sequence continues at coordinate 299,799 of PVKZ01000818.1, read as the reverse complement.
TGAAAAGAACCTTGTACATAATCTACTGCAATCCTTGCTCTTTCACCCATGCTCACTGTTTAATTCCACCTATCCTCCCATATCCATCCCAAATACAGCATCATCTATGATGAGGTACCATTAATTTACTTCAGAAAACATTAATTAACACTAGACACTGGAGTCTATTTCCAGAAAGCCTCAGTTGAAAATAAGCTCTCTTTCCACATAATCCAATAGCAGATTTTGCCTATTATATTTCACTTACAGTATATTTCACATATACTAAAATACTTATCAAAAGTTAATCTAGGCGGGTGAAGTAGGTAAAGGGGATCAAATATATGATAGCTGAAGGAAACTGGACTTTGGGTGGTAAACACAAAATAGAATATACAGATGTCAAATTATAATGTACACCTGAAAATTATATAATTGTATTGACCAATGTTGCCCCAATAAACTTTATTTTTTTAATTAATTAATTAATTAATTAAAAGTTAATCTACAGATACAATAGGGCTCTCCTGTCTACAGTTTACATTTGCTGTTCCCTTTCCTGGACTGTACCTCTTCCAGATATTTACATGGCCACTTCCTTATTTCTTTAAAGATCTGGACTCAAATGAGAACTTCTCAGTGAGGCTTTCTCTCATCATTCTTTAATATTGTAGTACCGCCTTCTTCTTTTTTACCTATTTTTCTTCATAACATTTACCATATGTCATAATGTAAATTTTACATATTTGAGTGTTGTAAATATCCTAATCATGGGGTTTTTCATTGGTCTTGTTCACTCTCATATGCTTAGTGCCCAGAATAAGGCCTACCGCTTATTGGGTGCAATGGATAATTTGTGCCATCTTCACTAGGCCATGGTAACCAGAAGGATGGTTAAACACTCATCTAGATGTCACTGTGAAGATATTAATACTTAAATGAGTAGACTTTATGTAAAGCAAATGACCCTCCAAAATGTGGGTGGGTCTCACTCAATCAGTTGAAGGACTTCAGAGAAAAATATTGAGATAGCCCCAAGGAAGAGGAAATTCTGCTTTCAGACTGCATTTACACTATAACATCAACTTATCACTTGTTTTCCAGCTTGCTGGCCTGCTCTATAATCTCAGACTTGCCAAGCCCTGAAATCTTGTGAGCAAATTTCTTAAATTAAATCTCTCTATATCTATTTATCTAGATAGATAGGTATTTCTTGCTATGTATGAATATAGATACAGGTATAGATATTTATATCTATCATCTATCTATGTCTATATCTCTATCGATCTATCTAAGTATCAATCTATCATCTACCAATCTATCATCTATCAATCTGTACATCCATCTATCTATCCATCCATCCATCTGGAAAGAAAAAGAAATATATCCTACTGATTGTCTTTTTTTTAGAGAACACTGACTAATACAGTAGGCACTCAGTAAATATTTGTTGAAAAAATAAACAATTTATTATTAATTATTTATAGATCCAATTTTTTTACTAGACTTTAAGCTCCCTGAAGGGGCTATAACTTTAACACTTACCTTTCTTTAACTTTATACTTATCTTTCTACTTGTTCGGTGCCTGACACCATTATTTATTATTCATCATTCAACATTCATTTGTTGATTACCTACCTAGTACCAGGCATTGGGACCATGCCATATACATGCCTGTATTTTCTACCCCTCTGGTTTTACTCCCCCACCCCTCTCCATTCACTTATTTAATTCCAACTATCCTTAAAAATCCAGTTCAAACTCTTCCACAAATAAGCCAGTCATCTATTCAGCAAACATTAATTAAATGTCTACTATGTATAAGTACTAGGTCATGTTTGTTGAATAAACATATGAGCTCCTAAAAAGAAAGCATTATGTCAAGAGAAAACTAGCATGATTAAGAGAAACATATTCATTAAACCTGAACTTGTTAGAGTCTCTATATTAATAGCATCACAAATACCAAAAGCAAATAGATCAATTGATTGGAATCACTTTCATCATATCTGAAATGTAGTCACCAACCAGCCAAAGAACCATGCACTGGAACATTTGGTACAGAAAAGTAGTAATTCATCTGAAATTCAAAGATCAAATAAACGCAGGCAGTGAGAAGTAGGCAAGTTCAAATATAAATACAGCATGTTGGGGGAAATAAAGAAGGAAAATGGCAAAGTGCTCTCAAAGGAACATCATTTTTGCACCTCATCCATATTTTCATCGTCCATCCAAGGTGATTAGTCCAGGTTCAGTGTCAGCACTAGCAAGTTAGGGCTTTATGTATGAGGTGAAACTAGTCTTCTTGGCTCCTGCCTTTTGCACTGAAATGATTTATGAGGATAAGAAAGATTGACAGATGAAAAAGGTCACTTGTCCAGTCAGCTTGCCACACCTCGTCTTGTTTCCATGTCATAATAAACTTTACTTGCAGACCCTGTCTGAGAGCACATACATATGCTTTGGCTGCTCCAGGAGCTGAAAGGTCATTTTAGACCCAAGTGCCTCTCGGTCACATGTGGGAACTCCTAGGCTACCCTTACTTGCATATTTTTGTATTTAAAGCCACAGACAGGTAAATTTCCATCTCTTATTCAGCTTGTTAGCCTGGGTCTGAAACACAAATTATATTTTTTCATTTTATAGTCAGAAAAATCTCCTCTTCGATGATAATAAAATCAGTGGACAAGATTCTGGCCTTTGTTACTAATGTACAAATCCTGCTGAGGTCAGCAGAATTTAAGGGCATGCAACTTTGAGCAGAATGTATTCCAATTTTTTTTTCCTTGTTGGATTTTTATTACCTGACATCTTTCTGATTCCTCTAGATTGCACAATAAGGGATGGGTGGCCCAGTTTGGGTAAAATAAAAAATGACCCAAACCACTGACCTAAATCCTGCCTTTGAAATTTAAAATTACATTTACTAGGAAGGAAAATAGTTTTTTGAGTGTGGGTGGTTTTCTCTTTCAAAACCCATTTTTAAATGTTGACCTCCCGAATGTTATCATACCAGTTTGGATTGGAAAACAGAAGGGTAGGTAAACATTTTTTTTTTAAGCTTGGTGGGAGTAAATCATCCTTTCTGAATTCATTATCTGCAAAAAAGCAGGAAATACCAAGAATTTTTTTTCCCAAAGATTTTCTGGTCACATTGCCAGATTTGACTCCAAAAGAAAATTGTCCAATTTTATGAAATAGTAAGATTTTTTGTTTTTTCTTCCTTCAAAGGTGAACTCAGGTGGTAAATAAACAAAGGTAGGAAAGCTTTGCTTGGGGCAGGGATGAGGAATGAAAGTGAGAAAGCCTCTCCTTTGTGTAAATAAAGGGACCAGATGTATAGTTGCCACAGAGAAGACAGCTCATGTGGTTTGATGTAATGACTCAAAGACTAGCCCACCATTAACCTTACAGCTCTTCCTGGTACCTGAGATGCTTACAGAAGTCAGTCTTTTCAGATAAGATGCCACCTCCAAGAGCACTCTGTTTAATTGCCTGGGATACAGGACTCTAACACATTGTCACCATACAACCAATTATTTATCAGTTCCCTGTCTGATATTAAAGCCATACCCAAGCAGAACATGATACAGTCCAATTTTAATATGAGAAAAGGATAGATTGGATAATGAAGGTAGGAAAGATTTGAAGCAAAGCTCTCTGTGCATTATATTTATACTTATCCCACTATGTTGTCATTCTTTGCTTTCATACCTAGTCTCTGACCTAAATTGAAATTGGGGTCTTTGTCTTATTTATTTTTGCTTCACCAGCACCTGGAACAGGGCCCGATAACATGGAAGCAGTTTAACATAGTGACTTGATTTGACAACCCTGGGCTTGAGTTCAAATTCTGCCAGTTGCAAGCTAAGTTACTTTAAGATATTGCATCTCATTAAGCCTAATCTCTAAAATGAGCATAATAATTTCTTCCTCCAAATATTCTTCTGAGGATCAAAAAGATATAATTTTAACTGCTTTTCATAGTACTTGGTACAGAGTTTGCACTTAATAAAAACTATAATTATTATTATTATACATTCAAAAAATTTGTTGAAGAAATGAATGAATGAATCAACCTATGAACTAATGAAGAATTAACAAGGGAGCAGCATTAATTTGTTGGTCACAGGAAGATGCTTAAAGGGTGTTGGTGGGGAGTGCCTAAAGAAAGCATGAAGCAATTAACTTCTATCTTTCTTTGCTCTCAGCACATTTTCAAAAACTCATCACATTTGGTGGGACATATGAATAGAATAAAAGTCTCAAAACAGCACTAAAACAGCAATAATTCAGAATAACAATGTTTTACAATATCAACAGGATGCATCTGGGCCCCGTGTGCCTGTTTAAGCAAAACTGTGTACTTGCTCTCTTAAATTCTTACAGAGCAAAGTCACAACATGTTCATTAAACATATATACACTCTTTCATGTTGACATGACATGAATTGTGCCTCTGACCTCATTTTGATCACATTATATTTCATGCTATACCATAAAAAGCAACATTTATTGAGAGCTTATTATGTACTCAGTACATTTCTAAGTACTTTACATAAATCAATATATTTAATCCTCTCAACTCTAAGATATAAGTACTTCCTATGTGAGAATGACCATTTTCTTCATTTCACAGGTGAGGAAACTGAGGCACATGGACTCGAATAATTTGGCAAAGGTCTGATATAGGAAGAGCTAACTCCAGAGTTCTTAGCCTCTAAGTCATATGCCTCACAAGACAAACTAGCTCCAGTTGCTGGTACTGGCACCATCATAGCAGTATCTATATATTGCATTGTAGCTAAATAAATGTTTTCACATTGGTGGAAATATGGCTGTATAACTGGGAGGCTCTGCACACACAGTATGAGATCTGCTGGCAGAGGCAATATCCTATAGGCAAATTCTGCTTAAATCACAATTATGCCAAGGTGCAACATGTCAAGCTGAGGAATTGGGGCAAAATTGACCGTACTCTCCAGTATGTAATTCCCAAAGGAAACATAGCCTGTCATGAGCTCTCAGCAATAATATCCCCTGTTTTTACTGAGATGCTGTGGAGGCACTCTTCAACCCACTTTCCAAATTTTCTGCCAGTGGTATAGACTGACAAATAGCAGCTGGGCAATTGTGAAGCATAGCCAGAGCTCCCTCAAGCCTCTTAGCTAAACCTACAATTCAGTAGTAATTCATTTCTCATGATAATCTTTTCTTAAAAATAAACTTAAGCATGACAGTCACTGGAAGAATGGGTACTGATTTCTGAAGACAGTCACAAATGTGGGATACCGAATCATCCTTTCAGTTTGTGTTCTGGGCACCTGGGTACCTGTAGGTCTTGTCAGGGCTATCATACACCAAGTTCCTGCCCTTGGGAATTTTGCTCACACTTATTTTCAAAACTGTGCATGAGCTGGTTAACAGACCTCCCCACTTTGATTTGTTGCCCTTGGATTGATTATATCTATGTGTTAAGATTCAGCAGTAGCATCCATTTTCCATATTGTGTACAATAGCAAGATTCAGTAACTCCTGTCTAACTGAACATTTTAAAACCATTGCAATTGTACACTGTATTGCCTCCAAATAAAATGTTAGCTCTGTCCTAGAATAGGTGGATTGGATTACATGTTTATTAAAATTTGGAAAACAAGCCAAGGACTTTGGGGAACTCGATTTGTGACCCCTGGGATCTTTACCATTGCAAGCTACCTTTATCCTCAGCGGGAACAGTCACAGCCAGTAATGGAGAACTGGTAAACTCCTTAGAGAGCTTCAGTTGAAAAGTTCTTAAACAGTCCTTGGAGTGTTTTTATTCTGCATATCTCCTTTCATCTCTAGGGCTGTCCCTGCTGACTCATTCATCCTCTCCTTCATCTCTAACTCAGAAGAGACTGTGACCTTTGAAAATGAGTAGCATCCCCACTTGGCAGATGAAGAAAATGAGCATCTGATTGGTTCCTCTCTACTCACATAATCAGTATTTCAGAAAATTAGGCAGCACAGAGAGAATCCATGTAATGATTGGAGCATGCCAATTGAAAAATAATCCTTACCCTCAGATCCCACCAAGGTTACCAAATATACTAAGAACAGTATGTCCAGTAAAATAAATACTGTAGAACTCTACAATTGTCACTAAGTTTCAAATATCCTCATACAGCAATGGAGGAGTGGTAACTGATGAACAGGAATATCCACAGACTATTGTGCCTCTTACAGCTACAGGCCTTTAACAGGAATCAGCTAGAAAATTGGCTCTAGGTAAACCAAGTCAGGGAAAGATAACATTAGTGCAAGTTACCACCGTCTCTTATCTGAACAATTATAATACCTTCTCTGACACCATTCTTGCCCCCTCCTCCAATTCTTTCTCTTCCTATAATATTGTACAAATATTATATCAGGTCATACCCCTGCCCTACCTAAGAGTTTTAATGGATTCCCACGGCACAAAGAAAAAATGTAAATTCCTTAGCATGGCCTACAAGACTTTTATAGCTGGCCCCTGCCTACCTCTGCAACTTCCTCTTCAGCCTTTTGTCCCTTCTTTTAACATGTTACAATTTCATGAATCATGTCAAACTCTCTCCCACCTCAGAACACATACTTCTCTTCTTCCTGTTGTTCGTCCCTCCCTTCTTCCCCACTCACAGGTGACTGTCCTCCCCCGATTCTTTCTGTAAATGGTGTCTTTTTTTTCAAGTTTAAATTTTATTGCCCCTCTTGAGACAGGCCTTTCTTTATTAACCTAGGCTGATCTCACTCACTCTTCCCTGTCACGACACCTTGTTTATTTTTTCACTCATTTAAATTAATTTGTGTACTTGGTGTGTGCCAAGAACTGTTTTAAGCTCTGTGGGTGCAACAGTGAACAAAACACACGAAAAAGCATGCCTTGAGAAGTTAATATTTTAGTCAGAGAAACAGACAATGCACCCAATAAGTAAGTAAATGAGGATCAAAAACATTTAGAGACTTCATTTCCTTTTAGATAGAAGGGCTAGGGAAAGTTTAACTGGGAGAGTGATATGTGAGACAAGACAGCCAGGAGGAGAGGGAGAACCTTGTGACCTGTCAAGGAGGGAGTTCCAGGTGGGGAGCACTGGGTGTAAAGGCTGTGAGCAGGAGGGTGCCTGCAATGTTTGAGGAAGGCAAGGCGCTGCTGTGGGTGAGGCAGACTGAGGTGTGTGGGGCACGGCTTTAAGAGATGAGGCTGGTGAAGCAATGGTACAGGATGCAGTAGGACCTCGGATGTCATACTAGGTTCTTTGGCTTTTCCTAGGACAAATGGGAAGCCCTTGGATGCTTTTGAGTGGAGAATGCTGTGATCTGTCTTGTATTTTAAAATATTCACTCCAGTTGTTCCTTGGGGGAATAGTTTGAAGGAGAGAGTGATGAAATGAATGCTTGTGATCCTTCAAAATTTATATGTTGAGGCTCTAACCCCAATGTGTCTGCACTTGGAGATACTGCCTATGAGAAGGTAACAAAGGTTAAATACAGTCATAAGGGTGAGTCCCTAATTTGATGAGGTTGGTATCCTTATAAGAAGAGGAAGAGACACTAAGCTTTCTCTCTTTGTGCACAGACACCAAGGAAAAGCCAAGTAAATACACACTCAAAAGGAGGCCAGAACTCTACCTCACTGGCACTTGAATCTCGGAGTTCCAGCATCCAGAATGTGAGCAAATAGATTTCTGTTTTTAAGCCACCTGGTCCATGGTATTTTGCTTTTGCAGCTGAAGCTGCAATATATTTTTATTATTTACTTTCACCAAAGATGGGGTGCAAGAATGGAAGACCTTGTTTTCTTCATAGCACTTAAGAGAATTTGTAATTATAAATATCTGCCAGTGTGTATTTGTTTCAAATCTTCACTCAGCTGTGAGCTCCAAGACTGGGCTCAGGGTCTTTCATCCACCACTCTACCTCCACTTCCCAGTACTGCACCTGGCAGGTTGTGGATGTATAATAAATATTTGCTGAATGAGCACCTTGATAAACTTAGGATTTCTCCTAAGATGACTCATACATTTAAGACATTTGTTTTTTAATTAAAAAACATTTTTGTTTAATTTTTTTTATTTCTTTAGAGACTTCTTTGAACTGATACTATGATACTTTATGTGAATCAACTTTTCTCTTTTGCATTCTTTTATTCCACAACTATTCATTGAGAACATGCTATAAACTTTGCATGCCAGTGCTGGGATGCGAAAATAAACCCTAATGCTTACTTCAAGTTGTTGACAATTTTTAGGTTGTCATTATATTTAATATCATACTACTTAGTAAGAATTCAATTGCAAAAATAAATTAATTAATTAAATAGAATGTATTTTACCAAAGTTGTGTCTTTCATTTCTGAAATAATTTTTCCTAAACTACTTAGTAATTATCTACTTGAACATGGATAGCTCCTATTTAAAATGCAACTTTTGTATATGATAGGCAACTGGGTGGCTCAAATAAGAGAAATTTCTTGTCCCACAGTTCTGGAGTTAGAAGTCCAAAATCAAGGTGTTAGCAAAGGTGTTTCTCTCTGAGGTCTGTGAGAAAGAATCTACTCCATTTCTTTCCCTTCATTTCTGCTGATTTGCTGACAAACTTTGTCATTCCTTGGTTTGTAGAAGCATTACCCCAATCACCACCTTCACCTTTATGTGGCATTCTCTCTCTATGTGTCTGTGTTCTAATTCCCCTTTTAATAAGGAACCCAGTCATGTTGTATGTGTGACCTCATTTTAACTGGTTATATCTGTAATGACACTAGTGCCAAATAAAATTACAATCTGGGGTACTGGGGGTTAGGTCTTCCATGTGTGAATTTTGGGGACCACAATTCAACTCATAGCAACTCTTAAAAAAGGAACAAATAAAGAGCTCTCCTCAAAGGCTCCCCCACACTTCAGGCCTTAATAACTACTCATGTCTAATAAATGTTGGGTTAAAAGTTGCAAAAAAAATGGAATTCTGCATTCTACAACTTTCATAAGAATAGCACTATCATGTAGCTAAGAAAACTCTCGCAGGAATTATAAAGCCTGTCTCTGTCTCACATATCTGATAACATCCGACTGACCTAGTCTTACTGAAGATATCAGTGAATTTGGTCATATGTAAAAGACAGGGTCAATTTTCATGATCACTAATGTCTCGTTCTGTCTCAAAAGGAAGAAAAGGTTGTTATATGTAGTAGACAGAATTCTAAAATGACTCCCATGACCTACATCTCCTGGTCTTAAGTTTAATTACAACTACAGAATCCTAACAAAAGGGATTTTATGGTTTTAATTAAGATTACCAATTAGTTGATTTTATCACAGGGAGATTATCCAGATGATATTATTTAGGTGGGCCTAACCTAAATATAGGAGCCCTCTAAAGGAGTTTTCTCCAACTGGTAGCTAAAATGAGAGAGAGGTTCAAAATGTGAGGGGTAGGGATACTTTTGAGGGAGGTTCTTTGTTGCAAAGGTGGAAGGGACTATGAGTGCAAGAACTTAAGAGTGGCCTCTAAGAGCTGAGGCGGGTATCTGGCCAACAGCAGCAAGAAAGCAGGAACCTCAGTCCTACAACCGCAAGGCACTAAATTCTGCCAACAACCTGAATGAGTTTGGAAGTGGGTTATTCTTCAGCGACTCCAGGAAACCCAACCTTTGGAGACCCTATTCAGACAACCCAATTAATATCCCCTGGACATTGACCTACATAACTTTCAAGATACAAATGGGTGTTATCTTAAGCCACTAAGTAGGCAGTAATATATTACACAGCAGCGAAAAACTAATATATTATTATATTATGGTGAGGAAAAGATGAGATAAACCAAGAAGAAAGAGGTTGAGAATGGAGTGGAGAAAAAAATCAGGTGAAAACTGAGTAGAACAGAGAATTATCAAAGGAAAAGTAAAGAAAAATATAAAGGCAGGAGATAAGTTATGTGAAGTTATCCTTAAATATTTCTACTTTATCAGAGCTAAAACATGCTCATAATTGTTTCTTTGACTGTCTCCTTTTTGCATGAAGTGATGATGTGCATTTGACCATAAAGCGCAAAATATTTTGTACATAAGTTGAAATTATGATTCATATTACCTGGCTAAAGATCTTCTAATAAAAAAAATAGAAGGGAAACAGTGTGCTTTTTGCAAACATGTGCAAAAGAGTAGAGGGAAAAAAAGAGAAGGAAAGGAAAGAAGTAAAGATAAAAAAGGGGGACAGGAAGGATAGAGGAGAAGGAAGAGAAAGGAGGAAAGAAGAAAATGGGAAAGAAAAAATGTCTTTTAAGGAATATAAAATTCTTTATTGAAAACTGAACTAATGTATGTCTGAGACAAACATGGCAGTATCAAATCTGTCTTGAAGTTCTCTAGAAGCAGTAGAGAAATTCCTGTTTCCATTTTGCTTTTACAGCCTTTCTGAGCTTCACTAGTTGCCTGGCTGCTTAAACAGCCTTCGATGCCATCAAAGGAAGCAAAAGCCCCACAGTCATGACATTAAAAAAAAAAAATGTCTTTACCTCATGTAGGTATTTCTGAATCCAACAACTATGAAAACACAAAATCACATCTGTTTGAAAGAGACAGGTAAGCCAATAGCAATGTTAAACATTTCCAATAAAATTCAGTAATTGAAAAGAAGTTTTATTAGGAAAACATCATTTCTGGACTTTCTTTCAGCGAGGCAGAGAAATTACTTTGACATGGTCAAATCCCAAGAAGTTTTTTTTCTGTGTCCTTAATGGTTCTATGGTTCTTTTATACTATGTAGGAGCATTTCACCCCCTGTTCAGTGCTCAGACCAACATCAGCTTATTGAAATAAAACACAAAGACCAACTTGGTGTAGAATTTATAGTAAAGAGCATTAGTGAGAGAGCCAAAGTGTCCAGGCCATTAAACAACAAGCAGACACACACACACACACACACACACACACACACACACACACATGCACACACTCACACACAATGAGCAAATTCTGTGTACAGACTTCAAGGGCTAGTTTCACATGAGAATTCTTTTTTTAACTGAGCAATTAAACACTAAAAAAAACAAGAGTTGAATACACAGGACAAAGTTCAGCTATACAAGCTGGCATCCAAATAATGAGTAAAAAGAAAGCATATATTAATCTAGCAACTTCTGTTCTGGTTTCTAAAGAAATACCAACTCTATTTTCTTTGTCTGTGACTACCAATATTATTTGTAAAGTGTTCTCAAGAAGTTAGTTAAATAAGGTCTCTGTCAGCAAGAGCTGACAGACCTCTAATGCTTTCAGTAGCTCCTCTGGCTGCACTCAGAAAATTCTACATGATTATTACTATTATTTCCTACATAGATGGCTGTTATATAATTGTCTATCCTCTGTCTTGTGGCCTTGGGAAAGTACTCATGTGATGGTTGATGACCAGCCAAACCCTAAGATGGTCAAATGACCAAAAGAGTTGTTTATACCAATCTAGGCAAGAAAAGTACTACATAATTACAAAATAACATATTTAGATGAGGGGTAAGCAAATGTTTTCTGTAAAGGGCCATGGAATAAATATTTTAGGATTTGTGGACTTTATAGTCTTTGTCACAACTACTTAACTCTGGTATAGTATGAAAGCAGTCACAGAAAATATGTAAATGATGAGTGTGGCTACGTTCCAATAAAACTTTATTTATAGACAAAAATTTGAATTTCTTGCAATTTTATTGTCCTAAAATATTATTCTTATTTAGATCTCCTTTAACCATTTAAAAATTTGAAAATCATTCTTAGCTCACATCCAAACAAAAACAGGTGGTGGACTGGAATTGCCAGGAGGGTCATAGCTGCCCACTCTACATTTATACTATTTTATGTGTTTCTAGAATATGTCACATGATTACACTTTTAGATTGAATACCTAATAAAAACATAATAAAAGTGGGTTACATTTATGTACAATGGATATCAGATGCACATTATTGAACTTTATGAAATGTTGATAGAAGTTCATCTTTTCTAATATACTATAATTCTATTTACTTTGTGCTTTTGGAGCTTCTAGTCCATGAAGAAAATACAACGTAGAAAATCTAAAAGTCCTAAATAATTTGACTACCTATCAATTACAATTATTTTTACACTAAAACATTGTGTAATGTCATAAAACCTGAAGATTTATTTCCCAGAAGATGGAAATTATCTTGAAATTATTGGGTGTTATTCATTCAGCCGAGAATTTAATGATTTATCATGTGCAATAAACACAGTTACAAAGGACCTATAGTCAACATCTGCCCTGCCCTTTGTCTTCTGATATCAGTGATTGTATTAAATTGATAAATCTAAAGAATTAAGTTAAGCTTGACCCTAACTGCAGGCCCTGGGGGTAGCTCTAATGAGAATTTTAATGTAGTTATTACTATTATCCACATAGTGTGATTCATAGTTCAAGGCAACACCAGCCACTGTTGCTGTGACACTGTATATGTGTAAGCTATTCAATGCGTATGGCTACATACTCTTCATAATAATGCCAAAGAGCTATCTCACCCAGTTCAATTCTATCAATTAATTAATCAAGTATTTGCCAACTCTGTGATTTATGCAAAGCTTCACAAAATTCCCTTTACGTCTGCTTTCTCTTAATATAACTCTGTAAGACGTATTTTTGTTCAGTGAATCAGGCAATTCCTTTTTCCAAACTGTTATTTTTCCCTTACAACATAATTCAATTTAAGTTCTGGGGATCTAGTTAGGTTCCAGTACCAAGAGAACATCATTCAAGTGTTTCAAAAAGAAGACAAATCCCAGCTCAGACCTCTTTGTTCTTAACAGGAACATGCACCTTCTTCTTGGCTACAGGGAAAAAGTGCCATCCTCTTGCATTTTCTTTCATTTATCTCTGATTTATTCTTTTAGTTCTCCACTGCCATTTACTACTTTCCTTTAACTTTCTTTTCTTCCCTTTTTGTCTCCCATTTTTTTCTTTCCTTTCATATTTCCCAACCTTTCTTTCTTTCTTCCTACAAACACTGATTGACTATCAGGCCTTGAGCTTGGCACCAGATATACAATGATGAACAAGACATAGCTGCATGTGCTAGATGGTGGCATAAGATATACAAAGAATAAAATTTGGCTTAGAACTAAATTCTACTCTGTTCTCTAAGCCTGAGACCCTATATACCTCATCTTCAAGAGGCCATGCTTTATCCCCCATCCCTTCAGAGTCTTAAATTCTCCCTTTTTATTAGCACCCTCTAACTTTAGATATAATTATGCCTTCTCAAATTGAAAATAGTCTTTACTTTCATGTTAGTGTTTTATCTTATTTAACTAGGAGAGAGAGAGAGAGAGAGAGGAAGGAAGGAAGGAAGGAAGGAAGGAAGGAAGGAAGGAAGGAAGGAAGGAAGGAAGGAAGAAAAACATTTCAAGTACAGCTTAAGTGTTCTTTGTAGCTCATCTTGGTCTCATCCATACCTAACATCTCTTCCAACCCTTCCCACCACGCCCCCACCAAGTAACTACTATCTTGAATTCATCCTAAAAGTTTTGATGTACTTTTACTACATATTTATGAGTCTATCTAGTTTTACTAGTTTTTAAATAGTGTTCTCTTGTGTGTTTTTAAAGTATATTATGATATCACACTATCCCATTCTGACTTTGGGTCATTAAATGTATTTTATACATTATTTATATTCTTAAGATGTTTTCATATTCATGCACATGGTTTCATTCATTTTACACAATGAGTACCATTCATCATAAAAACAGGACACAAATTATTTCTCTTTTCCCTAATAATGGATATATACATTACTTCCAAGTGTTCACTACCAAATATAATGTCAAAATGGCCATTTTAGTTTCTCTAAGGTACTTAGCCAGATGTAAACTATCTTAGGCCAGGTGCATTTTCAACTCTACTAGAAACTGTAAATAGTACCAAATGCCTCTTCAAAATAGCTGTTTTCAGTGTGCTCTCCTACTATTAATATATGAAGCTTCCCTACATCCTTGCAGCAATTGGTGTTGTCAGATTTTTACATTTTACACTGTCTGATGGATTTAAATATATTATATCATTGCTTTCTGATCTGGTTTCCATCCTCATTTAGATATAAAATTGTTTTTTCTGTGGACATCTGATAATCACCTTCTTGCCAAATCATAAAGACTTCACTTGCCTCATCATACTACTCGACCTCAATTGCATTTGGCGTACTAGTAACCACCAAGTCCAAATTCTGCTCTCCCTTTGCTTACATTGACAGTATTCTGGGAGAGAAAAGGCAGAGTAAGATGTCTCCTTAGAGATTCAGATGTGAATCTGGTAGATAATTCAGGGAAGGCACTCTTCAAATAGATATATTTAACAATAGAACTGCAAATTTGGAAATTTAAGGAAAAATACAGGCAGCTTTTATAATATAAAATATGTAAAATTAATATCAAAGCAGATATTCCTAGGTCTAGGGTGTGTATACAAGAAACAGCATTAAAACACATTCATAATAAGCACTACATTTGATGAAATATAATTATTTCTTAATTATGTTCAATGTAGTTTGTGTAACATTTTATGTTTATACACTTATTACTTATTAAAATATAATGATTTTTATGGTTGAAAATAAACATAATCTTCAAGTCTACTATAATGTCAAAAATGGAACTATGAGTGTCATGAAAGCCATTTATGATAAATCTTTCCTTTCCTTTCTCATGAGATATAGTTTATTCTGACCATGCAAGCTACAACATAGATTAAAAATAAGATCATTTGGGTCTAGCCCCAGAAAGCTTTAAATGGGTCCAGATAGCTATAGATAAAAAATTATGTAAAATATTGCTTACTGGAGTTCATGCATATATGAAATAATCAGCCCCATCATTCACTGTCCACCACTGACATCACTGATATTAAACAAATATTCATTTAAAAATTTACTCAATAGATACTTTCTGAGAACTGACTCTTGATTTTTCTAGGTGAGGAGATTGAACAACAAATAGAGAAGTCTTATCCCTCGCACAACTTAGATTCTAGATTTCTGTGAAAATAATAACAGACCCTGATGAGCAGCTCTTGTTTTTGTGCTTTTTGAGGCAGTAGGAATAAGGAGTTTTTGTTTGGGGAAAAAAATGGGGTATCTGTCAATGATGGCAAAAATAAAATTCTGAAATGTAATAAGGCTTATATCACAAACATAAAATGATGATGTCAATATTTCTCAGAATACTCTAAGTCTAAAAACAAAGAATAATAGCACCATATGACCCTTTTGAATGACTCTGAGTAAAAATTTTTAAATAAAAATTATACGAATCCTTAAAAAAAAAGGATTTATTCTTTGTCTCACACATGAAGTTGGCAGTTACTAAAACCTACAACAAAGAATCTTCAAAGACTGAAAATTTAATGTAAAATAGCCCCTTTAATTGAAAAAAGTAAAGACATACTTTTATGGTGACTCTCATTAGACTTTGTATTCTGAATGTTTCTAAAACTTTTATTAAAGAATATGGTGTTTCTTAATAGAAGAAATGGTATTTGTTAAAGAATAATTTCTGTAATCAATATTCAAACAGATAACTTAGCAGATAATACTAAAAGTTTGGAAAAAATCAGTTATTTCCATTTATTTGTGTGTGTGTGTGTATTTTGGTTGACTTGTGATGGTTCTAACAATAAGTGAATCTCTTCAATTATTAGTTTATTCTGAATGTTTAGCTAAATATTCTATGGAATAGAAATGCTCTTTTTCTCAAGCATTGGGAACTACCAAAAAGATTAATTCATTATCTTCATGATTCTGTCAAAGTTTTACTAAACAAAGGAGCAGCATTAAGGAGGAGGAGGATTATAGTATAAGCTTTTGATATTCTAAAAATATTGAGTTGGTTTTATAGAAAAAAATTTGGAGGAAAAAAAATCATCCATTTAGATGCCCTGTGCCATTTGTTCCCAAGCAATGATTTTTCAGATGCTGCCAAGGTCTCTTAGAGAAGAACCCACCTCAATTATGGGATAATCAGTTATGAAAATAACAGTATCTGAAACACCAGATTTTTTTTCTTTGCTTTGTGAAGATATGTATGTGAATCAAAAAATGTCTGTGTTCCATATTAAGGTTCTTTGATTTCTCAAAAGGAATTATGCTGGTCTAAATTTATGAGCTGAAAGACCAAGTGGACTATTTTTGAAATATCAGAGAAAAGACCAACTGTGTCAAACCTGAAAAAATTATAACTGTCAGTGGATCTTGGCTGTTTGGCAGATATATTTTAAGTATTGAAATACTCAATCTGAAATTTCAAGAGAAAATTTCCAACCTCATTTCTCATTGTATTAAACTTTAAGCATTTATAACCCAACCCAGATATGGATATAGCATAATAATGCTAAAAAAAAAAAAAAAAGAAAAGAAAAACTAATTGTCCCAACTTGATGACCAATTCAAGGACAATATCTTAAAAATGATTTTAAAGTGGAAAATATTGAATCTCATCTACTTCTATGGTAAGAAAAATGTGAATGGCATTTTTTTTTTGACATTATGGCAAAAAACCCCTTTGGAAACTCATAAAAAATATTTTCTAGGATTGAATAGTACACAACTGCTTGAAATAGAGAATTTTTAAGTTATGCTTAATTCAGTTTCCAAAATTAATTTTTATATAATCATGAGTGGAATAAAATATCACACATGAGGAAGTAAACAGGCTTTGCTTGTCATTGTTTAATGTTCATCATCATACGCATGACACACATTGTTTTCACTTTCAGCAAACAAGAAAAATAACTGTACAATAGATTTGATATTGAAGCAATGTTATGCCTTTTATTTTCCACATAATCTACCATATAAAAGTTTATGTTAACTAAGTATACTTAATTCTTAGATAATCAAATTTTAAATGATTGTTTATATGATTAAAGAAAACTATCTTCCTCCAAAACTACCACTGAAATGTTTTTACCTATTACTTTGGAACTGTAAAAAATTTATGCATTGAAGCTACTATCTTTATGGTCTGTGTCATTTCTTTGTGAGTTCCTGGTCTTATCACACTTTCTCAGTAGAAGATTTTCCCAGGACTTGGCATTTGGTCATTTTCCCTTGTGTGTTTGTGTGTGTGTGTGTGTGTGTGTGTGTGTGTGTGTGTGTGTGTGTGTGTCTTAAAAAATTATAATTTCTCACAATTTAAACTATGATCTCCATGCAGGAAACTATCAAATATGTGTTCTTCACATTTAAACCAAATCTCCATGATAATATATTCATTTATTTTCATTTGTTCACTGTATAGGTAGAGGACACTTTCTGTCTGCAGGTCTTGCCACAGGCATTAGATATAGAGCAGAATACAAAGCAGTCAGTGTGGGTTCCTTTTGAGTTACCTATTGATGGCCTCCTTAAATATCTGCTCAAAATATTGCATTCAACTTTTATTCCTTAAAAATCACCATTTCTACTAGCTCTCTTTCTTAATATTTTTGGTCAGTTCTACAATCATCCTTCTATTCATCCAGTAGTTAATGTAGGTTAACTTCTTTATCAGGAAGAAGAGAGGACCTTTTAGTTTTCTCTCTACACCTATCCATTTTTTATTTCATGTCTGTTCTTTCCTATCATTTTCTAATTGCCCCTGCACACCAGCATTCAGTGTCTTCCCTTTCCAATCCATTCTGTACATAGTTGGAATACTGTTTTTAGAATTTCATCTATATAATGTCATATCCCTGTTCAAAAACCTTCATTGGTTCACCATCTATGGAATAAATCTAAACCTGTCATTCTAGCATTTAAGACAATCCATAAAGTACGAGATTCTTTCCAGTTTTATCTCCCATGATGCTCTACAACCAGACCATTCTCTTCACTGTCCACAAAAAATACATAAACATTTCCACCTCCATATTTAACACCTCCTAAAATCCTGTCCCCTCCCCCAACTGCCCCCATTTTCTTCTCTAACTGGCCAGGTTTCACTCAATTTAAGATAAACCTATAGTACCACCTCCTTCTGAATTTTTTTCTTTAACTCCCAATCAATATTCAAAACTCTCAGAAAATGTGAACTATTTCATTTGTCTTGGCATTCATCATGTTTTAATCTTTTAGCTTTAAAAAAAGAGCGTATTTTTTATCTCTGAAACTAAATTCAATTTCCTTAAGGTTGAAACTCTCATTTTTTACTTTTCTTTTGCAGCTCCTAATGTTGTGATTCTGTTTGTCTAAACATTTACATTATAGGAAGTGTCAGCCTTTGACAGATTTAGATGGGCCACAGTCTAATCACATCCTCTAAAGGCTGTGCACAGTCAAGTACCATATTAAATGGCTAGCTTTTTACAAAGAGCACAGTTGCACCCCCTTAGAGCAATGTTTTAATGGGATCTCCTGCATGACCATATTCCTTCTGTTTATATTAGTTCTCCCATCAAAGAATAACTCAGTGCCTCCATACATACCATTTATAATAATTTGATCAGTGGGGCTTTCATGTCAGTTGTAGAAAATTAGAAATTATTTCTCACTACTAAAAGTAGTGACTGCAAAAAAAAATGCCAAGGATTACATTTTGATTTTATATTCTCTTTATAAACTGTGCTTAGGCATTTGATTCTATTAACTGAATTAGTATGTGGAAAGCCTTGTGAAAGATGGGCTACCCAGACAAGTTTATAAATATCATTCGCTTTCTGCACAAAGGAGTAATGGTGAGAGTTATAGATTAAAGAGAAAATATCAGATGCATTGCTGTGACTAACAGCCCTAAAACAGCTTCATTCTTGCTCCATTACTGTTTATTATCTGTTTTTCAACAGTGCTCTGCATTTTCTCCAAAGATTCTGATTTAGAGATGAGCAGAGCGTTCTTCAAGCGAGAACATGTTCAATGTGCAGTCCGTCAATAGCAAAGTGTTGATAGACATTATTCGAGAATTTCATTATGTCAGGAACTGCACCCCTGTAGCTCATAATGAGAATCAGGCACAGCTATTAGGTTGATTTGCTGAGGCCACACTTCCCCCTCATCTGGCTGACGGTGCCAGAAAAGATGGGGGTCCTCACACAGTGTCTCCCAATTAATGGCATTCGACTAAGCAGCTTGTGCCTGAAAGTCACAGATAATTCTGTGGTTAGAGTAGCCCCTACCCCACCTCACCATCTTTCAAAAAAAAATAGATGTCCAGTTGGCTGGTAATGCTTCTGCATGAACTCTATGGGATTTGTGAAAAGATCATGATGTTAAGACCAGTATAACCTAAAAAAAAAAGATATCTAGATAGGACCAGAGCAAAGATAATTTCCCAAGAAATGGGTTTTCAACAGTTTTACATTAAGGAATAATAGGAAGTTTTATTACAAGTTAATTTTCTTCAACAGCTTTACTTAAGTATAATTTAATAGCATAAATTTACCTATTGAAAGTGTACAATTCAATGCTTTTTAGAAAATTTAGAGTTGTGCACCCATCACCATGATAGTTTTAGAACATTATCGCCACCTCCAAAAGTCTCCTTGTACCCCTTGTTTGCAGTTAATCCTTATCACCCTCCTACCCTCCAGCAACCACTGATCTGCTTTGTGTCTCTATATAGTTGTCTTTTCTAAATGTGTTATATACGTGAAATTATATAATTATATAAATGTTTGAGGTTCAATTATGTTGTAGCATTTATCAGTAGTATATTCCTTTTCATTGAGGACTAGTAATCTATTATATGTTTATCCATTCACCAATTGATGGTCATTTGAATTATTTCCAGTTTGGGGCTATGATGCATAATGTTACTATGAATATTCATATACATATTCTTGTGTGGATATATGTTTTCACTAAAAATTTATCTTTTTTCTCTCAAAATTAGTTATTTTTTTAAGTACCATAATTCTAAACTTTATTGGAGTGGTCAATACCCACAGAAAATAGCAACCCCAGCCAAGACTTTAAAAGAAAAGCTGAATTTGATTCATTTCACTCAACTGAATTCTTTACCTCAGCTTTATTCTGTGTCCAGGTTAAATGTATGAGAAATGACATAAGGTCAACTCAAAATGCTAGAAAAGGTAGCCTTTATCAAGGGTTATGAACTTTTATCTTTTAGGTGTACAATAGTCCGAAGAATACAATGAAATCTTCTCTGGCATCAACTCATTCAATGCCATAGATCTTGAGATAAACAGAACAACAAATCTATTAAGACTTTATTCCTAGTTTAAATAATGTCTATTCTAAGAAATACTCAGCAAAATACTCTCTATCTCAGAACAGAAAATTTTGCTACTGACTTACAGATATGTAGTGTATTTTTCTGGCAGGCAGACTATCCCTCCAACAGACTAAATGGTGTGCCTTCCCCCCCACCCACCCACCCAAATTCTTATGCTGAAGTCTTAATCACCAGTGTAATGATAGTAGGAGGTAGGGCTTTGGGAAATAATCAGATGTAAATGAGGTCCTGAGGAGCTGAGTGCCCTTGTAAGAGGAGAGACCAGAGAACTAATCTGGCTCTCTCCCTCTGCCATGTGAGGATACAGCAGGAGGCAACCATCTGCAAGTTTGCAAGAGGGTCCTCACTGGAGCCCAAATGGGCCAAACCCTGATCTCAGACTTTAAGCCTCCAGAACTATGAGAAATAAATGTCTGTTGTTAAGGCACCCGGTTTAGAGTATTTTGTTATTGCAGTCTGAACAGACTGAGACAGCCCCTTTCAATGACTATCACCCTACCCTAAGATAACCTCTTCTTTTCTCAAAACGAAACAATACAAGCAAAACTATGGAAATTAAGATGAATATTATTTTGTTGTTTGCTTCTAGTATAAGTGCTTATCTTGAAATTTTATGAAATTAAAAACATCCAACAAGGTATTTTATTTATTCCTGGTATCTTGTAGATAGTTTTTCAGAGGCCCTTCTTTCATAATAAATATGTTATTGCAGTTTTTCCACACAAAAGAATGATTTTAATTTGCTTTAGTGCCAACATTTTTAATGAGGGCACACATTTCTGAAATTATAATTTAAATCACTAGGAAAATGTGATTTTTCTTTACAAAATGTGTTCAGAACAATCCTTGAGAAGCATAACCCTTGGTAAATTGAAGGGCACCCATAATGCACATAATCACTCTAGTGTATGTAGCTTTGACTGAGGTCTCTGATAAATGTCCCTTGTTTAGTTGGCAGAAGATGCATGAGGGAAAATATACCATAATCATATGCCTCTTGGGACACTGCTTCATGAGCCCAAACTGTGTCAAGTATTGATAACATAGTAACCACAGCAATGACTATATGTGATAAAATAGAGATGTCAAAAGTTCTGTATAACCAAAAAAGCATATCGAATATTATCAACAGGATATATTTCTGACAATCAGTAAACAACTTGAGCTGTGGGGATACCTTTTGGGAAGTCATATGGTTAGACAAAAGGGCACAGGACAATTTCAGCCATAATCAGCACATTTAGCTTTCAAAACCAAATCATTATAATTACAAAAAGTTGCTGTGTCTCTGCATTCAGAGTACATTTACCTGAAGAATAGGAGTTGAACAAGGAGCTACATCTTGCTACTGTTGCCAGCTTCTTGATTGTCAGAAAAAAAAAAAATGGCATTCTTTTTAGGTTCTGATGATACAGGAGCAACAGGGATTTGTTTAGGCCATTTGAATGTGAGGTAGCCATAGGATACTGACTTTTGGTATCCTATAGTTGGAGATATACTGTGTTCCACTATGGAGCTCAGAAGAAAAATCTGTCTGGAGAGTTGAAATTTTAATTCATTAACGTAGAGATGCTAACTGAAGCATAGCAATGCATAAGCCAGTGACTAGATAATTTGCTGATTGAAGAGAAAACATTTCTAAGTGTCCATACACTATTAAGAACTTGCTGAGGATAAAGAGCCCGTCTCAGAAACCTAAGGAAATTAGTGCATAAGATGCTTAGATGAGGTGGGGTACCCCAGCAGTGCCAAATGCTACAGAAACATTATTGATGAAAAATCCTGAAAAGTATTCATTTGCTTTAGTAGTTGGCAATCTTAACCAGACCACAATGGGCTGAGAAATGGAGAGAACAAAGGCAGTGGGGATTACTCTTTCAAGATGTTTGGCTCTGAGATGAAAGAAAGAGAGGTGTCACTAGTGAGAGGAAGAGAGGAAGGATACTTATTTAGTTATTTATTTAGGTAACTCAGTAAACTAAAAGAGGTTTGGAAAAGAAGTAGGGAGGGAAATATGGAAGTCACAAGAAGAAGGATTCTGATGAATTTTAGATATTCAGCCAGTATCAAGTTCAGGAGTGAGCGATCCAGTTCAGCACCTCTCCATTTTGGATGCAAGGATCCCAGAATTCACAGAGATTAGTTTACTTGACTAGTTTTGCTACTAATAAGTGTCAGAAACAAGGCTCATCACAGATCCACTGCACGGTCCTGTTTAAGCCTATGGATCTGCCGAATGGTGCTTCCTGTGGATGAAAAGGTGGATTCAGAAATGTCAGTAAGATCTGAAGAGGATACACTCTTGAGAGCCAAATTTCTGACTTTTGTGATAGCTAGAAGGTCTAACAGCTTCCCTGTATTGAAACATGTTTCCTTAATTTTCAATCCTCTTACTCCAATGCATTACATCTGTTTCTGCTTGCCCCTTAATTTGTCTGCCTTGTACCCATGGCTTTGGCTTCACATTGGCCTTTGTCATACTCCCAGGGTATGGTTGCTAGATAATATGCAGAATGCCTCGTTAAATTTGAATTTCCAATAAATAATAAGCTTTTATTTAGTATAGATATACCCATTCAATGCTTGGAACATACTTATACTAAAAAGTTATTCTTGTTTATCCGATATTTAAATTTGTTTGAGTTTGTTTGTTTGTTTGTTCATTTGTTTTGTTTTTTACCAAATATGGCAACCTTATCCCAGGGGTCAGATAGCCTGATTGACTTTCTTTTTTTCATCATTCCTACACATTGTACAATGATCAGCTCCTATCCCACAGTCTAGATTGAGGCCCAGATTGAGAAATGTTTATATACTCTGCTGGTATAGCAGTCCCCAAATAGCTGATTGACCTTGAATCACATATATTTATCTTAATGCAGTCTAGTGTTTTTTTCCCCTTAGATTTGCTTCTTTAGACACATATAGTTCCAATAAATATCAAAATTTCTTAGTACCCCATGAGCAAACACTAATTAATGGCAGATAAAATCAATAGACACAGAAGAAAAAAAAGACAAAACTGCCTTATATTTTTATTTTTCCTCAGATAATATACAAAGCAAATAAGGAATGATAATCACATTTAATCCCTACTAATTGGTTGATACATAAGGGGTAGTTCAAAAAAATCTGGGTTGTATCCTCCTCATCTTATCTCAAAGAAATGCCTGGAAGTCAGCAACTATGAATTGCTGACCCAAAATGACAGCTTAAATAATACAATGAAATAAGGGCTCAGTTCATTTGTGCAACCCTGCCTTAATCTGCTAACTCAAGTATATACTAAGTACATATGTGAAAGAGTGGGAGAAGTGTTTAGTCCTCAAAAAAACCAAAAACACATTTTGCCCCAAGCATTTTTCCCCTTCATTTAAAAGTTAAATTGTGTATTTCAAAGATAAATCTAAGCCATGT
The DNA here is from genome assembly GCA_004027375.1 of Macroglossus sobrinus. Lineage (NCBI taxonomy): Eukaryota > Metazoa > Chordata > Mammalia > Chiroptera > Pteropodidae > Macroglossus > Macroglossus sobrinus. Next base: position 276,170 of record PVKZ01000818.1, on the reverse strand, counting down.
GTCTCACTTTTTCTCTTTAACAGCAAACAGTTCTGAAAAAGCTCACTGTCATATCAAGGACTTCCAGAATGTCATTTTTATTACAAATGAGAAAACTACATTTTTTCCCTAAACACAAAACAACACTCAATCTTGAAAATACATACATATGGTTCTAACTCACATTTCATGAACTACAATAATAATCTATTTTCAGCTGAACAATTTATACCCTTCTGAAAATACTTGTCATCTGATCAGTGCCATTAGCAGTTTAACAGTTATTAAGAGTCTACTATGTGCTAGACACTAGGCTATGTACTTCACAGTCTAATATCAATCACCCGGGTAGAGATATATTAACTAATTTTAAAATGATATTAAAGTCTCAAGATGTTATGTAACATGTGAAGCAAATATACAAATTCTGGCTAACACAGAAGCCCATGGTCTTTTCATTTTTCTCAATTGGTTTATGTTCCCTTATAGATAAGAAAAGCTAAAACTCTCCTATTTTCTACGAATCCATAGTCTTAATAAAAGACGTGCACAAAAGTCTACTGATGCAGAGTTGACTGACCCCTATTTTACTCAGGGGGGAAGAATACACTAAGATGGTATACACATGAATCTAAAAATGAATCCATCTTTACAAGAAATTATAAAATTCACCAAAATAGAATACACAGATCCTCTTCATTAAGATGATATATAATAAGTCCTATCTTCTGTGCTCACAGCTTTTCTGGAGGGTTGGGAGTTATATATGGATTATATTTTTTGGTATGATGAGGGTATAAGAAATTCTCAAAGTGTATGCATTACAGAGAGCCAAGAGGGAGGAGTGAATGGAAATACAGGTTCTGGATTCCAACACTCGTGGGTTCCAAACCAAGTGCTACTGCTCATTTGCTGGTTATTCAATTATGGGTCCTCTGCTGAACAACTGTGGACCTCAGTGTCTTCACTTACAAAACGGACATCATAATACATATTTACAGGAATGTTATAACAATTAAATGAGATTGTATTAGGAAAATAGTTGGCCCAGCGCCTGGAACATAATAAGTAAGCATCCTGTAAATGGTGGTTGTGGTTGTAGCTGAATAATCAAGCCAAAATCTTTGGCAGTCATAGTAGGGCCATGGCGGCCAATGAGGCGACATTTTCAAATAATTATAGCCCATGAATAGGAAAAGGAGAAACCTAGCTAAGTGTTTGGCAGCATGGGAAGAAGAGGTGGGTGAGGGAAGATGACTGTCAGAATTGGCAAATGTGAAGACACAAAAGGGCTTGACAACAAACTTGCTATGTATGACAAAGAAAAATAGGCTTCTTACATTTTTGGCCATAAACAAACTCTGTCTGAATATTCATACAAGAAAAAATAAAACATTGAAGGGATTATTTTTTATTGGATTAAGAGAAATTAAAAATTAGAAGGTTCAGAATTTATATGACTTAGACATAGAAATGAGCATTAGCCCCACTGGCCTCTTGTCTAAAAGTAACTATATTATTACTAATGGGAATCATACATTGTAACTTTTAAAAAGTGAAATTACAATTAATTGTAAGCTGTGTTTGTTTAGTGATAATAAAAAATCTGCCTTTGAAGAAAAAGTCTGAATATAACCACTTTATTATTATTTATTTATTTATTTAGGCCAGGCAACCCTTGGTTGATCTCACAGATTGCAAGGACTTTATCAGCTCACTATCCCTTATTTTTTATTTTTTACACCTACAGTACCTGGTCCTCCTAGGTGGTCTCCCATCCAATTACTAACCAGGCCCAACCCTGATTAGCTTCCGAGATCAGATGGGATCGGGCCATAGACTTTACTTTTCTGTTTTAATAGTAAATGATGGCATGTGACCAAATATGGCCCATGATCTGTTTTTGTAAGTAAAGTTTCATTGGAACACAACCTCACTCACTTTCTTACTGCCATGGCTGCTTTTGTGCAAAAGAAAACATATATGAACTGCAAAGCCTAAAATATTACCACATGGTCCTTTATAACAAAAGTGTGCCAACCTCTTTCTTATAGGTAGGTATTTTGTCTTAGTCATATTGGGCAGCCGTAACAAAATACCACAGAGTGGCTTAAACAAAAGACATTTATTTTCTCATAGTTCTAGAGGCTGGAAGTCAGGGTGTCAACATGGTTGGTTTCTGGTGAGGCTTTCTTCCAGGCATACAGTAGGCCACCATATCATTGTATCATTTTTTTTGGGGGGGGGGGGGTAGGGCAGGAGGAAGAGAGTGAGCTAACCTCTCTGGGAATCTTCTTTTTAAGGACAGTAATCCTATTCTATTAGGGCCCAACCCTAAAAGGCAAAAAGATAAGACCCTACATCAGCAAAAAGCTTACAACTCACTTTATTGCAATACTTACTTTATTTTGGTGGCGCAGACAGAACCTGCAATATCTCTGAGATATACCTGTACTTCATTTAACCTTAATTATCTTCTTGGAGGCCCTATCTCCAAATACAGTTACATTGAGAAGTAGGGCTTCAAAATATAGATTTTGGGGGCACACGTTCAGTCTATTGCATATTTCAAACCTACGAAATATAATTTAGTCTGAAATATCCATTGTATTTCCTTTTCAATACACCCTCCAGTGTGCCTTTCTAAACACATCTGGAAAATAGGTTGAAAACAAAATACAGTGGAAACCTTCCCCACTGACTATAAATAAAGAGACTATCCAGAAACCTTACCCCAATGTTACTCTTAGCAAAGCATTTAAACTTGGAGAAAAATAGAGATGAAATGACATCTGGAGGGCAGAACAAATTCTTCCATTGAGAAACTGAAAGGCACCTATTAATCCATTCCCCAAATGGTAGTTTTCATCATGTGGATGCCTTTTTATCTTACTGAGGAAAACAGCAGTGAAAGTACTTTGTGAGAATCTGTGATCAAGTGGGTTTTAAAGATTCAAATAAGCATTGATGGGTCAAAGTCAAGGTGTAGGCCTCATCATTCTTGCACCATTTGCAAAAAAAGAGATAATTCTATTTCTCCAATAACCACAGAGTATTTTAAGAGACACTACCTCATTCATCTTCTGGGTTCCCTTTGAAGTAAGTGTCCCATATTTTATTTCTATTTTATAAATGGAAAAACTAGGGCAGAGAGCAGTTTTATGCCTCTTCCTAGAGTGAATCAATCACCAGAGGAACTAAAACAGAACAATTTTAAATCCCTTGTTCTCTATGCATTCAACCACGAATTGGTATATTAAAGATCTCTCCATAAATAAAAAGTGTCCTATGCTCACAATAATAAGGTATTATTCACATTATGATCATGATTTGTATTTCCTGCGTTGCCAATATGGTGGATGCCTCTCTAATTTTTTTACTTTTAAGGACTCCGTTTTTCAATTATAAGGAACATGAACATCAATAGGAAAGTAATTTTAAATCAAAATAGGTTATGAGCAAAGCTCCAAAAGTAATGCTGGATTCAGATCCTAGTACCATGCTGTCTCATGACATAGAAACAGGCTCTAGCACCACCTAGTGGAAGACCAAAGGACTCATGGATGAGTAAGAGGGCTGTTTGTCATCCTTGGGGTTCCCTTCATTGAGACGTTTGGATTATTTCCTGACTAAAGCTTCCTGGGGCTCACTCCCATATAAGCAAATATATCTTTCATCAAAGTCATTGTAAAAGTATACCAAGGATTGGACTTGGGTAACCTGTCATAGCTTCATTCCCAGTGACACAAAGTAACAAGGACAAGAACTGGAAGTGGGAGAGATGAGTTTAAATCTATTCCACCACCAGTTCCTTGGTCTTACACAAGTTGCCCAGTCTCTCCAAATATGTATTTATTTATCAACATAATGAAGTTAAGAGTAGTGATGATTAGGGGAGCTCTTTGATTTATTAATATATCTAGGTAGTGACTCTCAACAAATATTAGTTTTCTTTCCCTGAAAGTATTCCAGTAACATTTCCCACAGAACTCTGTATTAGTTTGCTAGGGCTACTGTAACAAAATACCACAGACTGGCTTAAACCACAGAAATTTATGTTCTCACAGTTCTAGAGGCTGAGAAGTCTGAGATCAAGGTGTCAGTAGGGTTGGTTCCTTCTAAGGATGTGAGAGAAATATCTGTGCCAGGTTTCTCTCGGTTTGTGAATGGAGAGCTCTCTGTGTCTCCTCACACTGTCTTCCTTCTGCACATGCCTGTGTCCAAATTTCCTCTTCTTATAAAGACACCAGTCCCATTGGATTAGACCCACCCTAATGACCTCATTTTAATTTAACTATCTCTTTAAGGACTCTATCCCCAAATACAGTCACCATCTGAAGCACTAGGGGCTAGAACCTTAACATATGAATGTGTGAAAGAAGCACAATTTAGCCCATAGCAAGCACAATAGGCACATAGCCTCCAGCAAGTAATTATAGAGGCGGGATAAAATCCCCAGCCCTAGTCTAGCGTGGCCTATCCAGGCTTCCTCCAGACAGAGGTAAGTAGGAAAACACAGTTTTATAGATCAAATGAAAGATCCCATTTACTTTTGTTTAAGTCGAACTGTGAAATCTTTTTCCTCTAGGATCATAGGTTTCTGAGATAAAAGGAAGTCTGCAAGTACAACAATGTATTGTTAATTACAGCAGGCCCCTCAGGTGTCCTCAGCAAATAAGGAGGTGGAATCAAAACATTGATTCTATTCCCTAAATGGATTGAATCAACAATTTCTCAGTTATTATGTTACCTACAGTGCTAAACCAACTTTGGGAAACTTCATTTCATTATTTAGCTGACTCAGGAAGAGCTTTTTTGTAACTTCTAGCTAATCTATAGTACAATTCAACATCTTCAGCTGCTAAAAAAAAAAAACTGCACTCTCCAGTTTTTATTCCGGAAAAAAAAAAAAAAGTGTCTGCCAGCATTTTCAAAATGTATTTTGTGAGGTGCACATATGTTAATATAAGTCTAGCAAAGATTGTCCACCCCGTTGCTCTCCTATTAAGCAGATTTCCCTTTACAGTCTCCCATATAGCCAGCCTCTGCACTTCACGTTTAGAGAGAACAGAATTGCAATGCTTTCCCTGCCTGCTGTACCATGACTATAACAGTTTTCTCCTTCCAATTTATCCACCACAGCTATTTGCGTGCCTGGTATCCAGTCTTCCCCTGCCTGGGACAAAATAAAAAGTCATAATAATAAAACATGAGCAGGGGCTTCAGCATCCCACACAATTACACTCCCTAGTTATCATAATCGTTATTTCCTCCATTTATATTTTAAGCGACTCTTGAGTTTACTTCATAAAAAGAGAGAAGAAAACTCAGGGCAAACATAGCCATATCAAGCAGTACTCAGTTTGGGGGAATTCAAATGAAGCTGGACCTAAAGGTCGGCCATGAATGTTTCTAGAAAAATTGTATATCATATTCAATTTTAAAGGCAGCTTGTTATATATTTACCTTGGGGTTGCATTATCGATCTAAAATGCCTGTGTTCAGTTGCCATGCATGTTCACATGCCCAACTTCACATAGGTAAGCCACTAGGTGCCATGTTTGATCTCCAGCTTCAATGCTTCATTCAGCCCTCAGTATCATCTAACCTACTCCCTAACTTGTCTTGTCTTTCTTCCACTTGACAGCTAGCTAATCCCTTCCTTTCCCTGAAACTGACATAGTCCCACTATATCAACATCACTGCTTTTATACCGAGCACCTACATCTTGGTTTCTAATACCATTCTTCAACTTAAATAAATAAACAAACAAACAAACAAACAAACAAATAAATAGCTAGAGTTGATTCTAGGCCTGACTCAGAGGGCATGCAAGGGGAGTCTGGAGCATCTCGTAGTGCCAGAAAGTAAGAAAGTACTCAAGGAAAAAAGTTTTTAATATTCAAAAAGGAAGGAGCATGTCAAAGGAACAAAAATAAACCAAACTTAATAGATCTCCAATAGCCAAAGCTGGGAAATTTGAGCAGAAAAATAAATAACATAGAATTGGATTATAATGTAAATATGAAATAAATATATGAGTCCACATTGGTATAAATAAGTAATTGATTAAATAGGTAGAAGAGACAAATCTTTTGTACAGAAAAACTGCACGTAATATATATACTCTCCCCTCATTAGGGACTGAATGTCTGTGTCCCTTCAAAACGCATATGTTAAAATTGTAGCCCCCAAGATGATGGTATTAGGAGAAGGGGCCTTCAGGAGGTGACTAGGTAGAGCCCTCAGGAATGGAATAGTGCATGGCACTCACTCACTATGGACCAGTGAGTTCTTACTAAGCGTCTAATCTTATGGTGCCTTAATCTTGGATTCCCAGCCTCCAGAACTGTTAGAAATAAATTTCTGTTGTTTATAAGCTACCCAGACTACAGTATTTTATTATAGCAGCCCAAGCTGACTAAGACATTTTTCCAAAAGGTAGAACTCAATCTCCCCACACCCTGCTCTTAATGTGAGTTGGATTTATGACTCACTTTCAAAGACTATAGAAAGAGAAAAATAGTATATTTATAATGAAGAAAACTGGCAAACACTAATTCAAGTGAATGATCAAGGTTAATATCCCAGTGACAAGTCATGTTGATACCATGCACTCTCTCATATGATGCTATGAGAAAGGTATATTACCTCTGTGATATTCGTCCCTCAAACCCATAACTCCAATTTAATCATGAGAAAAACATCAAACTTAAACTGATGGACAATTTTTAAAATATCTGAACAGTTCTCTTCAAAACTATCAAGGTCATGAAAAACAGTGAGACAGTCACAGATCAGAGGAGACTAAAGAGATGGGACAATTAAAAGCAAAGTGGTATCTGGGATTGGATCTGGGTACAGAAAAAAGGCATGCATGGAAAAAAAAAACTGGTAAAATCTAAATAAAGTCCAGAGTTTATTTAATATCTACATTAATTTCTTAGTTTTCCGTCTTGGTCCCATGGCTTTGTGAGATGCTGACATTAGGGGAAACCGGGTGCAGATCATACAGGACTTCTCTGGATTATCTTTACCACTTTTCCTGAAAGTACTCTAAACTAAAAAGATAATATCAAAAAGCAAAAATAATTGTTGTTTTTTAACATTTTCTTCATTTATGACTTGACCACTACAGAATTTTCCTTTAGGAAAAGGTAGACAAAGGAAGAAGATAACTAAAATGAATATGACAATAACTTTGGGGGACAGTATCATATTTGAGACATAAGTCACATAGCATAAAATTAACACTTTTAAGGTGTGCAATTCATTGGGTTTTAGTATATTCAAAACGTTGTACAACTATCACTATTATCTAATTCTAGAACATCTTTATTAGCCCAAAAGAAACCCCATATCCCTTGGCAGTCACTCTCATTCCCCTCTCTCCAAAGTCCCTGCCAACCGATAATCTATTTTGTATATTTATTAATTTGCCTATTCTGGACATTTTATATAAGTAAAATTATAACATTTAGCCTTTTGTTTCCACCTTTTTCACTTAGAATGTTTCCAAGATTGATCTTATTATAGCATAAATCAGTACATCATTCCTTTTTGTTGCTTAATAATATTTCATCGTACAGATATGTTACATTTAGTTTATCTATTCATCAGTTGATAGGCACTGGGTTATTTCTGTTTTTTGGTTGCAACAAATAGTCCCACTATAAATACTCTTGCACAAGTTTTTCTAGAAGTATATGCTTTCCTTCCTCTAGGGTGTTTTTGGAGTGAAATTCTCTAGGAGTAAAATTGCTATACCACATGATAACTGTGTTTAACCTTATGAAAAACTGCCAAACTGTTTTTCAATGTGGTTGCACAATTTACACTCTCACCAGCAACACATGAGAATTCCAGTTTTTCCATATCTTTACCAATTCCTTTTATTATCCATTTCTTTTATTATAAACATCCTAATGATTATGAAGAAGTATCTCATTGTGGTTTTGATTTGTATTTCCCTAATGGCTAATAATGATGAACATCTTTTCATGTGCTTATTAGCCATTTCTATATCTTCTTTGGAAAAATGTCTATTCAAATCCTTTGCCCACTTTTAATTGAATTGCTTGTTTTTTTATTGTCAAATTTTAATAGTCATTATATATCCTGGATAGTAAACCTTTATCAGATATATGATTTGCAAATATTTTCTGCCATTCTGTAGGTCACCTTTTCACTTTCTTGATAGTATCCTTTGATGCACAAATGTTTTTAATTTTGCTATTTATTTTTTATTGTATTTTTGGTGTCATATATAAAAACTTATTGCCTCATAGAGGCAATCACTCCAAGGCAACTACCTTGTTCTCATGTGGAATCCTATTGATGCCAAATTTCAATAAACCAGAGAGTATTGAACTACAGGCACTACATAAAGCTCCAGCTTTAATCGCAATATAATAAATTTTTCATGGAACACTCATGACTACAAAATAAATCAAAATAACTTTGAATTGGGAGAGAGTGAGAAGGAAAATTGTCATATTCTTTCTTGAAGTTTTGTTACTTTTTTAAGTTTAAATTATTCATGAGCTCAGATGCATTGTAGTAAGTTTTAATTTTATGTCTTTAATTGAAAATTAATAAAAATTCTAGTAATATACAAAAGACAAAATTCAGCAGAAGAGATCATTCATTTATAAGATCCAATATACTAAAACTGTCTGTGTTAGAAACTTTCATGATGTGATTGGGTTGATATCATAAGTGCTTTGAGGAAAACAGAATTACAATTTCCAAATCAAGAAATAAAAAAATATTAAACTTTTTGAGTATAAGCACAGAAAACATTGTACTCGCTTTTGCAGAATTTATGAATCTTACTATCACCCTGTTTGGAAAAAAGGTCTTAAATTTACTGAGTCAGAGGAAACACTGACTTGATATTGGTCTAGAGATCATTAGGAGGCTAAAGAAAAGGACATGGCACTCAAATTCTCCAGACAATATTTTTAAATACAGGATCCTACCTTAATTTTTCTAGCCCATTCAAGGTTGAAGTTATGCTGACTAAATCCCCATCATTCAGTCCCATACCTATTGCCAACATCCTGTCTTGCTGGTCCACTTTGACACTGACTGGCAGCTGAAGTGTCAAGTTCTACAAATAGCCTGTTTCCCTGGTTGGCTGAACATCTCCGCATCTGTTTAGAATAGTTCTAAAATACCAGCTCCCTGCACCTTCCATCCATACACCTGGGTGGGCAGGTCAAGAGGTTGGGACTCTGGAGCTAAGTCAATTTTCCTGGTGCCTAACCCTCCTGGCTCTCAGGCGGTCTCCTCAGCTCAAAATTTCCTTCTCAAATATAACCCACACCTACAGGCACAGGCAGAAATACAGATGGGATTACCATTCCAAACTCAAGAATCCCCTAGGCTAGTTACTGATTATTTTTCAAAGTTTATAACATTCTGCTCTGTAAATTTAACATTATCTAAGTAAATGGTTATTAGAACTTTCCACTGTTGTGACATAGAAGTAATGGCTATAGTTCAATTATTCCATTGAATTAAATTTAAACATTCAAACATAGAAAAAGTAATTTTATTTAATAAATTTTGTAAAAGACAGGTTATTCCTAAATTCTGGATGTTAAGAATAAATATCAGAGTAATAATTCAATAGCAGTGGCCTCATCATTTAAAGATGGGTTCTTTGAGGTCAGGGTTAAGGTATTTTGGCAACTAATGCATGCACATGGGTCCACAGATCGCAACTTCCCTGGCCATGCTTGAGTCACAGTGGACAGAATATTAAAAGGGTGGGTGATGGGGACAGATTTCTAAACATGAGTCTGAAATGAGCTAATCAGCCTCGTCTCATTCACCATTGTGTCTTTTCAGTAAAAAGGAACAATTTATTTATCTTCTGAAAGAGGGTAAGATGGAAACTTCTCCAGATTTCACATATTTCACAGAAAATAAAAGCATTTGCCTTGTTCTCCCATATCCACGCTCCCCTCTGCCTTTGGTCTTGTAATGAGAAGTTTCCCTTAACTCATACTGAGGCAACACATGGAACGTGGCCACAGACAGAGCAGATGGAAACTGGAAGGCTAACTGGCCCCGTGTTTGTCAGTGTGACCTCTTCAGAATCACGTTTGTGAATGGTTCCCATACTCCATCAGAGACCAACTTCATCAATCAGAATATCTGAGCATGGGTTCAGGGAGGCTATGTTTTGGGGTGATGGACTTCAGAAAGTTAACCTTGCTGACCCTAATAATACTGAAGTTTGAGAAGTATTAGCAGTAGACACTTTACCAAAAACAGAAGGGAATTCCAGAGGTGGAGCTGGAGTTGGTAGAAGGTAACTGACCTTGGCAGAGAGAAAGGATTCAGGAAGAATTTGGTGTTTGAAGAGAGAAGAAATCATAATATATCATCTTCTTCAGTCATGAAAATGGGTCTTTCCTCACACAAGCTTCAGAGACTGGAGAAATAATATAGACAGCACTAGAGACATCACCCTTGAGGTTGAAGTCACTAGAAGAGGCATGTTCCAGGAGTGGGCATGAGTGGGCCGAGGAAGGAAGTAAGGAGAAGAGGGATAATGTAGTAGAAAATAAGATGTATTACCTTTGTGGCTATAAAGTGAATCTCTAAAAAGCGAACATGTATTGGGTTTACAAGATATCAATGCAAAAGACACACCGGAAGAATTCTACAATAAGAACAGCAAGCATAAAAAAGATACTTTGCTCTAGGTGAGGTGAAAACCACGTAGAATGACTTTGTGCAGAGTAGCCATACTGACTAAAATTAAAGATTTTTTTTGTTTTGAAAGCAGAACTTTAGCAAAAAAGTGCCATGTGTGTACAATGATATAATGATGATATTTCGTATCATATAGACAAGGAGAATGTATATGAGAAATTTAATTTTTCAGTGTACATTAATAATCAACCTGCTCATTAGGTTTATTATAGAGAATTAGTCCCTAATGGGAACAGAACCACCACAAGGCAAATTATTAAAATAACTGATGGAACTTTCTTTCTTGACTTTAAATGATAAGACTTGGCCATTCCAGATAGTTATATGTCTAGTGTGAAAAAAGAATGAAGTTTTCGATCTCAAAGAACTAGAAAGTGTGACCGCTTTGATGCAGTCAAGTAAAGATTGAATTCTCTGAGTACTGAAGTAGGGTTTCATACAGACACTGTGAAGAGAGAATATTTTTAAAATAGACATGTTTTTCTGGTGGGAGATAATAAAGGAGGCTGTGACATGTGGGGAAGGGGTATGCGGGAAATCTCTGTACTTTCCTCTCATTTTCATCATGAACCTAAAAATGCTGTAAAAAAAATAGAACCTTAAAAAGAAAACAGATATGTTTTGACATAACAAGTTCTCTACCCAGCATATGAGACCACCGTATGGCTTGTCACTGTTGATGCCACATTAAGTAAGAAGACCACAACTGTGTATATTTATATGAATACATTCATGTAAATTAACTTTTTAAAACTATTCTTGACATGGCTTTAGCATCTTGAGGTCTTACAGATTTAGTAACTAAATAATGCTATCTTTCAAAAAATCTATACTTAAAAATTTTCACTTGGAAATTGAAGAATAAACTTTGCTAAATATAAAAATAAGTGAAATTAAAGATGATCGCATCAAATATGTTATCTTAACTTTTCACTCCCATCTCAAATATTTACAAATACTTTTAAGGCATTATGAACTATGGCTCAGCTCTTTTTAGATTCTAGGATATATTCACTGATTTAATCCTAGAATATTACAGAAAAAAATCAAAATAACTCTTTGAAAAATGTCTGGCTCCATTGATTTTGTGGAGAGGCTCTTGCTTGGCTGAATTTAATTTAAATATAGTCCTTTGTTATTGCTTCGAGAAGACGACAGTCATTTCTAACAAGCACAAATTATTCAGAGCATGACCCTAAATGCTGTATTTCAAATAGCAAAAGAAAACAAGCTATTCCCTAACCTACTTCACATCGCAGGAAAAGGGGCTGTGTGAAAAGAGAGCTGAGAAAGGACAACCTGACCCAGAGAGATTAGCCCTCACAGTTTTAGTGGGTCTCTGGATGAGCCAGTTGCACAAATACAAGAAGATCAGACCAGCATCCTGGAAGGGGGGAGGGGAGCTGGTATCACCCTCCTTGGATAGATGTTTGCCAAGTTCTAGTTAACCCACTTACAGTAAGACCATTGTGGACTCTTTAGTAGAGCAATCCTCAAATCTACATGGCATGCACGATTTTTTGATGGCCATGGCCACAGCCAGTAACTGCAATTTAGTGGCTTACACATTGTCATGAAAGGGGGCGGGCAAAGGCTCAAGAGCAGTGGATTGTATGGCAATAGGAAATAGGACACATTTTGTGCAGTCGCCAACTCCTTTGCATTTCTGAGGATGAAATGCCCCCTAGATCAAAGTGACAAAGTGGTTAGGATATTCACGGGATGGAAGACAAAAGGAGTTCATTTGCTGCCAAAAAACAGTCTTCTGTTAAGTGTTTAGAAGTTTAATAACAGTACTTACATGAGAAGCAGAATGCAGGAGAGTAACTTGAAAGTGTGCACAGTTTAACAGAAACTGGTCATTCTTCTTCACAAAGCCAGGCAATTGGTGATGAGGCTTAACCTCATTCACTCATTCATTCATCAGACATATATTGAGTACCTACTGTATGAGGCACTGAGCTCGGTATTGTAAGGAATGTAAATATGCTGAACAAAAGCCTCAACCTTTATGAAGCATGGAGGCTAATATAATATAACCTATTTCATACACACACCAACTGAGATGTCAGGCTACCGATCCAGGATTTGCAAAGGAAGTGGACAAAAACCATTTCTGCAATTTTAGCCCATCATTCTCCTCAATAGGATAAAAGGATTGTAGTTAAAGAGGCAAAAGGAAATCATTCTTTTTGGAGGGAGCTGCTGGAATTCTATGCATTTTTCTCTCTACATGCACTTACCCTGCCAATGGAGAAGTTGGGGTGGCAGGGTGGGTATTCTCTCCTTGTTTTATATCGAATGAAAGACATTTCAAGAGAACCGCTTGGGAAACTTGGCCTGAATCTCTTTAGAGTATATTGGGCTGCAAATTGCAATCAAGACCCATGCTTGGAAAAAATCTCCAGGCCAGAAGTTGGATGAAGCTGCCTGTGGTGCATGATTTGAGGGCTGTATGAAGGCAAACTGTGCCTGCACTGATGGCAAAGACAAGAACACTTAAATGTTTCCCAAGTACTTCACGGGGTTCATAGCCCATGAGAAACAGCTATGTCAGAGCTGTTTACAGTCCTCTACCCAAGAGGGCTGCTGAGAGGAATGTTGGGTTTAAGAGGAATAGAGGAAGATTATGGGAGTGGAAAATATAGGTGCCTTGCACCTACATCTGATAGTGATCAGCACACTTTATTTAGTAGTTATAATAAATTAAGGTGGAAAGCCTCAATTTCATTAAGAAACTTAAAGATAAATTGTTATGGGGGAAAATTTTTTAAGTCACTTAAGACTTGTCATACATCACTAATGTGTCACTGAATAAAGGCTAGGTCTAAACCAGTATATCTATAAACCCAAGTAGTCAAATGAACAGTGAAATTTTAAGTTATTATTCAGATATTTAAGTTAGAGAACTTTGAGTTTTTGGAAAGTTACATTATGGAAGTTTGAGAAACTATAATTTTTATCTATATGTCTAAGATATTAAGACATGACAGAAATAAAAAAGCAGACTCAAAGTCAGTTTAAGTGTATTTGGTTCTTTAGCATAAAAAACCTTTAGGGTGATGCCCTTGAAGAATAAATCATGGAGAATTATAGAGGATTTGTACCCTCTTTCCTGGAAGAGCTGGGATGGGGTAAAAGTAGAAGAAAAAAAGCTGGCTTCTCTCATCCTAGCCTTACTCCTCCAAATGTGGAGGTGAGGACATTCAGAGAGCCAAGGACAAACCCTGCCTCTGTGCCCCAGCTTCCTTCCCTCTTTACCTCATTAGCAAGTCCCCCTTCCCATTGCCTTGCTCTTCTAACCCTTTGACTGCCTTGCTGAAGAGGTCATGGCCTTACTAGTAGTCCCCTTGAGGATGAGGCCATGGTGTGCCATAGTCCACAGACAGCTAAAGCCTAATCCAGCTCCCTCTTCTGAGGCCCAGAGACATTAAGTGGCCCATTCATCATAGTTCACTGGTAGGTGACAATGACAGAAGGAGAATCATAGTTTTCTGCTTCTCTAATTGGGCTCTTTTGACTATATTACCTTAAATGGAAGGTATAAAGGAAGGAGTACCGGGTTACTTACACACACACACACGCACACACACACACACACACACACACTCACAAAGGTTAAATATTGCCCTGCCTCATCCTACATTGTAGTTAGTTAGAGGCCACAGTTTCAAGAAATTTTATTTAGTATTAGGCAGCAACTTTTCAAAAAAAAAAAAGTAATTTGGAAACTTCAAAGAAAACTACAGAACCACTTCATATGCTATGAGGTTACACGAATCAAACAACTGAATAGGCAAGCTAGGACTGTCATGAAAGTTCCATTAATGCTCATATCACCTCTACCCAGAAAGATCACTCAATTAAGTAACTTCTGAAAAATCATGTCTATAATCTCCAATCAATCCATTGCAGTTCTTAGCATACAAAAATCTTAAGTGCTTTGGTGCCCAGTCCAGAAGGATGTGTTAGGCAAAGGGCCATAAGGTTGCATGCATGGCCTCACCAGAGTTAATTTTGTTCTCTGTGGGGCTCCTGTCTCATCATGGTGCATGGGTCTCTGTCTTCTAGGAACTATTCCTACTCCAGAGTCAAGACTAGCCAAGTCCTCACTTTACAACCTCACAGCAGGTGCCTGTGAGCCTTCACAGAGGGTTCTCACTCTAAAGGCAAAAGGCTGAACAGAGCTGCTGCTAAGAGAATCTCCTACACTTGGGGATACATTCCTTTATCTGACTATTGAGATAAAACCAAGTGGCTCAAACAGAACACCTGGTCTCTTCTGCTAACTGTTCTTTCAATGAAAAAAAAAGCAATTGTTTTCCATAACATGAATAATTTTTTTAAATGCACTAATGAGATTTTTGCGCAATATTAGAAAGAAGTTCTATGAATAGTTCATTCTCTTTTTAGGAGATTTATGGATTTCAACCAGTTAAGCCCCAGGTATAACATCTCATTACTCCTGTGCACTCAGAATAGATATGGAATAGGTTGGGTGTGACCAGTGAATACCACATTTTGCCAAAAACTTGTAAAGAACAAGCTGTGGATGCAGAAGGATATGTACCAAGTGTTACCTAAGTGGAATTCACATTTATGAAAAGCAAGCAGCATCTGGCAGAGCAAGCAACCCATGTTTATAGCCATTCACATATCTGCCACGTTGCCAGGCTCCCAAACAAACGGCATTGTTTCATCCGCATTCCGGGCCTCCACTCCTCAGAGTATTTCATGTTCTTTCTCTACCACACGGAAACTGCCAACCTGCTCTCCCTCAGGTCTCCTCTGTGGCTTGTTTCTCTAGCTGTTCCTGGAAATAGATATATTCTCATCCACTCTTACCCTTGGGAGGCACATGAGCGGTGTTGAAGTTTACACTGTTTCCATTCAATTCTACTCTTAAAGAGTTCTCATAAAGAGAGAGAGAGAGAGAGAGCTAGGAAGGGCACAGGAGTTCTTCTTGACAGAAACACACATTGAGCAAAAAGAGTGAAAAAAGGAGCAACTGGTCTGAAGAATTCCATCAATAAAGACTTAAATCAAATGAGCCCCTACCCTGTGCTGTTCTAAGAGCTTTATCTGGAACAACTCATCTAATTCTTTTCACATTCTCATGACATGGATGCTTCTAGAATCCCCATTTACAGAGTAGGCAATAGAAATACAGAGAAATAAAGTCAATCATTCAGGATTAGAATGTTGGGACCAAACAGTTCTGCTCGAAAATGAAAATAAAATTAATTGAACACTCAGTCAGTTTCATTAGTGTTAGTTATGTGCCAGGCATTGTGCTGTATGAGTTATACATATTATTTTATAGAATATCAAAAACAACCCCTTGATGTTAATTTATACAATGTTCTATTTTCCATCCAAAGTTCGGAAATATTAAACAATGGATCCAGGATCCACACCATGGTTAGAATAAAGAAAGATTTTGTTTTTTTCCTCACTTTTGTCCCAGCGAAGTTATGTATAGCTAATCCCTACAGAGAGAGGGTGGAATGCTGACGACATGAAGTGCCCACCATTACAGGTGCTCAGGGAGGGGCCAGACGTATACCTGAATGGGACAGCCTCTTAAAGTCATATTCGTATTTCCACAGATCTAGGGATATATGTTTATATTCATTCACATTTTTTTTATGTCTTTCTTGTCTTCTTTTCCTACCAGATTTTTATTTACTCACCTTGAGATTGCAAACTGCCTTTTCTTTTTCACGTTTATCTTCTCACAATATCTGGGTGGCATATTCAGTAATTCTATTGCTGCTACTACTATTGCTGAGAAGTTTGGGATGATGAAAGGCCCTGAAAAACAAGTCCGAATTGTCTTCTTACAAAACAGACATTTCCTTGCTCAGTGTTTGCTGCCTAGAGCGAGGATCGCATTGTTCAGACTTGTAGTGGACTGGGTGTTTTGGGTGCTCCCAAAACAGTGGCGCCTCCACACCCATGCATTATCTCTGGGAGGTTTTCTTTCTCTTTGGGTCTGGAATCCTTCGGCTGATGGTAGTTCTGGTATACCTGGAACTTTGTGATCAGGCACAGATGAAGAAGAAAAGTGTTCTACACTGACAGAAAGTCATTAGGTTCTGAATTCATTATTGCAATGGACTGTTTCTTCGAGAGGAAGGACATCATAACAAATAAATAATAATTAGCTAATATGTATTAAGCATTTACCATGTGCCACTCTAATTGAACACTACACACTTATTATCTCATTTAATCCTCACATACATGAGAAAAATGAAATATGGACCGAGACTCATCACCAGGTTACAAGCAGGAAACTGAGACTTCAGAAAGTTAAATAACTAACCTAGGGTCTCACAGTCAAGAGGAATGGAAATAGTATTTTAAAATAACTTACATCTGGGAAGCCGGCCCTCTTGACCACTATCCAACATGGCCTCTCACCATCCAATGTGAATGACTGACACAGCATCACTAAGTTGTGCCTACACAAGTGCACCTATGGATGCCACTCGCTAACACTTTACGAAGGCCTTCTGTGTAGAGGTAAGTTCCACCTGACCTAATTTACTGCCACACTGACTGCTAGTTCAAAATAACCTTGACTCAACTTGACATTTACTAGATAGACCTTTACTATACTTCTAAATGCCACCAAATCCATACACTGTGGGTTTAAATTCACAATGTATTTCTTGAAACCCATCTTCTGTGGGAACTTTTCTCTCCTTATATACTTATTTATTTATGTCTAGTGATCCTCAGAATTATAGTTTAAAGAATTGGAGACAGGATGATATTGATATATATATATATATATATATATATATATATATATATATATATATTCAAAGGTCTTGCTTTAAAACTCACTGATTTTTATTTAGGAGGAGGGTGTTCACTTTTGTTTTATTCCATCGAGGTTTATTTTTTTAAAACTATTTAGCTTCAGAAACATGGTAAAATATATATTTTTTAATTTTGACCACTTGCTTTTTATAGAATAGTTTTTGGGTATATTTTGTGTCACTGATACCTTAAAACCATGTAAATAAGAAAAAAATAATTATTATTTATAAAAGTACAAGAACCAATTAGATGGACATTTAAATACATAAAACATTAAGACTATTGAGACAATACCAGGCTAACTAAAGATAGAGGGAATTAAACCTCTAAATTGGCTTGAAATAATACTATTATGGAAGGTTTACCTTAAAACTTCCTTAGAAATGAATTATCTCATTACCCTCACTTCCAGGTGAGAAAGAGTAAGACCCACTGTGTGAGGGGAACTTGTTGGCTTCATATGGGTAGTTAAGACCAGAGGCAAGGCCACATTTTGCAATCCTTTCTTAGGCTTGTCACTTATTTTCACCACTTGCATCTTCTGTTTCCTATTTAATTTTATCCCTGCTCTTTCTTCCTCACTCCTTCACAAAATGATATTTTTCATTGAAGAGCACTCTGGCCCATTCTCCAAGAGATCCACATTCAGGTTCCACCCCTGCTGCTCACTCACCGTGGGACACACCATTTGCCCTGGTGTTGGCCCTGTGCTGTAACTTTGCTCAGCTGCCCCCCTCTCCCTCTCCTTCTCCCTCCCTCCCTTCCTCCTCCCCCTCTCTCATTGATCCCAAAATAATGGAAATGACTGCACTGCTGATGCATGTACCATAGACCACGGGCTACATCAACAGAGACAACTGACTCGCTCTAAATTTTACAATCTGAGAAGCCCTGTATCTCAGCCAGTTACTTCTTAAAGTACCTGGAAGTTACAAACAAGTGATGTAACATGTCCTCTTAATAGCATGCCAGAGACAAGATTAAATATTGGTCTTTCTCATGGACATTCAGCCAGGAGTCAAACACTGCTTTTCCCCTTTACTATGGTGAAGTAAAATATTTGTGTCAATGGTTCCAGTGTATTTTGTCACCTTGGTGTTTTTCTTTCACAAGAACTCTTTTGCCAGAACAGATCGATGGTGTTCATCAGCTGGTGGCAGGGTTCTGAGTAGCCAATACCAGATACTGCCCTAAAATTTTCACTTGCCTTCTTCATACACTGGGGTAGCAGAGGGGACTGTGTTGTAAGTGCCAGGGAGGAGGAGAGTTTTTGCATCCTCTGCAGACATTAGAAGTCTTCTCATACTGTCTCATGCAATGTCCGTAACTGCCACTGGAGATGGCACAGAGAGGGGTGCCAGCTGGCAAACTACCTGCTGGCTGGCTCTCTGAAGCAGGTTCAACTAGTTAAATCAAAGTTAATTGCCAAGGCAAGATCATCCTAATCCTGCATCAGAAAAAAATCGAAACCCTGACAGTAAAAGGAGCTGGCAGGGACTACGGGGAGGTGCTTCTGCGTGCAAAGATTCTGGCTGAGCAGATGCATCTTTTCTTCAATAGCTATATCTTACTGGATCATATTATGGTTAAGTCGTGTCCATTCAAAATTCCTATGTCGAAGTCCTAACCCCCAGCACCACAGAAAGTAACCTTATTTTGAAATAGGGTTGTGGCAGATATAATTAGTTGAGATGAGATTATACTAGAATAGGGTGGGCCCCAAACCAAAATGACTGGTGTCCTTATAAGAGGACACAGACACACAGGGAAAACACCACGTGACCACGAAGGCAGGGATCAGAGTGATGTTTCTATAAGCCAAGGAATGCCAGAGATTGCCAGGAACCACCAGAAGCTGGAGAGAGGCATGGAAGAGATTTCTCTCATAGTCCTGTGAAGGAACCAACTGTGGTGGGCACCTTCATCTTGAACGTCTAGGCTCCAGAACAGAGAGACAATGAATTTCTGTTGCTTAAGTCACCCAATTTGTGGTACTTTTTATGGCAACCCCAGAAAAACTAATATAGACTACTTTTTCGAAGTTCTGAAAGATGTAACATAAAGCTCTAGCAATCTGTATATTCCAGTAACAAGTTGGTAGAATAGAAGAAGGTTTGTATAATTCATCACAGTCAATATTTCTCCTTATTGGGTAACATTATGTATTTCTCCCCAGTGAATACCATTGCTTGAATGTCTCAAAATAAACTAAAACAATAAACAAAACAAACTCATTAATAAAATGTAGGTCTTTCTGCACAACTCTTTCCAAAGCAGAGTGTCATTTTCAACATGGAGTTAGGACCAGCTGAAGACTTTCCATGACTCGACTGGTACACTGGAGAGGTATATTTTTTCCTTTCCCATAACAAATATCATCATGCATCTCTGGTGTATGACACTCTGATAGGTTTTAGAGACCCAATGGCAGGCAAAACTGATAGTAATTATTTTCACAGTGAGAAAGACAGATATTGAACAAATAGTTACTCAAATGTTCACAACTCTTAACTGTGACAACTGCAATGAAGGAGAAGTATCACCATACTTTGTAGGTAGCTATTTCCTGTGGGCAGGCAGGAGCTGGGCTTACCCTATATTCCAAGCGAAGGCTAAAATACTATGAGCTTTCTCCTGTCAAAAGAAAACACTGAATATTACATTCAGGGAACCAAACCACTGTCAAAAATAATGACCTTCGTTAAAACACAGGCCCCCAAAGAAGGAGGAGATGTAAGGAAAAGAAGTTAAGGAAAAGAAGCAAAGAAGCAAAGAGGCAAATGGGACATGGGGAGAATTAAAGAAATGGAAAACTCAGGACAAGATGCTGGCCCACCCTTATTCAGGATTCATGAATGGAGAGTGAAGACAATCAGCCAGGCTGTGAGTATGGCAGTGGTGAATGGCATATGGTCAGACACGAGATTTTGTGCAGTCAAAAGGATCTACCCAAAACAAAAGCCTACCTTTGTCTGCAGCTCTGTCCTTTTTAAACTGGAACATCCCTGTTCAGAATGCTCCTTGCTCTGTGCAGTTGTGAACACTTGAGCCAGCTGCCAAATGATGTAGCTGGACACCAAAGAAGCTGCTGAATGCTGCTGAAGAAGGGAAAGAAAATCCATTGAATCAGTCCTGAGCACTGCAAATGCAGCTACCTCTCTCATTTACTTTGTCAAGTCCCATTATAATTGTAGCTCTGATCACATGTGAGGTTTTCCCACCAGGGATACAGAGCCAAGATCCTCAAAGTGCCAGGGTGTACCCCAAGGCCACCATGGACAGGTCTGCAGCTGCTGTGTCATTTGCTCTTGGTGGAATTTAACAAGATAAACTGCTTCCTTGGCATTTATACTGCACTTAGCATGGGTTATATTTACACCTCTTGCCTGCTGGTGATGACCAACTTGATGATCTACTTTGAGATCTCTCAAACAACCTCGGCATAACGGATTTGAAAATACTTTGAAAACAATAAATGCATAACTGTATGAAAACATGAACCCTACTTTTTTTTTGAAACAAGTATTCAGGGAACATCTCTCCTGATAGCTGGAGGTTGGGTTGACCAGTAAATGATACCTTCAGGGAGAGGAACACCATAATGGAACAGAAATAAGCTGGCATCCCAGCACAGAATTCTACCATGACCCTTGATTTGTCTTGTCTGTTTGAGCTTGCATCATTCAGAAGCATGGCTGTCATAGTTGAAGGTATCAAACTATCTTCATGTAACTAGTTGCATTACTATAATGCTCAGGTGAATAATACAAGAGGAAAGCTATTTTGAAAGCTATTAAGTTATATGGTAAAGCTGACTCATAACTGGCACATTTATCATCCTATTTAAAAGTGAGTGGGGACAAAATGATCTCAAAAGAGGAAAAAGAGAATAAAATGTATCATTTGTGAACAAAAAAGAGTGGAATATTCTGGAATGGGTGGGTGTTGGCAACTGGTTAGAGCAACAGTTCTCAAAGTGTGGTGCTGAGACCAGCAGCATCGACCACACCTGGGAACTCTTTAGAAACACAAATTCTCAGGCTGTTCCCCCATATCTGTTGTGGGGGAGCTCAGCAATTCATAGTTTAACAAGCCATTCAGTGATTCTGAGGCTTGCTCACCTGTAAAAACCCCTGAGGTAGGGCATGAAGACCAAAGTACAAATGGGACAGAAAAAACCATCCCTCCCACAGCAGGACTGTCAGGGCAGAATTTCAGCATCTCCAGGGTAAGAGACTATAATCCCGAAATCTGTAAATTATTGGAGGGTCTAACTATCTAATGATGATGACAATTTTTTGTAAAAGCAGACTGATTGTTAAATGGTTTTTCAACTGAATAAGCGACAGACACAATGCCTGCCTCGTGACATTTGCAGAACTTCTACAAGTTTACTACAAATAGTGTTTTCATTCCCAAATTCTTAAGCAACTGAAATCAGCCTTAAGACTAGGCAGCTGAAGTTTTTGTGGTCTGGCAAGTATTTGGTATGACTCCCTTCACCTGAATCTGAGCATTTTCTTTCTGAATCATTCACTGAGCGAGAAGAATTTGAAAAGGAATTAATAAAACACATTCTTTGAGGTTGGAAAACTATATTCTCCCATGATCATAGAATGGTTAGGCTGGTACAAGCAAATGACATGTAGATCAGAAATACAGAATACTTCTACATTGCATAGACTTCTTAATTACTATATGTACCTAGGGAAATTCCTAGCAGGGGTCTCTGGTAAAGGAAAATGTTGAAAGGACTGAAATCCAGGAAAGGAAAAATGCACTGTAATAAAAGTGTAGAGTTAGTGTGGTTTGTCCAACCTAAAGCTAAATGCCAGAGATATTTCTTCATCTTTCTTATCTCAATGTTACAAGCAACAATTAACTCTAGGATATTAACAAGAAAGAGTTTTATGTAAATAAAAGTTGGCTTCTTTTTTTTTAATCTTTCATTTAGCATACACCCAAAAGACATTTGTGTGCTTATTTTAAAAGTGACATCCATTTACTAGTTCAGTTTCCTCAGGCTAAAAAAGTAAATGGATGTTTTGGCAAAACATTCTAATTAGCACTCCAGTTGGGTATACCAGCCCTGCTTAAGATACATTTTATTTATTCAGCATTCCCCTATAATGGAAGATGGTGGATGATTAATTTTGAAAAGACTGGGAATACTCTAATGAAATTTCTCTTTTGATATGCCTAACTTTTTTTAAATATTATTGTGAACCTCATATCTCTACCACAAAGACATTCCAAAAGACTCTTTAAAAGACACCCAAAGGTATTAGCCTCAGAGCAATCAAATCAATTTAATTCCAATTTGTAGATATTATTTCACTGAAAAACTAACATTTACTCCACCACCAGGCCTGCCTCTATGAGTCCAGATCCTGAATTCAATTTTCTCCTCAAAATCCTTTTTTTTTTTTTTTTTTTTTTTTGGTACAGCAAGAGTGGCAGTGTATAGTCATTTCTCTGCCAAAACTTTTGAGGGCACTAGAAAGAAAAGTACAAAAATAGTAACTTAATATTTTTCACTTGTAGCTGTAGCTCTCCTTCAGTACTTGCTGGTCCCATGCTGGCAAGACTCATAGATGCTGTTGACGCACCTGAATTTTGTAACTTTCTCAACCTTTCACTCACCATCAAGAATAGATAAATTGTATATTTCTCCTTTTAAGACAATGAAATTTTAGTCTGGGATTCCATATTAATTCTGATCATCAACCAAAGGTCTAGTCTAGCTCCTTCATCAGTGATTTTCAAAGCTAAGATGGAAAGGGAATTAGTATGGATACTCCCGATCTCATGACTGCTGCTGATGCGAAGAATCCCTCTAAAAAGAATCAGCCCAGAGAATGCTCAAAGGAACTTAAAAATTTGGCTGAGACTAATTTCCTAAAAAGCTGACCAGTTATTTGACCCGATACATAGCCACCTTTACTATGAGCTGCTTCTTAGATTCTGTAGACAAGTACCTTTGCATTAGGTTAAGGAAGCCAAACACCCCAAAGAACTCAGGTATTCAAAGAATCAAGACTATGTGATACACACACACATGCATGCACACACACAGCCTAAGAACCCAAATTCCTACAGTGGGGTGTCTCTCAACTGCAAAGATATGGTGCCTCTTTGTTTGGTACCCACTTCTTTTCATGATCAACTAATGGGATTTGACAGTATTGTAGTCATGCCAATTTTGTGCTTCAGGTTTTGTGCTTCATTACAACAGAAACCTTTGAAAGTCAGACATTTCCAAACCTTTTAACCATTATTGCATATTTTTTTCAGACAATATACAATGCTATAGGTTTTCCTTATAACAAAGTCCTTCGGAGGAGGACTGAAAAAAATTGATAACTAAAAAGTTCAACACAAATAATTTGAGAAGAAACCAAATCTTATCCTTGACAACAATCATTTTCTTAATATTTTCCATAGCTTCTGATTATTATTTACTGATTTATTTGGCATAGATGAATGTTTTCATGTACACTTCATTTTGCCCTGCATACCATCTTCTGGTTACATCACTATTTATGTAAGTTACTATCTGCTTAGCGTAAAAAGATGTGGTTGCCCTATCTAGTTACTAAAGTTCTTTCTAAGCTCTAAAAGTCTCTAATTCTCCTATAAGAGGCTCAGAGATTCCTATTCTTCAGGATATTCCATGGACTTTTCCTACCAAGTCCAAACTATTCCACTTAATTCAATTTAAGTCAAATTACTCACTCATTTAACAAATATATATTGAGCATCTACTGTGTTCTGGGCATTCTGTTCATATGAAATTTTATATATTTTATATTTGACATATTTATTTTTTAAAGAGTTACATATACTCTTATGTAGCACATTATCCATTTTGTTCATGTGTGTCAGCATAGGTATACCCAACTTGGCCTACCCTTGGAATTACAGACATCTTTAAGTTTAGGAGAATATTTTACCAATTCAGGCACCATTTAAAAAGGAGTTAAGAGACAATCTATACATCTGGTGTAAAACAAAACAATAACAAATAGTTTATTCAAACAAATTAAGGGAATACTATAGATATATATTTTTTTAATTTCCACATAAGGTAGAAATCAATACTTTAAATCCCTGACTAGATGGAATTAAATTCAAGAAATTTGAGGAATATATTTACTGGCAAGTTATTTCTTATTAATGTTAAATTATTACTGATTATTACTTAACTCTGTATAGAAATCTAGTATAAGGTTAGATAATTTGGCAAATAAATTCAGATTTCATTCTGATAACATTTTTATTAAATTCTACTAGGCTTTAAATTTCATTATTTAGATTTAGAATTCTAGTCCAAGTACTGTGAAACTCTATAAAGTGAGCTTATGACTTAACTTATCAGCATTCCCAAGTATGCCAGAATATTATCTTTTCATTGTTCTCCAGCCTTTATCTTAGGAAAAATAGAGCTGTTCATAGGTATAGAAATCTTAACTATACCAGATTTAGGAAACATTAGGTAAATTACCATGCCTCCAAAATTCTCCCCAACTGACAGAAAAACATCTGAATTTCTCCATTAAAGGTGACTTCTTTGGGGTTCAGACATTGCATCATCTAGAGTGGCAGGATTACAATAATGATGCCCATACACTGAATTTCTATGCTATCCTAGACACTGTAATAAGTGTTTTACATACTTTCCCCCAAAACATCCCTATAAAATAAGTATTATCTCTTTTTTTCCTAGATGAGGGAAGTGAAATTAGGGTGGTCACATAACTAATGAATAACAGGTAAGCATTTGGCCCCTATGCTCTTCCACTGTGTCACCTTGGGGCACTGTATTAAGCCATTATCACTTTTAGTGGCCTATCATTAAAATTTTTTATTTTATTACTCTTCCAGATGGCTAAAAATTATGAGACAAATATTTATAGTAGCATAAAAAAATGTATCAAATGATACATCTGGGAAAATGGTGCCTTTCTCAGGGTAATAGTAATAGAATTGGTCTCATTAGTGAAGAATGGCAGAATGAGATATAAAAGACTGTAAAATTTGGAGAAAATTATTGTATCATTATTATAGCTAGCATTCACTGAATATTATAGCTAGCATTCACTGAGGACTTAACAATGTACAGTCACTGTCCTAAATGCCACACATATTGTAACTGATTTAAACCCCCTTAGATTAATGTTTCAGATTTGGAGAAATCTCAGGGAAACGTGATGATAGGAAAAATAAGACTTGCCAAACAAACTGTGTGCCTCGAGGACATTCCTTTGCATAGACAGCTACCTTAAAAAGCTACCTTGGACTATCTGAACACATCATTCTTTTCTAATCTAGGACCCACCACCTTAAAAAAAAGTACTTATGTAAGGAGCAGGGACAGATCCAGGTTTGTTAGGCCTAAAGGTTATGCAGTTTAAGGGGTCGTTCTTTAAGAAAAAGAATACAAAATTGTGAATACAAAATTGTTCGTGAAAGTACATAGTGATTATAACTAAGTGTTGTTAGATTATCTTATATTTTCAAGTTTTGCAAAATACATGATCATGTAAATATATTGCCAAGAGCTCTTGCCAGAGACTTGGGAGAGGCTCATGCCAGTGAGGGGTCTTAAAGGTTGTGTTTCATGAGATTCAGAGTAAACTTATCTCTGACAATGAGCAAGAGTGTAGTGAATACATTTATCAGGATGCTGAGAAATAAATCATCAATGAAGTTGCAAATTGAGGACATCTTTCAAATTAACCAGAAATAACCCAACTATTTAAGTTTAAAAACTTATAACATCTAGAGCTCAGGAACTGAGATAAATCTCACAACTGATCACCCAGCTGGAGACTGAAGTACTTGTAATCAAGTTCAAAAGTAAGACAAAAGGTACTTGCCTGGCGGAGTGACCTATTACACTCCTTAAACCCCTTCTGGGAAGTAGCAACCACCTCTTCCTCTTGAAAGTGTCAAAACACATCAGAGTGCTAGACAAACAACTCAGACATTTACCACATTTCCATTCTTGGATATTGACCCAAGGGATAGGGAGGGGCAAGGCTTGATGAGGCAGTGAGCATCCTGTTACACATAATCCACCCAACAGTAAAGAATTCATTTCTTAAATTGCTATCACACCCTGGGCCCCTTTGTTGTTCAATAATAGATAGACTCATTTTTCTTTCCACCTTGTAAAATCCACTTAGAAGGGATTGAATGCAGTCAGAGAGCATTAAAAAATTCCTTAGTGGGACCACCCATTAATAATGTTACCCCAGAAGAGATAAAGACAAACAAAGTATAGATACAAGAATCAAAGGGATCAGGTGAACAGGATCCCAATGGCTTTCATAAAGAATGAGCTAATGAAATGAACTGGCATGGTTTTCCTTTCAAAAGCAATCTTGAAATGAAAGAAAAATATCTTAAGCAGAATGAAACATACATTTTTAGATGACAGACACATACTGACTTCCTCATTTGCACCCTCAGATTTTTAGAAGGCTGGAAAGATTGAAACTTTCCCTGCTGTTTGTTTGATTTGGTCTGAGCTGAAGCCAAGAGATGTGGTGATGGAAGTTTGGAAAAACAATTAAAAAGAAATGTATGCAGTGGTTTTTCTGGGATCCTAATTAACGGACCCATTTCTATGTAACATTAGGGAAGTTGTGGGCAGTGATTACTATCTCTTTAAAGTCCTAATTAAAATGTCAAAATGTAAGGTAGAATGTCTTCAAAGCTGCATGTAATTTGATTGTGTTGGCTTATTGGAAAAATGGCCTTGGAAATACAAATAAACCAGCCACTAAAGAGATCCCAGAAGTCCAGGCTTTATTCCAGAAGTATAATCTGTTGAACCAATAGCATTTCATAACTAACCACTCACCAAATGGTAGACATCCAAATGTCAAAGCCAGTTTCATAACATGGTAACACATAACATGCTGCAGAGGAATGCCTCACTGTTGCATACTTGGGTTTAAAAAAGGTGTTTGGGGTTAGTTCCTCTACAAATACGTATCACCCAACTTTAAATGTTCTCTTTTGATGAGCTTCAGAAATGGACAGCACACTACCTATTCTCTAAATTGGTCTGCTAGAAGTTTGGAGCTCTAAAAGAACTCCTGCATATTATGACAGACTTCTGCTACTTTCAGGAGTCAAGATCTCAGGCAGAAGAGAATCCCTATCACATCTGTGCATGAGCATTGGTAACGTTGTTCTTTATTTAAGAAGGTGATACGGTTATGACACTTTGGAATGCACGTAACAAAAAAAAAGCCAATCAAAAAGTTACTTAAGCAGAAAAGATATTTGTTGTATAATAAGTACAGCAGTTGATTAATACAGCATTTCAATGACATCAGCAATACCCTCTTCCTTCCCATTTTTTCATACTGCCCCTCTTTGTGTGCCAGCTTTTCCCCTCATTATCACATTTTGGTTGCATGAGCTCTAGGCATCATCTCTTCATATAACCACACCAAAAGGAAGAGAAATGAGAAAGTTGCCTCCCATACACCTTTTTTTATCCTTTTCTAGACACCCCTCAGCAGACTTGCCATCACATTTTATTGTCCATAATTTCAAAACATGCCCATGCCTTAACCAAACACTGTCAAAGGAATTACTATGACTGGATCAGCTTAATTAAGACTCATCTCTCACCCCAAAACTAAGGGATGATCAAGTCACCCCTGATGTGCATATCTTACTTCTACTGTAAAACAAATCATAATTTCACTTGCAAGGAACAAATGGAAGAATGGTTGCTAAGTAGGCAACCAACAGTGGCCACCCAATAGGAAATGAGTCTACTGCATCATCGTCAGCAACTCTGAGTTGCTTTTTAAACAGTGAGCATATTTATACTGACATGTTTATACACATTCTCTCTTCTATCTCCACTCATGACAACATTACATAAAACAGTTATATAAAATACCTGCCAAGACTTTTAGCTATGAATAAGAGGAAAATCTATTTCTATGTTGGAATTCATATATTCATTCACTTGTAACATGGTGGGCCCCATGTTACAGTTCTAATAAGAAAAAGTCAAACATGGTCTCTAATATCACAGAGCTTATAATCTAGTTGGAAAAATACATAAAGGTAAACATACAGTATAGTATCAGTTCTTTGGGAAAGCATAGAATATAGTAAAGTACTTTAATAGTACTGTATCATAAGTGCTCTGATAGCAAAAGTTCTGGGTACCACATAGATGCACGTAGAAGATGCACCTCCCCCATTCTCCTAGAGGGAGAAACTCCTGAGGTAAAAAATAAAGAATGATAGGAGGGTGGGTTGTAAGTAGAAAGAGTTAAAAGGAAATGAATAAAAGCTACAGCCTTGGTTCTCATCTAGTTACTCTTAAATAATTAATTCAAAATTTCTTAAGAATACCTATTTCACTAACTTCTCAATGGTACCTATACCACTAAAATAGGGATTCTTGATTTGGGGTATACGGATGTAATTCAGAAGATTAGTGAACCTGGAGAATAAAAAATACATTTTTATTTCCATTAACTTCTAACTGAAACTTAGCAGTTCCTGCAACACAATGTGGGCAAAAATAAATAAATAAATAACCCACAGTAGTATTATCATTACCCATGATTTTGTCAATAACAGAAATCATAACTATTTCATATAGTTGATGCAGCTATCTCACAAAAGTGTTCAAGATGATGGCACTTATAAGAACTGCTGCTAGAGTTTATTCTTTAGTGTTTATTTTAAAGAACTTTTTTAAATGTTACTGTATTTCAATCTAATCGAATTTTTTATTCTATACATTTTATTTTACACATCTAAAAGCAATAGTCTGAGAAGGGGTTGATAGATTTCACCAGACTAATAGGGGTACATTTCTTCCCAAGTGAAATTTAGAATTTGCACATGAGAGACTTAGAAAAGCTGTGAATTTTTTTCCTTTCCAATTAAATTTTGCATTTGATTTTCAGCAATGTTAGCCTTGTGGCTACAAAAAAAATAAAAATAAAATATTACTTTAGAGCTGCAATAGAAGCTCTCTGAGTCTCTGAGTTTGCTATTTTCTTTCTGTAAGAAGAGTTCCAATACAATCAGAAATTTGTACCACACCAAATTCCTTAGAGTCCTCATTTCTGCCATAACGGTCAAGTCCAGTAGCTTCTTAGGCCCTTGTTTAGTAGACACTTCATCACAGTCAATCATAGACGGTAATTTAATTAAACGACATGACACTGCATGCCATGGATGACTGGTACGTCCTTTCAGCACTGTGTTCAAATCTGAGAACATGACCAAACAAATTATCAGATCCTCATTTGCAGTGTCTTGTTCCTGAAACTACTCGAGGAACCAATTTTTGTATCAGTCAGGATCCGAGCAGGAGACAGAAACCATACCAATTATTTGAATGGAGAATTTAAAACAAAAATTTTTAGTTCCATGTAAGCTTGTTAACTCAAAAGGCAGAAATAACACTGTGACAGAATTCAGTAAACTTTATGTACAAATGGCCACTTAGTGAATATTTTCAGCTTTGCAATGATATGGTCTCCATCACAAGTTCTCTTTTAGAACAAAAGCAGCTATAGACAATACCTACAAAAATTTGCCTACCACTGCCTTAGGGTATTATGTAGGTATCAATTAGAAAAGGCAACCGCACTCCTTGGTCTGGAAGAACAAAGGGAAGAGGTGATACTTTTAAAACTTTTGAGGTCTAGAGGAAAGACTCAGTAGAGCTGAAACTCAGACTCCTCTGAAGCTGGTACTGATGTCTTTGAGGTGGTATCATAACCCAACTCTGCAAGTATTGGAAAAGCTACAAAATTAACTCAGCTGTTGTTATGGGAAGATACAGCTGATGCTAAGGAGAAAGAGTATTGCACAGTAAGGAAATGGGCAGGAAACAAACAGGAAGGAGAAAATCCCTTCTCTCTTTTTGTTATTTCTAGCTAGTACCCTCCATTGGCATAGCCTAGCAGGGAGCCAGGTGGCCATGCTGAAATGTAGTTTGCAAAGTCTTAGCCTCAGCATCAGAAACTGGACTTTGAAAAAGTGGGCTTGAAGCTCAGAAACGATAGCTTTATAACTGGCACAGAAGTTGGTTTTTAAGTTTCACCAGACAACTAAAGAATATGCCGTACATAAAAACAAGTTAGGAATGAATGGGCTCAACATTTGCATGAATCCTGATTGCTGAATGAGCCCATTAAGTAGTCTACATAAACTATTTATCTCAGCAAACTTTCCTTTTTACTGTCCTAAAAGAGAATTAAGAAGTATTACCTCCCTTGTTATCAGTTTGAAAAAAGATAAAGACTATAATTAATCAGTAAAGACAATGACCTGACTCAGGTCACTTTTGAAAAAGAAAGGGCCGCCAAAGCTTAGGCAGGTTCTCCTGCTATTATTATTACCGCTTCTAGGCATATGCAGATGGTACCGTAATCTCTTCAAAATCTACTAGGAAATTAAATAGAATACTAAATCAATTTAGCATTTTTAATAAAATAGTAATGGTTTTTAATAGAGTCCTTCATTGCTATGGGTGGCAGAAATGGACTGAAGACAGAACAGATGATAATTAGTAAGTATTTTATTTTTGGAAACTAATCTCTAGTCAAAAGGACCACAGATAATCGCCACTAATAATGAGAACAGGGATTCTGAGGCATAAAAGAAAGCACACTTCAGGGTCCATTAAATATTCCAGGTTCCATTTAAGGATGTACCAAACAACACTGTGGACAATATAATATTTTGAATTTTTCTTTTTTATCCCTCCCTACCATTCTAAGTTTTTGAAGAAAGAAAAAACAAAAACCTTTACAAAATTATTTTACCTTCTTTGGAAACTATCTCTGCCTAGGGCCATTCAACTTTTGATCACTTTCCTATCATTTGCATCTTTGTGACATTTTATTTCCTTCAATATGGCTTCCTCCATCAACAAGCATGTGCTGTGTATTAACTTCTCCAGTGCCCAGCACTGTCCAGGGTACAGGATTCTTAGAATGGCCTTCATTATCAGAATGTTTATGGTTAAAAAAGCAGAATGGAAATATATAAAACTATCGGATCCAATAGAATGTGAAATGAGGTCATTTCTTTCTCAGCATCCTAGTTAATAGACTTACACCTTAGCAAATATATATTTGTGAGCTGAAGTATGTAGCCTCAGGTTTCAAGTTAAAATTAGGATTTAGACTGGGCATTGAAGAATGAATAGGATCTAAGTAGAGAGAAGTGGGGCTGAGAAAATAGCTGAGCAAAAGCACAGAGCAGAAATAAAAATTCTGACTTTGGTAAAGCAAGGGCTAAAGATCTGAGAAAAGAACTGCGTGACATTAAGTTTCATAAGTGTTTCTGGGAGCTCTTGAAAATGATGAGTAAAGTATGAACTTGAAGCAGAAACATCAAGTAGGCAGGATCAGATATGTTGAAAATGGAGTTTTGAAAAGATTGATTATATATATTATATTATATATTATATCTATTATATAACATATTATATAATCATATATTATATATATTCTATATATTAAATGGTTAACTAACAGGAGGGAAGGCCTTGCAAGGAATGCCAAGCAAGGTCTACTGTAGGGGTCTAGACATCGGTAGGTGATACTCTTGCTAGAGTAGTAGCAATGAAAATAAAGAGAAAGGCTCTCAGAATCCAGAAATTGGGTCAAAGTGGAAGATACACACAGTAGTTGATTACTTTGATAGTGTCTTTCTCAGGACCCTGGGTCCCCTTCTAGTCCATTGACTTTTAGCATGCCCTTTCTCAGCCTATGTGTGGACTGCTCCAGGGCCAAAGGTGGCACCATGCCCCGGGAGGATGATGATGAACTCTTGGGTGTCATGCTGATCTGCAACTTTCAATCCTTTTTTCATTGCAACCCCCAATCCCCCTCCCACAACAGTATTTACACCATTATAAATTTCCTTTTTTTTCTCCTAAACTGAGGGGACAAATATGCTTCCTGGTTTATAATTTGATGAGGAATAAAGGACACTGGAGATCATACCTGGCCACTTCATGCTTTCTTCTCATGCCCCCAGCTCATTCAGAACATTTGGCTTTTGCACAGCAGAATATACTTTTGTTTGACCTGACTTCTCTAGCCACTACCCTCACTGGTCCTTTAAACATCTCTACATATTATATAGGTACTCAGTGTTCTAGTTTGGTCTTGGTCTTAAGCAGCTCGGATATATAAAGCTGCACAATACATTTTTTTTATACTGCATCATTATGTATTTTTATCTCACAGTTGGAATCTAAAATCACCAAGCAAGAGGACCTTGTGCTGCCTAGGTCCACATAGCATTGCCATTTTGCATCTTAATAAATAGTAAATGAACTAATCTTTTGCATGTTTACATTCCTTATTAAGAAGCTGGGATGCAGATGTAGATGTCTTGATAAGAAATCATAGAATTTATGAACTTTAAAAGGCATGGACTTTGCTAACAAGTGAGTAAAATTTCATAAAAGTATCTTTCCCTTTTAATGTATAGATAAATTATATATAGACATGAAACCTCAGGCTTCGAAATGTGCCATTTCAAAAAGACTCTTACGGTATTCCTTAGAAAACAATTTTGAGTAAAACAGAGCTCAACATGAGGACTATGTCTTTCTCTTTTTTCAGAAAACAAAATGACATTTGTTCTTGAGCACAGTGATTCCCAAACCGAAATTTATAATAAACTCTAATAGCATGAAAGCTCAGACCGTTAACATTCAATAACCATTATCTTTTCCTGTTTGATTCATCAGGTGCAGATTTTCATGAATTTTCTTTGTCCCCTTTCCTGTTCTTTCAAATGGCTCCTTGCCTCCCATTCTTTAACTCAGCTTGTTTCTCATAATCTCCTACCTCTGCAAACTGTCTACCACACACACCCAATTTCTCATTCAATTTGTGTGTATCTAGTTGCAAGATTTTATTATTTCTTGTGATGATTATTTAGACAAGCTAAAGATATTTGTTCAATCCAGCTATAAACTTAAAAGAAACCAAACTTTCTACTAACTTTATTTACTCAGCAAACCCTGCACTATTTAAACAATGTATTCTTAAGGGCCAAGATCCTGATACTCTTTTGTCTGCCTAGAATACAAAGAAAAAAAAAAAAAAAGAAAGAAAGACTTGAAATAGCTTTGATAACTAGATACCATAGAAGTAATCAGTATAAAATACAGTTGAATAAGGGAATGTATAAAACAATAAATAAAAATGTTATCAATGGATATGTATACATGGTATTTTATATTATCAAAGCATAGTAAAGGAAAACACTGAAACATCTTAGACAATGGGAATGTTTAAGAATAAACAATTTGTAGCAAAGAGATACCAGTCACTTAAATATGTTCCCTAAGCACCTTCAGGTGAGTGGTTCTGTCGTGGGTCCTATGAAGGACACCCAGAAGTAAAAGCTGGACTCTGTTCTAAAAGAAGCTGACTACTCAGTTGGAGGAAAAACAATAGTACAATAAATATTGAATTGAATTAGAAAAATCTATGCCTTTTGACCCAGATATGCTACTTCTCAGATCTTAGCCTAAATAAGCAATCATAGGTATAACCACCTGGATTTATAGAATCATTTTTGGAATAACTAACCTTAGAGAAACAACAAGAGGATTAATTCTAAAAGGTGACTACATACAGCAGAATTGTGTGCAGGTATTACAGTGACATACAGAAGACTATTTAATGACACAGAGAAATATTTATGGTTATATTGGGTGGAAAATCAAGCTAAAAATTAACAAACTTGGTGTTAAAAATATATACAAAAAATTACTTACATGAAATCCACAACTAATATCATATTTAATGGTGATTCTCAGAAACTAGACAAAGTTGTCTATTCTTTCTACTTCTAAGTGATGTTATAATGGAGAGCCTCACTGGGGTATTTAAATAAAAGCCTCCAGATTCGAAAAGAAGAAGTAAAACTATCTCTATTTGCCAAATGTGATCCTGCATATAGAAAATCCTCTAGAAATTTACTAAAGAACTATTAGAGCTAATCATGAGTTCAACAACATTGCAAGATATATAAAAATATGAATATTATTATATTTCTATACAATAGCAATGATCAAATAAAAAATAAAATCAAGAAAATAAGTCCCCTTAAAATAGCATCAGAAAGGATAAAATATTCAGGAATAAATTTAACAAAGAAGTTGTAAAACTTAAACTCTGAAAACTATAAAACATAATTGAAAGAAATTAAATACCTAAACCAATGGAAAAGCCATTTGTGTTCATGGATCAGAACATTTAATATTGTTACAATGACAATATTCCCCAAATTGATCCATAAAGTCAATGCAATCCCTATCAATATACCAGCTGACTTCTTTGCAAAAATGAACAAGCTGCTGCTAAAATTCATATGGAAATGCAAGAGGTAGAGTAGCCAAAATAATCTTGAAAAAAAAAATTGAAAGACTCACATTTCCTAATTTCAAAACTTGCTGTAAAGTTACAGTAATCAAGACAGTGTGGTACTAGTATAAGCACAAACATAAAGACAAATGGAATAAAATTAAGAATACTGGAAAAAAAAACTTTTTATGGTCAATTGATTTGCAACAAGATTGTCAAGTCTACTTGATATTATCATTCCAGCAGTTTAAGTGACAGATAGAAACATTACCTTTACCCTCCCCCACTTATAATTTTAATGAACGTTTTCTCTACGTATGTTTAGAGCCATATCAGACCCTGAAGGCTGCATGGGAAAGAGCAACAGCACCCCTGGATTTCAAGGATCTTGGGGTTTTTAGTGTTCACCAGAATGAAGCCCCGAAACACATACTCAGCCAAAGATTTTTTGCATTAATACTTGTAAATAGGAAAGAAGTCTCAATTATAATAATTCATAATAAATTTACCATTGTTCCTGTGGTATTGAAGTTTATAGTCAAATTTAATTTGATTTAAAAGGAATAAAGTAATATGATATGCCTTACATACCTAGCTTTGTAAATATACTGCACAGTTCTGTTTTGTTTTGTTTTAATTTTTACCTAATTCTGGCAGAAGAACAGAAACTCTTGACCCCCGAACAATTATATTTACTCTTTAATTTTTCTAATGTGTTTAATTTCTAGATCAATTTCTAGAGCCTTCTATGATAATTGTATGTACTTGGTTTTTTTTTTCTTTCTTGGTTTTTCTTTTAAAATTTTAAAATAAATCAGCTCTTCTTACAAAGCTAGCATTATACACTGTGGAACTACCTTGGCCCCATGTTCAAAAGAAATTTATCAAAAGCAATGTGGGTTTCAAGTGTGATGTTTCCCTCACCTTGCACTGGAACGTCATCTGTGACTTTAAAGGCAAACATTCCTCTTTGTATACTCTTCTTTCCATGGTCTGGGAAATGCAGGTATTACCTAGTCAGTATGAATCTACTTCTGTAGTTTGATGTACATAGTGGACCCTATTGGTTTGATCTGAGATTTCTGGTGTACCATCTCTTCTTCCTGAGGTTGCATCTTCCATTGCTTTTTTGCTGAGTCCTCCTGAGACCTCTGTTCTCCTCTTCTGCTTAAAATATTTTAAGCTATTTTTTGCTCTCATTTTTTCTAATTATTTTCCCAATTATCAATTTTTAAAATGTGGGGCACCTAAAAGATGTTATTAGATGTAAATAGTCTAATCCCGTCTCTGTCTCCCAATGCCAGACCTGTATAAACCTCTCCTACTGAGTATGGGAATCTCCCTGGGGATACAACAGATGTATCTCAAACACAATATATACAAACCTGAACACCAACTTTTCCATTAAAATCAGTGTCTCCTCCCGTGGTTCCCATCTCAGGAAAGGACACCGTTGTTTATCTAGCCAGTGCCAAGCTATCTTCTTAACCTCTCCTAAATCAAAGTGCTACCAAGACTTAAAACCTAAATATTACACAAAATTTTTTCCCCTCTCCTTCCCCACTGCTACTTCTTTAGTTTAGCATCCAATCATTTCTCATCTAAAGCACTTACTGCTGCCACTTCTCCTTCTCTCCTTGTGCTACGACTGCTACTACTACTAATAAAACAATAACAAGGGCCAACATTTATCGAGCACTTTCCTTATCCAGGCTGTTCTGAGCACTTAACATGATTTGATTAATTTAATGTCACACGACCTTAAATGATAAGTTCTACTTTTATCCCCGTTGTACAGACAAGGAAATGGAAGGCACTGAGAAAATTACATATATTTACCCCAAAAGTTACAGCTAGAGTCAGGAAACCACTGCCCTGCTGCCTTCAAACTCACCTTT
Source organism: Macroglossus sobrinus (assembly GCA_004027375.1). NCBI lineage: Eukaryota > Metazoa > Chordata > Mammalia > Chiroptera > Pteropodidae > Macroglossus > Macroglossus sobrinus. Next base: position 239,338 of record PVKZ01000818.1, on the reverse strand, counting down.
ACTCCCACCCTCCTCCAATCTTTAACTTCCAGCTTCCACAACTGTAAGAAATGTTGTTTAGGCTGCCATGGAATTTTATTACAGTAATCTGAGCAGACTGATACAATGTGTGTGTACCTACATACACAGATTCATACACACACATAAACATATATCAATCCCGGGTCTGTCCTCGGGGAAACTGATTTAATTTGCGCTGCACAAACACTGGTTTTTCCTGGTGCTCAGAACGCTTGGAACTTCTAGGTTTTCTCTGCCCAGGACAAGTGTGTATTCTGAAGCCCACAGATTTTTACTATCCCCCAGAGCAGGACATTCTTCTTCTTCTCTCCCCTTCATCCTTCACTTCTTTAGTTTTGGAGGCAGTGTGTGCTAGGATGAAAAAGAAGGTGGACTTTGGAGTCAGTCACACAGGTATGGTTTATATTCCCGCTCTGCCTCTTCACGGCTTTGTGAGCTTGAGTAAATCACTTCATCTTTCTTAGCCTCAGTTTGTCATCCAAAAAATAAAAATTAAAAAAAAAAAGAAGGCCTACTGTCTAAATAAGTCAAAACTAAATTAAGTTACTCTAATATATATATAAACCTAGTATAGCACATACAGCTAAGCAAATGCCAGTTATCTGTTAAAGTAAATAAGCCTTCCTCTCAAAGATCATATTATAAATGTAAAGGCTTCCATAAACTTCAGAATCATAACAAAATAAAGCAAAGTGTATTTTTGTCATTTCTGACAGATACATATAAAAGCAATAGAAAACAGAGCTTTCTTTTCTTTTAGAGAATGTTTTCCTCAATGACACAGCACAGAATATCTACATATTCACTAATAAATAGTATTAACCTTGACACTCCCATTATTAAAATATCAAGTGAAAACAGAACCTAAAATAATAATTTTAGAATGGGGTTTTAAGGGAGTTTGAAATATGTTCCAAAAACACAAAACAATATGCTTTAAGACAGCCTTACTTCCTTGGTGAATAAACACATGGAATTACATTTTATGGTTATTTTCCCCAAAGCTAAAAAAATTTTTTAGAGTTTAATTCTCTTTTATTTTGTCTTCTCACTCTGAGTCCTCAGAAAGTAACAAGAGGCATTAGGCTACCTTCTGAATAAAAGGGTACATTACTCTCACATTTGCTTTTGTGAAAGTCAATTTAATTTTCTTCTGCAAATTTCTAAAAATCAGCTTTTTAATGAATAATTTACCTACAATAACATCCAACAACCTTAAATGATCAATTTGTTGAGATTAAGCAATCATGTACACAGTTATAGAAATACCACACAGTCATGATACAGAATATTTACATCACTTCAAAAAGTTCTTTCTCTTTCTGCAGTTAATTCTCTTCCCCAAACTACAGACTTTAAAACATGCTGGTCTGCTTTCTATCACTCTAGTTTTGACTTTTAGAATTTTAGGTTAGTACAATCATATAGTCTTTTGTATTTTGCTTCTTTTATTTAACATAATGCTTTTAATGGGCATTTGATTTGTTTCCAATTCTTAGCTATTACGTACAAAGTTTCTATGAATATTTCTGTATAATTTATTGTGTGGATATGAATATGTTTTTATTTCTTTGGATACTTAGGAGTGGCATTGCTGGGTTACATGGTGGGCATGTGTTTAACTTTATAAACAACTGCAAAACTGTTTGCCAAAGTGGCTGTACCATTTTCTATTCCCAAAAGCAATGTGTGAGCTCTGTGGTTATTTCACATCCTCATCAACAGTACTGTCAGTATGTTTTATTTTAGTCATTATAGTGTACCTATGTAGTATCTATTTTTGGTTTTATTTTATATTCCTCAGATAAATATAATTATTTAATATTTTAATATTACTATTTATATATTTGATAGTTGAATATATTAAATTAACTTAGTGATAAGTTAATTTTAACATATTTAATCTTTTTCAGCAATATTACAGTTAATAAAGTGTACTTTAAAGTATATATAAATTTCACATATTTTATAAATTTATTCCTAAGTACTTCATACTTTTATTGCTATTATAAATGATATTTTTTACATATCAGTTTCCAATTGTTTATTGCTCATATGTTGAAGTACAATTATTTTTTGTGCATTGACCAGACACCCTGCAACTTGCTAAGTTCATATTAGTCAGCAATTTTAAAAAGTTTTCCTTAAGATTTTCAAGATAAATATATTTGTGGTCTGAAAATAAAGCAGCTTTATTTACTTCGTCCTCCCCAGAAACCACACTTAAATCTCATATAACTTTATTTAACAACTCTTTACCGTTACAGCTCTTGAAAAATGAAACTGTATTTGGACAACCCCTTTTTTTCAGAATAACATTTTTCATCCCAAAGTATACCAGATAAATACACAATAAAAGGTGATAGTTCGACATTATAATCTCACTAATTTTCTAGTCAAGAAATATCATATGGAAGCAAATATAAATTGTGTGTTTATATAGATGAATGCAAAATGTTTTGCTTACGTACACATGCAGACTTACAGATGTTCGACTTTTATACATGCATGCAAAGTAGGAGGAATGGAAAAGTAACATATTCTACCACTCTTTTGTCTATATTGGATGTGTGTTATTTTCAGCTTTGTTTAAGAATTTATTCTTTATTTTGTCTTAACAGTGATTTTTTTTACACTATAACTTTTTTTAAAGTGTAGCTCATTTACAACATTAGAACCAGCCCCAAAGTATTGCCAATTGCTTGCTGTAGAATTTCTGTTTGCTTCCTAACTGTTCTTATTCCCATGAGCATCCCCCTTAGCAATGCTTTTCACCTTGGTAGCTGCAGTCTCTTTCAGTAACAGCAACTGAATCCAGTTCTTCCAATACTGGTGAAATCATCCTCATCACCCACTTCCTGCCCCCCAACACACACACACACACACACATGCACACGCACACACGATGATGGCACCAGCTAAGCAGAGTCACTTTGTCAGAAGTCTGAATCTCAGCACCTCATCCCATTTCTCCAGCTTCTAGGGATTAAAATTTCCAACCCCTCCCCTTTGACCCCTACCCCCAGCACTAAGGGTGGTAGCTGCTTCCTGCAATTGCTACCTCTGTGACACCTTAGAATTTTTGTGTGTGTATGTGTGTGTATATGTGTCTGTCTGTCTCTCTCTCTTTCTCTCCTTCTTTCTCTCCTCTCTCCCTCTCCTTTTTCTGTTACATACATAATAATTTTAAATATAATTAATAATACACTAAATTAAATAATTTCTGTTTAAAAACTGATATGCTTTGTATTTTATGAACCCTAACTAATAAAGATATTGTCACTAGGAACAGTCCCATGAAACAGACCATTAATATAGTACTTATGGTTAATTTGGTCATTTTCGTGGGCTTGCATGCATGTTGAGCTACTTGTTAATGGGAAATGGATTGTTAGTGATCCATGACATGCATTGGCATGTGATTAATCCAAGCATCACTTGTGATTGATTGTGGTGACTGGAAAACCAAATGATTACTGTCCCTCAGTACTGTGGTGTGGGATGCATCCTCTGAGTCACTGGAACATTTACAGAGAGAACATGGGGAATGCTTTGGATGTATTCTAAGGGTATTAGACCAAGGAGGATGGAACAGAATTCTGGAAAGGACTAAACTTGTCAATGGTAATGTATTTATGAGTGCTTTCTGGATCAAATGTGTTGATAGTAAGTGGTTCTAATAGTTCATTTTGGTTGAGTAACACTTTATGCTGAGAGTCTTCATTTAATGAGATTGAGACACCAGAATAACCCTGTCAAAATGTAGAACAGCAATTCTAAAAGTCTTAGGCAGATAAAGAATATTCTAGCACATCTATCATATGCGACCTACATTCCCACACCACCACTTTTGACCCACACTACGTTCCCTGAGAGAAATCTAAGGATACTCTTTTTGCATTGGTGAGGAGAGAACCAAAATCTTGGGGAAGCTCTCTGGTTACTGTTCTTTGTAGGAATGGAAGTGGGAGATGCTGCCCTGAGATGTGCTCTCTGCTCTTCAATGGGAACCTGCAGTTGCAGAGGCCCAGTGTCAGTGCTCGACTAACAAAGACATTATGGATGAATTTACCATATCGGGCAGAAGGAATAAACCAGTAATTAGTGGGATTCAACTTGCAGATACCTGTGGCAATAGCAAATTGATTAGTATCTCTAGAAATGAAATAGAGAGATAGCTTACTAAAATGTTACTTGATCTTTAAAATAAGAACAATTGCAAGTCTAATAACCAGGCATGAGCTGATACAATGTAGTATCATAAACTCTCACTCAGTTTTTAAACATAAGCCTAGAATCCCTTGATTAAAGTGGGGGGAAGCTAAGTTCATTTGAAGGTAGAGCCTACTACACTGCCACATGTATATATGTGTATATATACATATACGTACTGCAGGCATTTATTAGCATGACCATGCTATGAGAAAAGGAAATACCCAGATCCCTTGGGAATTATGAGGTACTGGCTTTGAACTAACTGACTTCTAGGAATCTAAATGTCACTTGGTGTACCAGTAATATTGGGGTTTATGGTGCTCATGTAGCAAATGAAGTTAACAGTAGTATGCTGAAGAAAGATATTAGAGATATAATTTTGGAGTTATTAGAATATACATTAATATTTAGAGCCCAGATACAAGATGACATCACCAAAAAGTGGTGCAGAGAGATAAAAGAAGTCCAAGGATTAAGCCATAGGACACTTCAAATTTTAGACATTGATGAGATGATAAGGAAAAAGAGATCGAGAGACAGTAGCCAGAGGCAGAGTAGGAATACCAGGTGCGCGTGGTGTGCTGGAAGCAGGGGAAGAACAGAGAATAAACAGCTGTGTCAAATGTTACTGAGCAGGCAAATAGGAAAATAACCAAGAGATTACAACCAGAGTTTAGCAGTGCTGGTGACCAGGAGAAAAGGAGTTTCAGAGTAGGGCTTGATGTCAAAGCCTGATTAGAATAGGTTCAAGGTAAAAACAGAAAAGATACATTGAAAACAGCAACTGCAGACAACTTTCAAAAGGAGTTTTGCTGTAGAGGGAAAGAGAAATAGGGAAGCAACTGGAAGAGGTGGTAAGGTCAAGAGAATATTATCTGGTTGTTGCCCTAAGATAAAGAAATAAGAACACATTTTATGCTGATGGAAATGTTCCAATAATAAGGCAGGAATATGATGATGCAGGTAGAGAAAAAAGAATGCCTTTGAATAGGAGAAAGGAATGAAATTTACTGCACAAAGGGGTTAGTTAGACTTAGCTTTGAGCACAGATAGTTTACCTACAGTAATAGGAGAGAATGTAAAAAATTATTAGTGCAGATTTAGGACATATATAGAAATAATCTGAAAATAATATAGTTAGTTTTTATAAAATTAAAAATATTCTTATAAACATATAAAGTTGAAAAAAACACTGGCAAGGTTTATCAAGAAAACAAGAAAATGCTTTTATAAGCAAAATAAAAAAATAAAATAGAAGACTTAACTAAAAATGTTGCAGATATTTCAAAGATAATAAAAGTTGTCATGGCCAACTTTATGGCAACATATTTGAAAACAAATTCTAGGAAAATGTAACTTAGTTAAATTGACCAATAAAGAAACAGAAAATTAACGGTCTTATGACTGTTTTTAAAAATTGAATCTGTGGTTTAAAATCTTCCTACGAAATAAACTTGTTCTTAATAATGAAGCATTAAAATAATTTCCATTGAGATTAAACATAAAAATAAGAAGAAAATAAGCTATTACCATTTAGATTAATGTTCCCTTTTTGTCTGGTTTCTCTCACTTGTAGTTAATTTCATATCCTAGAAATTTTCTTACTGATGGACCTTCACAAAGTTTCTCCTGTTGGTCCTGATTTTGCTGCCCCATGTTAGAAAGTTGTGGTTTTAATGAACCACATTCTTCTCACAGAGCCTGTTGCTGAACACCACCTTTCCTTTTCACAGACTTTGTTTAGCCGAATACAGCATATTGTTACAAAATCATGGCTAGGGATGTGGTTTCCTTATGGGCCATATAGGCTTTGTGTTATTCTGTTTCTATAAACTGCAGTCTCGTGCACCAGCTAGCTGATGTTAGCTTTTGATCTCAAGAAAGAGTTGGTGGATAGGTCAGCCTTATTCAAGCTACTGCAAGAAAAGCAGTTCAAAGAGCAAGTTGACAGATTATGAGGAGAGACAACACAAGTAGCAAAACTTCTAATAGATACATCATCTCTTCTAGTGCAGTCAAACTAATGCTGACTCCAGTATTTTCTTTGTACTTGGCATTTTTATCAGCGCTTTACATATATTGGGTCATTTAGTCCTTGAATCCCTATAACCTTGACGCTATTAAATATTTTTATTTTCTACAGAGGAAACGTAGGCATGGAGACACAGAGGAAATGGCACAACACAAGAGAGCATGGACTCTAGAGACAGATATACTGAGGAATTCCAGCCCTGACATTTTAGTATTGCACAGTTTGCTTGCTGGTTAAATAGACTTTTGTGAAATAAATACCATAAAATAACAGTACCAGCCCACAAGGTTGCTGTGTGGCTTAGACAGATACAGTGCATGCAAAGTACTTAGCAGAGTAACTAGTCCAAAGTTAATAAATAAATAAGCTATGATAATCATTAGCATTATTATTACTACCATGACCAAGCTGTTAATACTTTCTACCATTATTACTCTGAGTCAGTTACTTGAAATTAAAATATTTCCAAATATTCTAATCAAAATGAGCTTGTGTCACTTCTAAATATTGGACATTTACGAAGCATGGCAGATTAATAGTAATTGAAATAGATTCTGATTTTCCACCAAAAGTGTTTATTTATACCCTGTCATTAAGTGTTTTCTTCTTACAACATTTTAAGACAACCAATTTTCCTTAAAACACAGAAAGAAACACGCCTAATATTTGAGTCCAGTGACAAATGTGTTCCCCACCTGGGTATTATCTGACAGTTAATTCAACTTTTTGATCAACAATTTCTGCTTTATTTGTTCAGTTCAGCCAACTCTCATTTCTTTTACTTTTTTCAGCACATAATGTGATAAATGTTTCCACTGCCATGTGCTTCACAGGGTAACTGTGAGGTTGCCAAGGCACACACACATAAAAGTCTCACCAGGAGGAGATGAGGAGGAGGGTAATATAGCAAGGCTGCCACAGCATTCTGGAATTCTTTATGGTTAGAGAAACTTAAAGGCTTACTATTGAATACAGTTAACCTCACGGTAACTTTTAGTGTAACTGCTTCCTCCCCCATACATCTGATCACAACCAAGAATATAAGGTGGCGACCACCAGCTTGCCACATGCCCTTGCATACCACTTGACAAAATCAGCCTTGCTATTTGCATCTCTCCCTACCCTCATTCCAGCTCAGAATTAGTGCAACGACCTTTTGTAATTGGATGACACGAATTCCTGTCTGGAATCTTATTCTGAATTGTAGTTACAATCATATGACTGACTGTAAAAAAATACTCTGGGCTGTTAACATCAGGCAGCTGGAGGGGTAAACTGAGGTAGGAATCCTTGTTCTACAAAAATGCCTTTGGCTCTTTCTTTATAGCAGAACAAAACTGGAGACACTGTCTAGCCTTGTAAGAAAATAAAGATGAGCAGTTGGCTACTGTTGCCCATAATCATCAAGTCCTTCTCAAATATCAGCATGGAAGATGGTTCTACTAATTTTAGCCTGTTCTTGGAAACAAGAAAAGTAGCAGGGACCTTAGTCTAGGCCCGCTAATCTCTGTTTTCAGTGTATTGCTCCAGTCATTGGCATTTAGTATCTATCACATCTCTTTCCTGTCTCTTCTTCAATAATATCTGCTGCAACACAGACAAACACCAAGCCCTCAATAACATCTGGCAATACTGTGATGTCTCTTTTGTTGACTCACTCTTCCATTCATCATGAGAAGTACGCCCAGCTCTCTACTGTATTTAAAACTCCAGCCTCTCCACCTGCCCAATCCTTTTCAGTCGGGGACCTCATCTTCCTCCTTTCCAGAGAACACAGAAGCCTTTGCAAAGAGCAAACCTAGAAGGTACATGCATCAACACATGTCATATTCTTCCAGAGTGATGAATGGATGATCTCTTTATTTAAAAAGGATAATCTATTCATCTGTACCGTGGATCCTTTGACAGCTCCGCTTTTTTAAGAACCTAGTTCTGTGGCTGCTTAACCACATTAATTCATTTTAATTCATTTTGCTCTCTGTGGCCTCTTTGCCCTCAACGTTTAATCATTCTTAAGTTTCTTTTCTCTTAAAAAGAAAAAAATATCTTCAACTTATTTCTCCCATCCGTTACCTCTCTCTGTTTTTATTCGCAGTCACTACTTCTATTTTCGTCCCTTTTTGTGTTTTATTAGCTCCTCGGAATCTTGTCTCCCAGCCTACCACAAATCCCCTGAAACAGTTCTCTCCAAGGTCAACAATGACCTCAATATCATCAAATTTGGTCTAGCTCTGTTTACCTGACTTCTTTATGGTATTCGACACACTCCTTCCTGCTTGAAATAGTCTCTGCTCTTGATTTCAGGACACTTCTATCTCCTGTTTCCTCTGACCATAGATATCACTACCTCTTTTCAACTTCCCCAACTCATCCTGCTCAACTTCACCAGTAAACGATAGAGTTTCCTAAAACTTAGTTCTAGGTTCACTTCTCATACAAACTTCCCTAGATGATTCCAACTGCTCTGCACATTTTCAATTACCATTGATATGCTAATTAAGCCAAATTAACCTTGCTGCTAGCCTTCTATGATGTCCATATCTATACCTTTAACTACACATGCATCCTTGTTCACACATTTCAGAGACACCTTAAATCTAACTTGTCCAAAACTCATCTCAATTTCTTCTTCCAAAACTGTTTAATCTGAATGTTCCCCCATCTAATAGTACTATTATATATCCAATTGTTCACACAGATACTAGGAAATTATTTCTGACACATTCTTCTCTCTTAACTATCACATCCAATCTAGAATCTGATTCTCCTTAATAGAGAGAGTGCCTATTTCTCTTTGGTCATGTTGCCTTAAAGAACTTCTGGTCCTAAGAGAGAATTATATTAAAATAACACTTTCAATTCTCTTTCCATTCCTCCTCTCCCGACCCTCCTCAGAAGAAAAGAAATAAATTGCCTTATTGGTGAGTTTAGGAGAAGGAGCCAGGTCATTTTGTATGTCTGTCTTTGGCTATTTGTGTTTCAACAGTGGGTACATTCTAAAACACAGAGAAAAAATGCAAGACTTGTACATTGTAAACTACAAAACATTATTGAGAGAAATTAAAAAACTAAATAAACAGAAAGACATCCCATGTTCATGGATCAGAATATTTCATATTATTAAGATTACCTGTAAATGATCTACAGATTCCCTGCAAATCTTATCAAAATCCCAGCTGGTTTCAATACAAAAATTGACATGCTATTACTAAAATTCATATGAAAATGCAGAATAGTCAAAATAATCTTGAGAAAGAACAACATTGGAAGATTCATACTTCCCAATTTCAAAATTATTAAAAAACTATGGTAATCAAGTCAGGGTGGTACAGGCACAGGAAAAGACAAATAAATAGGTGGAATTATTAATTCTAATTAAGAATTCCTAAATAAAACTTCCAATTCAATAGAGAAAAGAATAGTTTTTCTGATAAATAGTTCTAGAACAATTGACATCTGCATGCAAAAGAATGAAGTTGAACACCTATCTCATATTATATATAAAAATTAACTAAAAGTGGATTAGATATCTAAATGTAATTAATAATTTAAAAATGGATTTAATAAACAATAAAACTCTTAGAAGAAAAAAAAGGCATGAACTTCTATGGCCTTAGGTTAGCAATGATTACTCCAAAAGCACAAGCAGCGAAAGAAAAATTGCATAAGTTGGACTTCCCAGCAATCAAATACTTCTATACTTCAAAGGCCACCATGAAGAAAGTGAAAAAGACAACCCACAGAGTGGGAAAAAATATTTGCAAATTATGTATATGTTATACGGGACTTCTATCTAGACTATATAAAGACAATCTCTTACAACTCAACAATGAAAAAATAGACACCAATTTTAAAATGAGCTAAAAGTCTGAATAGTTCTCCAAAGAAATTATTCAAATAGCTAATAAGCACATTAAATGATACTCAACAACATTAGTTATCAGAGAAATGCAAGTTGAAATCACTATGAGATACTATTTCACGCTCACTCGGATGAATATAATAATAAAAAAAAACAGACTTCTGTGCTGGTAAGGGCATAGAGATATTGGTGATAGAAATTGCTGGTAGAAATGTAAAATAGTGCAGCCATTTTGGAAAACCATTTGCAAGCTCCTAAAATATTAAATAAAGTTTACCATATGATCTAGAAATTTCACTCTTAATTATGTCTAAGAGAAATGAAACTATGTGCACATGAAAACTTGTACATGAATTTCATAGCAGTATTATTCATCATAGCTCAAAGTGAAAACCACCTAAATGCTCATCAACTGATGAATAAACACAATGTGGTACACCCACACAGTGAAATACCATTCAACAATAAAAAGGAATTAAGGACTAATACATGCTATGACACAGATGACCCTCAAAAACATTAGAGTATGTGAAAGAAGCCAGTCACAAAAGACCACATATATAACTTCGTTTACATTAAATGTCTAGAACAGGCAAATCTATAAAGACATAATTACATCCTGTGCAATTATGTTGAAAAACACTGAATTTTTCACTTTAGAGAGGTGAATTTTATGGTATGTGTACTACTTCCCTATTTTTGAAGTTAGCAAAGTCACACATCTCTTACCTTTAGTACCCTGTCAAATTTTTCTAACCCAATCAGAAAAGGTTTTCTACTTTTAAGAACTCATGTCATAAGACTGAGCCCACCTGGATAACCCAGGAAATTATATTCATCTCGAGATGCCTAATCTTAATCACATCTGTGAAAGTCCTTTCATCAAGGAAGGTAACATATTCAGAGGTTTCAGGGTTAAGTTATGGACATCTTTGAGCATCTGTTAATTTGCCCATCACACTTTGTAAAGTGTTATCTCAATAAACATTTTTTTTAAATGGTATGCCATCTGCCCTTCTGCTTCCAGGTGGACTCACACCAGGGTCGGAGCCCAGCTTTGGCTTGCAGAGGCAGTTTGGAAGCCCATCTCTCTCTCTGTCTCTGTGATGGGGCCTGCATGGATATGAGATACCAGTCCAAGGAAAGTAGATCTATGGGCTATAAAACTCCCTTAGTGGGTCATTTCACATTCTAGACTTGGATAGAATGCATTAGGAAAGAATTGGTCACACACCTAAGCTTCCCTTGAATGATGTAATTGTCTCATTGGTCAACTTTCCTCAATTTATTCCAAACTCAGAGGATAAAGAAAGAGGATAAACTGCTGTACTCAGAAGCTCAAGCATTAATTTTGTCTTCTGGATAATGCTCATAAACATCAATTTTACTCCATCTTTACTGTCACCACCTTACTTTAAGCCTCATTCATGGCTCAACAAGATTATTAAAATGACTGCTTTGCATATTTTCTCTTCTTTTAATCCATTCTCCTAACATGCAGCCAAAGTAACCTTATTAAAATGCAAATCCCACCATGCGATTCTACTGCTTAAGCCTCCACTTTGCTTCTCATTACTGTTGGGATAAAAATTTTAAATGCCCCACATACTTTGGCTTCCAACCCCAGCGACGGCCTCCACTTAAGCCATTCTTCTCTTGATCATAGTATCTCAAAGCCCTCGTGTGCTGCTTTTTCCCCCCAGGTGATCCTCCTGTCCTCTTGGTCTTCACCCGGATAATTCCATCATAGCCCACAATGTCCTATTAAGCTTCCCTTCCCAGAGCTCTCCTCAAAGAAAACTTACAATTATGCACTTTTCTTTAGTATCTTTTTCCTTTGAGGAACTTATCATAACTTTTATTTAATATTAATTAATATTACCCATCACTTTCAGTCCAAACTGGAACATTAACACACCATTACTAGTGTAAGAAAGAAAATCACAATGGTGTTCCCACTATCCCATGACTATATAATAACTGAAGAGAAATCACTCTGGGAAAGATGGCACAACTCAAAAGACTTGTTCTGATATAATTTTGTACCCTTTGTCAGGTGGTAGAAGATGCATAATAGGACTATGCACACACCCATAAAAAAATCATAAATAAGTCCATGAAAAAATAGCCATATCATAGAAATTAACATTTCAATGACGTTTCATATTTGTTTTGTTCTGCTATTTTCACAATACAATAATAAATAATCCAATTTTTAAATTATTGGAATCATGGGTTTGAAAGGGACTTCAGATTATCTCTAATAATTTTAATATTATTTATGTGGTAGTATATAAAGAAGCAGAGTAGAAAAAGAAAAGGTCTTTAAATTTTAAGTCTCAACTATGCCACCTTGTAGCTGTGTGACTTGAGGTAAATTATTTAACCTCTCGTAGCCTGCATTTCTTTATCTGTAAATAAGAACAGATTATAATATCGAACTCAAATGGCTATAAAAAGTAAGTTATGATATTTTTGAAGCAATTAGCACAGATTGTTAATGTTAAACACAATAATCCTAGACTTGTAGATTTCATGAAAATTTTATATATAAAATATATGCACATTACATATAAAATAGATTATATATGTAATATAGAAAATATAGAAGTACTATATATTCAAATATACATATACTGTTTTAGGTAAGACCCACAGGATGTAATGTTGCTTATTTTGTCAAATATTGTGAAAAAAAATTATAGAACATCACAGTTTCTCAGAAGAAAAGACATTTTAACAACAAAAAGTTGTTAAATGTAAAGTAGATCTTTAGATTTAAATTGACTACATTTAGCTTTAGTTACGTATTTCTCTACAGAAGGATGAAACTTGATCTCTGCCTCTCACTCACTGGTTTATGAGCTGGTCTTAGAGACCTATGATGTATGTAGTAGATATTTCATTAAATGTAACTTGAACCTAAACCCATTCTAAGGCTTTGAATAGTCTAAATCATTCAGGACCAATTCTTGCTTTGGCTCTTTAAGTTCTCAAAGAGACTCTCTTTTGGCTCATGACATATCTAAATCTGCATATGCTATATAAGATTAACCTTTCATATATTTTCAAGTAAACTCATACCTATTGTTTTAATGGCAGAAAAGTATGATTCCTGGTAGGAGATTTTTAATTTAATAAATATATACACACACTTTTCAGTTGGTTGAGAAAATTCCAGCTACGATGTACCAGTCTACTTATCTTTAAAGTAGGTTTGAAGGACTTTTTAAAATATGAGATTAAGACCCTAGGTAATGAAGGTACAGAGCTACCTACAGAATATTTGAAAGACAATTCAGCACTATTGTGAAATATAGCTTGTAAAACTTTTGGAAAGCAAGCTGGCAACAGCATAGTAAAAGTCTTTAAATATTTACATCTTCCAACTTGTATAATAAATAATCCATAATAAAAGTCTTTACAAACAAACATGTTCATCTTATTTTTGATTAAAAATTGAAAAAATCTTAAAAATTCAAGTGTACAATTCTCTAACACATCACATGTATATCGCATTGTGTGTTTACTTCCCAAAGTCAAATCTCTTTCTTTCACCATATATTTGTCCCCCCATATCCTTTTCTACTTCCAATATTTTTTTTTTATTTTTCAGTCTAACCATATTCCCAAATCTGTGTATCCATCCCTTACCTCCAGTAAATGCTTGATATCATTCATTTCAGGGGGTCCTTTGCTAAAGTCTGCCTATAGGCTCAGTGCTTTCTGGCACAACACATTCCATCAATTGGAACACTTTTCTGTTCATGTCTTCCACCCATAAATTTAATGCCTTTTCCATTTTAACTAAGCACTTATGCACTGTGGCCATAACTTTTGCAGTTGGAGGTATGACAGCAAAAATAGCACAATTTTTTTTTTCTTCTTCACAATTTCATGAATAGAAAATTCATCTTACTGTAGATCTTAGCAACCTCAGCACACAATTTTTTCTTTCCTAATTAAGTCAAGAACTTTCATCTTTTCACTTAAAGAAAGCACTTTATAGCTTCTTTTTTTGGCACATCCAAATTTCTAGTATCACTACTCTTGCCCTTTGGGGTCATTATTAAGTAAAATAAGAGTCACTTGAACACAAGCACTGCAATACCATGACAATCAATCTGATAACCGAGGTGGCTACTAAGTGACTAATGGTCAGGTAGCATATAGAGTATGGATATAATGGACATAAAGGGATGATTCACATGCTGGATGGAGCGAGACTCATGAGATTTTATCACACTACTCAGAATGGAGTACAGTTTAAAACTTGTGAATTGTTTATTTCTGGAATTTTTCATTTAATATTTTCAGACCAAGGTTAACCATATAGAACTGAAGCTGCAGAAAGTGAAACTGTGGATAAAAGTGTGATATGTTCTAGGCCAGAAGATAGCAAACTATAGCAGCCCATAGTTCAAACATTCTGTCCTCTGTTTATGGCCCATGCACAAAGAAATAATTTTTATATTTTTCAATTATTAAAAAATTCAAGATAAAATATTTTGTAATATATGAAATATATTACATATATTTCAAAATATATTATAAAAAATAAATGAAATATAAATTCCAGTGTCTATAAATAAAGTTTTATTGGAACACAGCCAAGATCATAAGGTTCTGCATTGTCTAGGGTTTATTTGGTACTACACAACTGCAGAGATGAATAGCTATGAAAAGAAATGATATTGCTCACATAGCTTAAAATATTTATTGTGTGGTTCTTTATAGTAAAAAATTTTACCAAATCCTGTTCTGGGAAATGGTGCTATTTGGTGATGATCTAATCCCAAAGGTGGTTCCTCTATGCCATTCCACCCCTCTTACTTTGCCCCACTGATGTTCATACGGAGTGGAGGTGAAAGGCAGCACATCAAAATGTTAATGGTGGAAAATTATCTTTGAGAGAACATCATCTGAGCTGTGACAGACATTCAATATTTTTTAAGTGAATGAAAGCATACATGAATACTGATGCATACAGAAGGATTCACAATGAATCAGTGTTTTTTTTAAAGTCCTGTGTTAGCCTGTCCCTTGCCCTTATCTACAGAAAAGTAGCTGCTCCATGAAGAAGCCAACAATTGCTTTGGGAGCTTTTGGATTCCTTCCTGTGGGAAGATGCCCTGGTTTCAGAATTTCTAGTCATGGAATAATGGGGGAAGACTCTTCTCTCACTGAAATCTGGTTTTTGAGAGGGCTTTCCTGACCCTATTGAGTTTGACAGGCCAGCATGACCAGTGGAATTAACCATGCTTAGTGCAGGGGCTATGAAATAGAAATTTCTGGTATATTAACTTGTCTCTAGACTTGTGCCCTAGCCACGTGTGGCTTTTAAAATTTATATTCTAATTATTTAAAATTAAATAAGGTTAATATTTATTTCCTCAGTCACACTAGCCACATTTAAGTACTCAATAACCACACATGGTTAAGGGCTTCTGTTTTAGATGGCTCAGAGTAGATCACTTCCATCATCATAGAAAGTTCTATTTTTCAGTGCTGCTCCAGACAGTAGGACAACTCTTTTATGCAACTGATGATATTGCATAGGATTGAGCATTTTTTCCCTACATCATCTGTGTAATTTATTAAGCCAAGCTTCTGGTCCCAGTATTTCTATGGCAACATATCTCTAAATTTAGAAATCACTGAGACTGAAGATTTGCCATCAAAAAGTCTGTTTTCTAAATTTCAAGACTCAATGTGTATCTCTCTTACCTAGGCTTGTGATCCAAAACTTAGAAGTGGCTCCTCATCTCACATGAGAAACTTGAAGGCTGGTTTTTCACAGAGTATAATTCTTACTATGCAATTATGCTATATCAAGGTCTGTGGGTGTACATTAGCAATCGTTTATTTCTCTATGATGTGTTTAAGGCCTTGTGGGCTATAAATCAAGTAATTATGAATGTTTTCTGGCTTGCAGCTTTACTTATATTACTGTTCTCTACACCCAGGGCCTTCAGACCAACCCTCTGAGAGTAATTCACATCTCTGTACTCATTAGAACATCTCATTCTCCTAGATGGGTGACAGGGGTTAAGTCTGCTCACAGATGGAGAAACCAAAGGAAAGAAAATTACAAGGTCACTGTGTGACATGGACCATTCTAAGAACTAATTCCACATAACCAATAGTAACTGCCCCAGTGCTCACAATGATGATTTGACCTTTGAAGAACATTCCTTACCCGAAATTCCTTCACAGGGTTTTTTGTTTTTTGTTTTTTTCCAGATCCATTTTCTGCATCTGTGGAAAAGAGCAACTCTTTTCCTTTCTCTTTTTTAATTTTTTTTACTAATTATAAAAGTAGTTAATATTCATTTTTAAAATTTTAGCAAGTTTAAAGGAGAAAAAAATTCAGAAACCAATTGCTAGTTAATTTCTCTTTTTTTTCATTAAAGACATATTTAGAAATGCAGCTTTCCATTTTACCTCTTGGTGTTTACTTTTCTCCCTTTTTATAAATCTGAGAGATAACATAGTATGGTGGAAAAAGAATAATCTTCGTCATCAGACCAACCTGTGTGCAAATCCTAGCTCTGACACAATGTGAAGTTGGGTAAGTCATTTAAACTCTTCAAGTTCCATTTCTTTATATGTAAAATCAGTGTATTTATAGTAGCTCTGCAGGTTTTCTAGCAACAAACTACAGAAATGATCCTTGAAAGTATAGCCTTTCTGCAGGTTTTCTATGGATTCAAATAATCTCTGCCATTTGGGACACAATCTAGGTCCAAAATGAATTCCACCCAAGTCTTTGCTCTGTACCAACCTGGAACAACACAAATGAGCAAAAAAAATTTTTTTTTAATCATAAAAAGAAGTTTGGAACAGAGAATTAGGGAATGTGAGCCCCTGGGGGTAGTGCTCAAGTTTTTCCAAGATTCAGGGAAGGAAGACAGATTCTTTTCTTTTTCCTGGGCCAGGCTTGCAAATCCCCAAGTATGCCATCAACTACAAAACTTCCATGTTAATACACCATTCAGAGCAATGATTGTTAGGTTCTCAAGTAAAGTTGTAGACTCAACACAGAAGAGGATGTATGCAAGACAAGTAGGGCTGTGTAATCTTAAATTACAGTTAGTTAAATGGGAGCCTTTGAGAAATGATTAGGTTTATCCATAGTATTTAGAGGTCTCTCTTGCCAACTCACATACTGCTGCCACAATAGGGATGAAGGAATCATGGAACCTTCTATATGGCCTTGCCAATTCTCTTTTTCCAAGCTGATTATTCAGTTTGGAAATTAACCCAGATTTCTTGTTTCTCTTTCTGCTTACTTTCCTCCACTGTTTTCTGATCAATTTACTTATTAGAAGCTCTGCCAGAGGGTAGAAAGGAACATGTTCAGGAAGCACTGAGTCAATGTTTCATTGTTTTCTGGTAACACAGATAAAAGTTATTTGGAAGACTATACTCTAAGACTATCCTTTGCTCCTGATTATGCAAATGACAGATCAATCAAAACCCTGGTAGAATTATCTTGTTTTCTACAGCAACATGCCATTCTTTAGAATTGGACATTCAAGAGCTACCATCTCCTTTTTCCCTCATTACCATGGATAAATTAAAATCTGGGTATACCAAAACTCTCCCAGAGACTGTATATTTATTTTTAGCTTTACTCATTGATCCAAAACTAGTTTAGAAAGAAAAAGTGAATTTTATCTTTGAACTAATGAAAACAAGTTATAATATATTGAATAACTTAGAGGGTTTCCATTGTATAATAAAATAAGCAATTGATATGACTTACTTTCCTACCTTACAACCTGATTTTATGAAAAGTACAGTTGTTTGGAAAAATTTTTAAGAACATTGTTTTCTAACCACCTCACCACTATGCAATATTTATTGTTACTGCAGATATTTTTTCCCCTTAGGCCCAGCTTGAGATCATTTTATGCCCTAAAACACATCACAGTATGCCCTGGAGCGTATCTTGGGAATCAGAAGTGAATCTTTAAATCACCTAATTTTACATTTCAGTAACTATAGTTTGGTCAATATCTGTGCAGAACACACACTGAGGCAGAGGTTAAAAACACAAAGACAAAACCTCAAACTCAGTGGAATAAATAATTTGACTTCAGGTAGAAAGAGTATGTAATTTTTGTCGACTTTGTCTTTCAGAATACCCCTTTCAAAAAATATTAGCACCTCAACAACCACAAAACCTCTTCTAACCAAAGTATTTTTTTAAATAATTAGTCACTGTCTTTATTACATGTTAGTGGTCAAATAGAGGAGATATGCCTGTGAAATCTGCTTCTAAATTATTTATCATTTCTGATCTTTATTTGTTCAATTGGAAGATTATTGCTTTTCATATTGCCTGTGAGCCAGCCCTTCAAAGCTAAAAATGAGATCCAGTTACCAAGATCTAGGTAAGCTATTCGGAATTTTTTTTTTTTAATGCTCAGGTATGCAGATCCAACTATGGCTATAAAACTACCTTTATTTTATTCTTAAAATTATAAAAAATGTTCATGGACTTCGGCAAACAACAAAATTTGGCAAGGGATCTTCATGATAATTAGGTCCAGTTTTTTGTTCTGAAAAGTGGATTTAGAAATACTTACTTCATAGGATGGTTGCAATCTAACACAGGTCCTAGTGTAAACTTCTGAGCATTTTGCCTGTCATGCAAGAGACATTTAAACATTCTCTTTATAAGCAAACTGGAAAAGTTAATTGAATACCTTCTTAATTGTTATAGGCAAGACAGTCTCATTTGGAAAAAGAAATGCCTCTAGAGTGTATCAGTTTTTCTAAGTGTCTAAAGAAGCAGGGTTTTTGTTTTTGTTTTTTCTTTAGTTTTGATTAGTTGTGTTTGAGGTCCTACCGTACACTACACATTAAGCTAGGCATTGGTATTTATTTCCTTCTGGACTACAGCAGCTGAGGCTGACTCCCTATTATCCATTTCATCCCCAAATCATTGGCCCAAGTAAACACTGATGATTCCATAGCTTCTGTCAGTGATGGGTTTGGTAGAAAACAATTTTGGTCAAAGAAATATGGGGCGAATTTGGAAGAGAGGACACTTCCTAAGAGACTGCCACCTGATGTAATAATTCCTCTTCTTCCTCTGGACTGAGTCATTTTAGGAGTTATAGCAGCTATCTGTGACTAGCATGAAGATAAAATCAGGAGATGGCAGAGGATACTTTTTGATGATACTCCTTGAGTTGCTAAAACAAACTCTGAAGTCCACTCTATTGCTTGGTTTCTTAAATGTGAAATACAGCATGTCCTTATGTAAGTCAGTCTGGATCACTTGTATTTAACAAGTCGAAACACCATTCTAGATAAAATTGTTCCCTTGCTTCTACTAGTTCCTTTTTCCTCACATTTCTAGGGTCAACACAGTAGCCAGAGTGATCTTTTAAACTACTTTCTTCTCATTTCTTGGCTAAAAACCATCTGGTGGTCTCCAATAACCCTAAGAATAAAATCTCAAATCAGTACCAAGATTTATACAACCTTTCAAAAGCAATTTTATAGAGGCCTCCAGGAGAAAGGACAACAGCATCTAATGTGATGTGACCCTTTCCCACTTCTCTAGTGCCATCTCCTAATCTAAATACAAAAAGAAAGACATGGAACCTAGGTCCCAAGAGAAGGTAACCTCACCTGCCCAGGATATCAGAAGGACCTGAGATCTAAGTTGAAGTACTCCAAAGATGTAAATTTAGTTATAATTGGTCAAAAAGTTTAGAATTGCTTATTTTCTCCCTTCTTTCGGGGGAAAAAAATGGGAACGATTAGAAAGAGACAGGAGCTCTGTCTCTAGGAAACTTCTGAAAATGTAGAGGAGTATGAAAAGATGGAAGGGGCACAATCTTTAAAAAGTACATGTTTAAATAGTATTATGATGACATGCTCTTTGAAATAAATAAACAGAAAACAGGTTTTGAATTGGGAAAATGAACAGAACATACAAGGAAAGAGAAGCCATCTGAAATGTAAAGTAGTATCTTCTTTGTTTACACAACAGTATAGCTAAAGTTAAGTCTTTCAAAGTTTAGAAATTCGGCAGTTATACAATGGCAGGGGTGGGGAAAGTGTCAGCTAAAACAGGAAGTACTTAAAACACGTGGCCTTGGGCAACTTATATAACCTCTCTAGGAAAGAGTAAGATGTGAGAACTTTGTAATACACATTAAAAATAAATACAAAAAAAAGTTTCGATGTAGAGGTAAACTCAAAAGCTATAAAACACTGAGAGATCCCCATCTACATAAGCAATTGGAAAGAGAGAAAAAAAAAAAAGTGAAATTGTAATGGACTTCAAGCAATTTGGAAAACTAAAGTCAATTTAAAGAAATTTATGATGGTCTTTCAGAACAGTTAGGCCCCAACCAGAGCTCCTGATCTATAACTCTGTTTTTGCATAAAAGCCAAGGAAAGTAGCATGATCATAATCAAGAAAAAAGCATATGAGAATGGTAATCTTCAAAGCAAACAATAACCTTTTTTTAAAAAAAAAAATTGGGCTTACCTGGCAGAAATAAGAAGAGAGGAAAAACATAAAGCCATCTGTGCTGACCAGATCTCCTTAACTCATTTACCAGAAGTCTCCCAGGACTGTAAACTGAATTGTGAGAGGAGAATAGGAAGGCAGCAACAGCCAAGGACTGTGTGGTCCGAAAAATTCTGATCTTATTCTACCATGTAAGACACGTGAGGTTATTCTGACTAAATTAATAGTAATAGCTAACATTTTTTAGTACTTACTGGCTACCAGACACTGTTCTAAGCATTTTATATGTAGTATCTTATCTCTCAGAACACTACAAAGTAGGTTCTCTTTTTTTCCCCATATTATAAGAGGTAAAAGTACTTATCTCTGATTTCACAGTGTCTGGGAAAGAGTAGACCCTGAAATATCTATTGAACAAATAAATGAAAGAATGAGTGAAAAGGATTCAGAAGGAAGTTAAAAAAAAGAAAGAAGAGATAGTGATAAGATAGAGAGAAAAGGAAGAGGGAAGAAAAGAGATGATTCTGGAACAAAAATCAAACAAAATTAAGACAAACCAAAAGACCCCAAACAGAAGATGAAGATGAAAGTCTGAGGATCTCAATAGGACCCTTTATAAAAACAACAAATGACAACATAATTGCATAAAATACACCAGAAATCTCCAGTGGCTGTAACAATGTCTAACATGCCAGACAGGACGTAAAAACACACAAGTCTAATCATTTGGGGATATGCTACATTTACCTTGGGTATAGTTTAGACAAAGAAGAGAGGTAATTCACCTTACCAGAGAAGATATTTGGAATTTTTTCTTTCGAGGTAAATAAAATACAAAAAACAAAACAAAACAAAACAAAACAAAAACAAGAAAGAGTGAGAGAAAGAACAGGGAGGAAAGAATAAAGGGATAAAGAAAGACTAACTTTATTATATTTACATTGACTACTGAGACCTAGATATATTCCACAATATACAGTTCTGCTCTAAAGGAATTGCAAAAATAAAGGTAAAACTAAATCCACTGAAGTATGCTTTTCTCTACTATAGAAATTTATATGAAAATTAACAAGAAATATAGCCTATTTCATGCATGTTTGTTCTGAAAGAAAGAAATCACCATTCTTATTAGGATTTTAATATAATGAAGCAACTCTTCATTTCAAAACCTGGGAAGACTAAAATGCAGGGATATCCCCCAGTAGAATACAGAAAGATGGTGAACAGGATGACATAAGCTTCAGTATACAGAAGAATAGTAAGGGAGAGACTAGAGGATCACATCTCTGAGCACTTGGTAATGTGTTTAAAAGACAGTTCTTAAGACCATAATGAAAGATAATATTTAGAATAGCACAAAGGCTGTATGTAAGATACACCCAGAAGGTTGTCAATTGCCAAAGTGACACTTACCTCTCCATGCCTAGGCTTGACTCAACGAAAAGTAGGACTAGACTGATTGTCTGACATGGGATACTGAAAAAGACCACCTCACATTCAAGATTTCTATTATCCAGTACCATTTCTACAACCAACTAGTTGTGACCTTGGGCAACTTATATAACCTCTCTAGGATTCCGTTTTCTCATTTGTAGGAGGCAGGAATTAATTTTGAAGATCAGAGAAACTGCTTCCAATTCAGAAAACAATTCTATAGGGGCCTCTATTAAGAATTGGAATAGTAACTACTGCAAGGAAAATCATAAAACAGCAAACAGGACAAGTTCCAATGAAAAAGTCAGTTGCTTCAAAGATGGATAATTTCAACATAAAAATCTCTGTTAATGGTAGTCCTTTGCAAAAGTGGCTCATGAGATTCAGAAATATTTAAACTATTTTGAGATAAATATTAAGGCCATAATTTCAAGTGCCTGTAAATTTTAAGTTTTTTCCAATTTTAAGAATTATCCTCCAACACTTGGAATAGTTTTTCCTCAACCTTAGGTTACAACAATGATATATTGTCTTAGGATAGAATTTCTTCTTATAGCAATAACATGATTTACCTTAGTTTTAACTGTTCCCATACAGATTATGATGGTGATCTTGAGTTATAGGTAGAGATATGAGATGGAGCCCATCAGTTCCAATCAACTGCATGGTTGAAGAGCAACATGATTAAGAAGAATACACTCCTGGATGGATATTGTTTTTGTTTTCCCAGCATCTCTTCATGGGAGAATCATTTATCCCTCACGACATGAGCTCTGAAATAGCTGCAATGGCAAGACCCTCCTCCCTTTTCCTTTAGATAGATATTTTTTCTCCTGGGAATTTGAACCTTGATCAGAAACTCACAGTCACATAAGCAAATTATAAAGGAATAATCCAATAGAAGTGCCTTTGAAGGAATATAAATACATATATTGCTTCTGCAGCTTTTCCAGCTCTTCCTTGATTCTGTGGGTTACTCTATACCTAAGCTAAACTGAGTCAGTTTCACTTGCTTACAACCAAAATACAACAGTGAGTGTGTTCCTAATCAAGTTTCTTGAAGGGAAACGTCAGGATAACACACTCCTTAATCTTTTGCTAAAAGAAAGAGTAGCTCAGCTCTAGAATAAAAGAAATGAACTGACTTATTTTACCAATGAGAAAACTGAATTCTGAAGAGAAGAGACTGATCTGAGATCATACAATTATAATTGATGGACCTGGATTCAAAACACCTGATGCTTACATGTAACACTTTTCTCCAAACACTAACAGTTTTAATCAATAATCCACAAATAAGTAATTATCTCATAATGGAATGCAAGCTTTATTTTTAAAAGAAAAAAAAGATAATTAAAAGTGATTGTTTTTAAAGTTTTTAAATGTTTTAATAGAAAATATATTCACACAGCTCAAAAAATACATTAAAAAATACACAGCAAGTGGTCTTTCTCGTACCCCTGCTTCACGACCCTTCTCCATCCTCAGGTAACCACATTTATTCACTTCTTACATATGCAAACACAAAAATATTATTTTCATTTCTTACAAAAAGGCTGCATAATCTACCAACTTTTGTGTATCTTGCTTTTTTTAATCAGCAAGATATAGATTTTTCAGATCATTACATTATTTTCATTTTCATAGGTGTATAATAATCTATTCAATGACAATTCCATAATTTATTTAACCTTCCTCCAACTGACATTTAGGTTGTTTCCAATCTTCTGTTGTTCAAATAATGTCTTCATAAGTAATATCAGTTGGTAGCTAAGCCATATTTTGGGGAAATAAGTTTCCACAAAGGTGTTTGCTGAATCAAAGGGGATGTGTGCATTTGAAAGGGTGATATATATTGAAAAGTTGCCCCTCACAGGAGTTCATGTAGGTTTGTATGATACACTCAGGAATCGTAATATCTGTTTCCCCACCGTTTCTCTAACAGTGCATTACCAAAGAATCATTGTCCATTTCAGCTATTTGAGGGAAAATAAATCAAAATAGTTAATTTTTTTAAGTACTGAAAGAATATTTTACATCAGTTTCACCTGTAGGTTTTCTACCTTGAACATGCAACAAAAAGCATAATAGATAGCTCTAATCTATGTTTTTAAAGAGCCACACACTCAAAGTTTTCCTCTGAAATTATTTTTGTCACATGAGAATCCTTTCTTTCCATTAGCCATTGCTGTAATTCTTCAAGCCAGTGAATTGCCAAAGATCCAGGCTCCAAATGATTTTAATTACAACTCCACCTACCTGGAAACTAGACTTCTGGTGACTCCGGCCATCCAACTTAAAAGTGGCACAGGCTTCCAGTAAACAGCCGTTCCAAAACCAGGCTACTTTAATCTTTGCAGATATATCCTCAGGGCAAAGTGAGGGCCTAGGATTCTGGGTAAAAATGATTTGGTTCACTTTGCAAGCTCACTTGTCTGATCTCCCAATGAGAGGTAATCCAGATCTCTTCCTACTTCTCTGAAAATTCACCAGTAACACCAGCAACCAGGGGGATCTTGTTAAAGCCTGCTACAGATCAGCTGTGTGACCTTAGCCACCTCTCCAGCCTCTTTTCCCTTCTGCTTTCTGATATAGAAAATGAGGGAATTGAAAAGGGCCCTTTTTGTTGTAAAATCCTCTTTCACAAACCCTTTCTCGGCCTCGACCCATCCTTCCACTCTTCAAATGTCTAGTGTCTGCATTCTAGTCTCAACTCTTCTCCCTATATTCTTTCTCTCTGAGAGTTTACACCTCCTTACAGCTTTGACTATCAGCTCAAAGCAAATGAAAGTCAATATTACAGACCTTATCTCTCTCTCTACTGGCAGATTGCATAGAGTCAAAAGTGCTGAGAGAAACTCTGTAGCCACCCTACCACCTCTTAACCATATAATGACTAAGTGAGAAGAGACCTACTCTTAAGATGCCTGTACAATGGGGTGGCTAGTGTTCTTATTCCCTGTTTAGATGGTTGCCTAGGTAGCTGACTTACTGGTTTATATTATGCTTTCTTAAATAAAAGAATTGGTGAGAGAGGTGAAAGCAGGTGGCAGTGGAGCTCCTATAAACCTACTTTATGGTGTGGCAAGGATGCCGAGTTTCTCCCGGGGCATCTATCTGGGCTGGAGCTATTCTTGAAGGTATTTACCTTGGCTAGAGCTTTTCTTGCCAATACCCCAGGCAAAGGGGCACAGGATAAAGAAGCTATACTATGTCATGTTGGGGGTGGGAGCTGAGTGGGCAAGGTAGAATCAGTGTGAGAACTCCTAAGATGGGTCTAATATCATATGGAGAGTCCTACTCCTAGGCTATTTTCAAAGAACTTATACATGTGACATGCTATAGAATCAGCTTTTGGAGACCCATTAAACAAATAGCATAGGAAGCCAGTATGTATTGTCCAGAGAAGCAAAGACAAGCTACAGAAAGAGAAGTACAACCTAGACAATTGAATCAAGAACCATTGCCATTCCTCTATTCTTTTCCCTAACCATCCCTCTACAGTAGAGGTCATAGGCCTTAAAAAGAGAATAAGAAAACCAAATCACGGCCCCAATTTCCACCCCACATATACCCACAAAAGGCACACACTGCTTGTTACAGGAGTGGGAGAAAAATAAGTGAAAACCACCACTCTTTCTCTTCTGTCCCTTTGAGCCCAGAATCAAGATTTTTGACCAAGAAGGGAAAGATTTGAGGTAGAGATGATATTGGAGTTTTAAACTGGACAGTCTTTTAACACCTAAAAGCGACTGGGAAGTTATAAATCTAGCTAAGATGTGGTAAAGGTATTTGCTACCAGGAAAAAAAGGAGGAGTGAAGATAGGACAGCTGGGGAAAGTGTTTACACAAAAATAATCCCTGTCTCATGTTTGAGCTGACCTAGTGGAAACTGTTCAATAAATTGCAGTTGTCAAATCAGGCTCTTTCACTTACAGCTGTTGATCTTTGGCAAGTTACTTAACTTACTTTTGCCTTATCTATGAAATCGATTCATGAGACAGACATCTAAAACATTAGAATAATCTCTGAATACATAATTGTTCAATTCATACTAGCTATCATGTGACTAATTTACATGTGTCATATTCATCTTAAAATCAAAGGATAAGTGGTGATGACATTATTGTGGAACATGAATTCAAATGTATTCAAAGGTATGGAGTGTGAAAAGGGGGAGGTCAGGAAAGTAAAGAACTTGAGAGTAAATGACTTACTTTATACATTCAAATCCAAATTTTAAAAACAACCTATACTGTCCAAACAAAACTATTCTGCAAATAAATTCTGCCTTGGAGATCACAATCTCGAAAATAATTTCAAAATCTCATTCAGTTTTAACATTCTATGGTTACTAAACTAATCTGTTTTGACTTCCTCATTTTGGCCAATGGTACCAGGATTAAACCTGGACCGAAACACTTAGTCAGCTTTGATGCCTTTTCCTTATTGCCTCTTTATCCTGTCAGTCATCACATACTACTCATGCTCCCATTCAACAAATTGTTAGCCTCTTCTCCAAAATAACTTCTGAATACTCCTTGTCTTTGCCTACTTTCACTCCTGTATTATTGAGCTATTGCTGCAAACCTAGGATCTTACAACAATAGTGTGTATTTTTCTTGCTCACTGTTTTGAGGGTTAGCAAGGGCAGATTTGCTTCATTCTGTAATTGGGTGGGTTCCAAGCTTTGGGTCAAGAACAAATTGATATCATAAATTTTTCACCCTCCTTGGACCAGCGGCTATTTAGGAGCAAGTTCTTTTTTTTTAAAAAATGTTTTTTTTAATTAAATTTATTGGGGTAACATTGTTTAATAATATAATATAAATTTCGGTGTACAATCTTATAGTATAATATCTGTATACTCTATCATGTATTCACCACCCAAAGCCTAGTCTCCTTCCCTCACCATGTATTTGGGGACAAGTTTTTTAATGGTAAATGGCAAAAGTACAAGGGGGCAAAAAGAAAATCACAATGTCTCTTGCAGTCTTAGCCTAAAACTGACACTCTGTGACTTCTGCCCACATTCCATTGGCCAGAGCAAACCACACAGCCAATCTTAATATCAATGAGGCTGAAAAATATACTCCATTCACTCTAGTGAAAGGTATTGCAAAATCATATGGCAAAGGGTATAGAATTATATGGCAAACATATAATTCTCACAAAAAGAGGGTATGGATAATTGTGAACAATGAATAAATGAATAAATGAAAGTCCATCTCAGTCACAATTATTCAGGTCTCTCTCACACTCAGATTATTCTTAACCTCTCCCCTCCCCTATGCTAAAACATCACAAGAATAGAGACATGTGGAGCAGACCTGGACCCAACCACAGCCTGGAGCTAATGCCAGCTCAGGTGACCTGCCTCCTGACACAGAGCTAGTTGGCTAAGCCAGCCTAAATCAGCAGATCTACAAGTGTAAAAATAAATGTTTGCTATTATAAGACACCGAGTTTTAGGGTGGTTTATTAGGCAGCATTTACATGGCACTAGCTGATTAATATAATGCATTTTCTCATATTTTTTTCTATATCCTTGACATGACTTCCACACTTTTTCAATCTCCTTAAATCTTTATT
The DNA here is from genome assembly GCA_004027375.1 of Macroglossus sobrinus. Classification (NCBI taxonomy): domain Eukaryota; kingdom Metazoa; phylum Chordata; class Mammalia; order Chiroptera; family Pteropodidae; genus Macroglossus; species Macroglossus sobrinus. Next base: position 211,684 of record PVKZ01000818.1, on the reverse strand, counting down.
TAAGAAGATATTTCAGATCGACTCAAATCTTCTTTTGGTACTTGTATCTTCATCTCCTCTCCAAAAATATCCTTAGAGGCTCTGCTACTTATGATAAAAACAGTTGCTCTGTGTGTTTTTGAGAACTTTTTAAGCATTCATCTTTCAGCAAAGACTTTGAACACCTACTATGTGAATAATGACAGAAGCTGGGGACACAATAAGAAAACAGGATCCATCTTCAAGGACTGTATAGTCTAATAGGAACAAAACAGTAACAATTAAAAAGCACTAGGAATGTTCTAATTTTCAAAATAACAGTCTTAGATGCTTAATTAAATTTCAAGCTAGGGCAAAGAGTTAAGAGCAAAGATTGTTTTATTCTTTCTTGATTCCCTATGGTACCAAACAAGAGCTTTTCTAGAGTAAGTATTCAATAAACAGTTGATTGCTTTGTTGTTAAATGGCCGCTGCATCACAACTGCCTTTGTGTTAAGTCTAGCAACTGAGTCTTTAGTACATTGTTCCCAATGAAACATATGCTGATTGGCTATCATGTGCCAGGCATTGTGCAAGGCCCAGGTGGCCCTGGCTGTCAAGGCATAGTCTGTATGAGAGTGGCTTGTAAACACATTATTATGATAACCCTTAAGATACACAAGAGCACTACTGGAGCAAAGAAGGGTGACTAACTTCATTTGAGGAAGTAACTTTCTAATTATAATTGCATCTTGAAAGTATAGAAGTTTTTCAGGCAGAAGGAAACAGGAAAGGCTACTCTAGGCCACAAGAACATCATGTACAAAAGTACAGAGGCATGAAAAAGCAGATGGGTTTGGAGATTAGCAAAGCATTAAGTTTGGATAGAATTTAGGTTGGGTGGAAGCTGAGTGATGAGAGATGAAGCCACAGCTGAACTGAGAAGGGTGTTGTATGCCAAAGTAGTGAATTGAGATATTATTCTATAGAGATCAAAGAACAAATAGAACATTTTGAAATGGAAGAATTGTGACTGGATGCTTTTATTTATTTTGGGGTGACCACCTCATAACAATGTGGAGACTTGAATAAATAAGGAGAACTCAGTTATAGAAAGACAAGTTAGGAAACAGTTCCAGGCCCAAAATGATAAAGTACTAACTAGGCTAGAGGGTGAATTGGAGAGAAAATTCTGCAATATTGTTGACAGGATATGCTGTCAGTAGATGAGAAATATAGAGGAGTAGGAGGTAAACTAAGTCTGCACTGTGTCTAAGTTGGGAGCCCATGGGTATAGTGATTTTAGAGGTTATGAGTAGAAAGTTCATTTTTTAGTAATATAAAAAAATGGCATGCCTGTGTACACTACTTGTGTTATATAAAAGCTAGAAACTACTTTCACATATTCTCATTAAAAACAAAGCCAAGTACACAGCTAAATCTTTGTGCATTGTGTAGGTGACTGGCACAACTTTTACCCTAAAGAAGTGGTAAATAAACTGAGAAAACCTGAGAACAAATATTTTAAATAACCCAAGTACTACCAGCATTGATTCATTTTTCATTTGAATGTCTTTAATGATTCATTTATTCCTGCTGGAATAAGTGCATTTTACTTTGTATATTGTGGCTATGGCAGATACTGCTAGATGTTCTCCAGTATCTCTTTCCACTTTCTTTTAGTAACTGAACCACCCCTCCACCCTCCAACCCTTCTCCTCCACCCAGTAGGAACATGGCCTCGCAGCTATAGACTACATTTCCCAGCATTCCCTGAAGCTACATAAGTTCATGTGCTAAAGTTCAAGACAACGGAGGGCGAGTGGAATTGATATCATTCCTGGGTCATCTCCTTAAAAACAGTTTCCCTGGACTCTCTCTTATACCCTCTTCTATGGACTGTAGCACAGAAGTGATAGAGACCCAGCTTTGGTAACACCGAGCATGACATCAGGGAATAGCAATGCAGCAGAAAGGAAGACACATGTGTTCTTTAATGACCCAGAGGAGTCGATCTACTGTGCCACCTGGACCAGCAGGAATGTAATGTGAGAAACATGTGTCTATCCATGTAAGCCACTATATTTGTTTTTTTTTTGTTTTGTTTTGTTCTGTTGTTGTCATCATAACACCTTACCCTCCACTCCATGGAATGCCAGGTTTTACCTTTTCAAGAAAAAAAGAATTGATTCAGTTGTGAAAATTGCCTTTAGAACCTTATGGAACAAACAGATTTTTAATTATAAAAGTCTAATGTCAGGCTGAACTTTCTGAATACTCATTATCACACGAAGGTTATTACTAAGGGCTTTTTCATTGCTTCTGATTTAGTAACAATATTTAGAGTATTAATGGAGAATACTTAATAGTCACCTTGGTTGGTTTTGATTATGATTATATGGTTGTTTGTAATGAAGTAGGAGTTTTCCATTTATTTTACTAACTGCCAGTGAGCACTGGTTAAGTACACTAAAGACCTTTCAGTTTCCCCTATCTCTGTTATTAGATTTAACCATAAATTAATTTTTTTTTTTAAAAAACAAGGATCTGAAAAGAGAATGTCTAAAAAAAGTGGTTTGCCAAGTTTTAACCTTGAAATAATAGTGTCAATTTGTATATCATAATTACTGGCCTCCATTAAAAATTTTTTTTGCCAACTAAAGGGCAGTATTGAAAACATAACTTTATTATATTGCTACTCTTTTGGCAATTGGGGTAAAATATGATTCAAGATCCTAGTTTTGCATGTCTCAGTAATAGTGTGTCTTGCAGCCAACAGTATTTTTGTTAATAGTATAATGAATATCTATGAGATGGTTTTGTTGTAAAAAAAAAAAGGTCAATCAAAAAGATAAGTAACATAAAAGAATTAGGGCACAGGCTGATAGTGGGATATAGCATAATATAGGCTATATAAAAGTTATCTTACATGGCCACTTATACAATTTAACTTAATCACACATAGCACTGTCTCCTATCAGTTGACTTGGAAAATAACTGCACTGCTGATTTTTCAGTCACTATCAATAATTCCCAGCGTCAGAGAAGCTAAATCAGCTTCTTCCTCTCTCCTTCCCAGTAACCAGTGGCAGCTGTTATAGTGGAAAGAACTCTTGGCTATGAGTCAGGAAACTTCATTGCTAGCTCTGGCTTTCCACTTACGAAGTGTGAATTTGGGCAGGTCATCTAACCTCTGTACAGGGTGATTATGAAGTTCAGAATAAGATCATCTATGAGAAGTATTTTGAAAAATAAAAAGCTTTATACAAATATACAACAGTATGTATGTGTGTATATGTGTTACATAAGAATAACTAACGTTAAAAATATAAAGATATCTAATACGAGTATTTGTATATATATACGTAAGAACACATACACACAATTTGCTAAATTAAAAATTTTACTATTTAGGGTTTATGTTCTGGCTGATTCTAAAACAAATCAAGGCAGTTAGAGATCAACACACAATGCAAAGTTGCAATGAGAAGCTTTAAAACAAAACAAAGTCAGTGGAGTTGACATTTAAGAAGTATTTTTAGGGGAGCCCTCCTGCTTGTCATTGACAGCTGAAAGCAAAACAGATAAGGAAACTGTGCAGTAATAACAACATATTCTTAATATGTTATTGAACACTCCCCGCCAAATAAAAGTTAGAATCTTGACAATGACCTACATCTAATCATACAGTTCCACCCATACACCACTCCTCCACCTGATAACGTTAACAGGGCAGATCGACCACAGTTTTCAGGAGTATCATCTGGGAGATGTCAAGTTCCCACAGTGGGACACAAGGCACACGTTAGGCTTGCACCCTAAAGTCAGCAGGATTGTTGTTGTAACATCTTTTGAACATTTTTCTTAGTGATCACTTTTAATTATGAGATTAAGGAACAAGACAACAATCACGAGAATAATCTTTCCTTTACCTAGGCCCATACCACTTGTTACTGAGACTCCAATAATCTTCTCTCCTAACATAATTTTAAGTGAGCTACATTTCTTTATATATACATGTAAATAAATTAGGAATAAATTTTATTGTGAAGTGGAAGGTAATGCAAACAGCTTTGATCATCTGCGAAGACAATACCATTGTGTTTTAAAACCATCCATCGATTCCTTTTGATCTTTATTTTAAAACAATGAAAGTAAAGCATTGCATTTTATGGCCTTGGTCCTCAACATGAACAAATATTAGACTGTATATTTATTGCATAGATTTGCATTGATGGTCACCTATCTCAAACTGAAACTAACAGAATAATCACTAGATTCATACTGGAGTGAGCAAAGAACAAAATTTAAAATTCTCTCCCTCTCCTCAGGCTTAAAAGAAAAAAAAAACATGTAAAATGAGTTAGAAGTTTCTGTACAGATGGCATTGAAACAAAGAGTGAACGCTAACCATTGAATCCCACTGCCATACTTTGTTCTGCTGCTATGGTTGGCTGTATCTCTTAACTAGAGCATCACTCCAGGAGCATCTCCAGGAATTAAAAAATGATCATAACTGTGACATAAGTCTTCAGAAGTTGGAATTTCTTTTCTAGACTAATATTTCTATTTTCTGATATTCACAAAAAAATAGTTCCTAGAGAAGAAATTTGCAGCAATGTATTCAAAGTTTGACACCTTAGAGCCATAATTTTGCCTGTCTTCCAAAGGAGACTTCTAAAAGCCGAGACTCATTTAGTGTCACAGTGTACTTGCTAAGTAGGCTGCAGATAGCACAGGCCCTGTTTTACAAATGCAAGCCTGATTGTCATCTTGACCTCTCCCAAGCAGAGAGAATCAGGGGAGGCAGTGACAGTCGCATATTCCACTCATTTCTTGAATGTGCATTTGTGAGCTCACACATAAAGGGCAGACACCTTAAGCAGGTGCAGAGTAAATAAGTAAAGTACATTGGGAACCCGGGTCCTTGTAACTGGAATTTATCCAGTCTCACAGAGCATCTGCAAAATGTATGCAAGTAAGCATAGTCCAGTTGAGCTAAGACTCACCTGACCCCTCTTGTCCTCTTAGAGTTGTAATACCTGCCCAGATTGGTAGAAGTCAGCTAGAACAGAGACTGTGGAGAGAGAGGGAGAAACCTCAAGCCCTTAGTCTTTATATGCCCCCACTCCCCTCTGTTCAAACATCCTCTTCACTCCGATTGGCTTCTGGTTTCTCCACTGCCCTTGCCTTTGTAGTGTTCTGCACTCAGCTGCACTCAAGGGTAATGTCTTCAACTTTGCCAATGCATCCACGTAGGTTCTTGGCATGAATGTGTATTTCCAGTGATCCAGAGTGACAGCCAGTGGGAGGTAGCTTCTTGTAATTCCTTTTCCTGGAGTCTTGTCTCTCCCTTGAATGGCTTGTCTTGGCTCTTCTAAAAGGCCAAGGGAGGTTATCTATTCTCTTCACCTGCGGGTTATAAACCATATGTGGTTCTGTTTTAGAAGGATGGTCTGCATGACTGGCAGATCACTGCCAGGAAGAAAACTCAGGTTCCATATTTCAACCCCTACCTCATCCTCCAAATCAAGAACCCCCAAAAGGTTATGATCCTATTATTTGCCTTTCTCTTTGTCATCTTCCTACCTAGATTAACAATATCCAATATTCTTTCTTAATCTGATTTTTTCCTTGGTTTCTTCTTTATAAAGTTTTCTTTATAAAGTTTCTTCTGATATAGTTGAAGCTATAGGTTGTCTTTCAGAAAAAAAAAAATTATTCCTAGTTTCCCACACCATATTATAGAATGAACAAATGTGACTTTCAAGGAGGAGTAACAATGGAGCATTTTGTTTACCATTTTTATCTTCATGTCTTGATTGCACCAATGAATGTTCAGGTCAAATTCTGTCATAATAGGACAAAAGAATTGTTCACAAATTCTTCTCTTGAGGTGAAATTTTATTGTAGTCATTATTAAGTGAGAACAAAAGAGTGGCTTAGGAATCATTCAGCTACGTGTAGACTTTGCTATTACAATGACATTTGCTGAAATGGCAATTGCCAATGCACCATTGTTGACCATTTCTGATAACCAGAATGTGACAGCATGATTACCTGCAGGTGATTGAATTTCACAGCCTTGGTCTACACAGGGACTGTAAAAACATCTTTTTCAGAATTGTGTTTAATTGCATTTAACTGTTTTCTACCAAATAGATAAATATCGACTTTCCTCGAGATCTTTGTTTCAGTAAAATTTAATTATTAATGAGATTTAACATTTTCAATAAATAATTTACAACATACTAAATGTAAACTCTTGAAATCTTGAAACTAACAAATTCCTCCTTCCCAGTTTCTTGGGATGGAGATGTACTAAATGTTTTCTCAGAATTTTCTAACATTGAGTTATTTTTGATTCAGAACATTTCCACAAGTTGCCCTTTAGTAGACATGCTGTATTATCACATTACCTTTGGAATCTCTTTAGGCTGTGACCCACATTCTCAGCAAGGCAACTAGATATGAACACCTCCATTAACCATTTTTTTTTAATGACATCTCCCTTGAGTAACTGGTCACTTTGTAAGGTCTCAATCCATTGAGTTAGTACATGTGATACATATTCCTATGAACTGTAGGAATTTTTTTTCTCCATTTAGAAGTGCCAAGAACTTTATCAATATTTGAGTTGTGAAGTTCACAATACTGCCCTAGAGAATTATGTTTCTTGATGTTTCTTGTACTTTCTTCCCATTCTGCACTCCAGTTATACATGCGTGTGTGTGCAAGCACACACTCACACATCTATAGTTTTAAAAAGTTCTAGATTGTCTCACCTATCTAATTCACAATTCAAGCTTTGATAAAAAAAAACATGATTGGGGACAAAAATTACAAACTTCTAGTTATAAAATAAATAAGTCATAGGAATGTAACATAGAGCATGCTGACAATAGTTTATAATATTATATTGTATATTTGAAAGTTGCTAAGAGAGTAGGTCTAAATGTCATAAGGAAATAAAAATCTGTTACTATATATGGGAATAAATATTAATTAGATTTATTGTGATGATAATTTTGCAATACAAATATTGAATCATTATATTGTACATCTGAAACTAATAATAATGTTACATGTCAATTATACCTTAATAAAAAATTGTTCTCCAATCCAAAAAAAAGAAAAATTTTATTAAGCTCTTAATGGTCATTATTGTTCTCTGTGAATACAGATCAGGGAGGCTGTCTTTCACAATAATCTTTTTCATATGGTCTATCTAAAAAAAAAAAATCTTGTGAAGTCAGTCTCCTTGTCTTCCTCTCTTCTTTCCAGGTACCCAAATCAGTCTTCAGAAATGTGTTAGTTAAAAAGACTTCAAGTAGTTAAAAAGACTCCCAAGATATCTTCATTTAAATCAATAATAACTCTTTATGAATTTCTAAATGGCAGGTTTCCAGATATCCTTGATGGGGATAGGAGGAATTGATATGTAGCATTGCACTTGCTTTCAAAGGAAGGGAGAAAACAGAAAAGTAGGAAAATGCATAGCCTGCAATTTTAATGAGTAAAATTGTACCAATTAATAGTAATATTTTCATACATTGTTTCTAATCTTTACCTTGCAGAGTGGGTATTATTATTAGCCCCATGTTTATAAATAAGGACTCTCAATTGTTATGTGATTTACCCAGGGTCAGACAGAAGCAAAAAGCAGCAGAGCCAGGGTTCACACCAGGTCTATGGATGCCTGTGACCACCCACCTGTGCTTGTACATTTTCCTAGACTCTGTCTGAAGACTTTGGGGAAAGATAAGTTAGAACTCAAAATCCCTAAGAATCAGCTCCAAGTAATTTGTACAGGATAAGAGGTTGAACCAGAAGATATACATGAAAAACCCTAAAATACCCCTCCCTCCATCTTTTTAAAACTCAGGAGAGGTATAAAAGTAAAATAAAAAGAACATGGAATTAGAAGTCAGAATACACTGGGTCAAATTTTGTTTCTGACAGTTATTATATTAGCTCTTATCTTGGGTTAAATTTATTTTTTTGAAGCCAAGCTCTCTCATATTGAAAAATGAATGTAGCAATATCTACTTAATAGGGCTACTGTGAGGATTAAATGAAATAATCTATATGTAAGTCTAAAGATAAAAAGCCCACTTATAGTATAATCTTAATCAATTGTTCTTCCTAACCCTGTCATTCATCATTATATATATCAATAATAAATGTATGGGATTATAACTACTTGGTATGCCAGAAGTTATTTACAATCTTTAAATAACTGCAAAGGAAGATGCTTTTCAAGTCTATAACATGTATTCTTAAATGAGCACTGGACAGCAGCTGTATCATCATGGCTAAGAGCATAAATTCTGTATCCTAATTGCCGGTTCAGTTCATGGTTCTACTCTTTAAAAGGTGTGTGATCTTACCACATTTGTCCAACACTTCTTTCTGTGCCTGTTTCCTTATCTTTAAAATAGGAATAATGATGACACTTACCTTGTGAGAGCTTGTAAGATTCAAATTTATTAATACAAGTAAAGTGCTTTGTATATGTCCATTTAGTGACTAGCACTTAGTAAGTAACCCATAAGTGCTAGAAACACAGCTAAAACAATCATTCTCAATTGGGGATGATCTCTCCCTTCCCAGGGGACATTTAGCAATGTCTGGAGACATTTTTGATTGTTACAACTCAGCAAGAGGATAACATCTAGAGGGAAGAGGACAGGGATGCTACTAAATATTCTAATATGCACAAGACAACCCCATAACACATAATTATCTATTCCAAAATTTCAATAGTGCCAAGGCTGAGAAATACTGAGCTGAGAAAAACCACTCCTGGTCAGCAGAGAGTCTGAGATAATTTCCCCATGGGGCATAACAGGTCACTAATCAAGCAAGAACTGCTGGAAAACCAAATATCCCTATAGAAAATGCACCTCATTTAATGTCAAGTAAGCTACTATGAAAAAAGTCAAAGTAATTATTAGATGTATGGGATTATAATAACTCAGTATGTCTTAGAATTATGTTAAAATGCTCTTTTAAAAGACTAACATTTATTTCTCATTAGAATCATTACTCTAATATTCACTGAATAAGAATTCCAAATGTAGATGAATAAGGATGCATAATAACTTTAGAAAACACAGGTCCCATAAAAAAAAATCAATGCTTGCAAATTTATCTAGATTCCTTTCCTCACAGGATCTAGTAAGGGAAAATGGTCTACCTATAATCAATACTGAGTAGGATAAAAAGAGACATGGATTTTCATGTTCCTTTATATTTCACCTTCCTCATCCTTGCCCAGATACTTTGTGGGTAATGGGATTATTTAAATAAAGTCAATGGTGAAGAGATCAAAGCATCTCTTTCCTCGAAGTCTCAGGATCTCTGATTAATCTAGCAGGATCTCTAGCTGAGACAATTCCTTATCCACCTTCTCTGTGAGCATCTCTAGCTCTCCTGAACCTACTAAGCCCATGGGGTGGCTTTTCCTTACCAAAACACAGGCTTCAAAAATCTGAGGAGGAAAATAGGTGACCTTGGCAGCAGAGATTGGAGGGCAGGGATCGGTCACAAGCCAAGGAATACCAGAAGCTACCAGAATTTGGAAGGGTCAGGGAACAGATTTTCCCCTAGAGCCTCTAAAGTAAGAACAGCCCTTGATTTCAGCCTACTTAAAATAATTTTGGACTTCTGGCCTCCAGAACTGTGAGAGAACTGTCAGCAGCCACAAGTAACCAATACACTGGCCTTGACAGTAGACTCTCTTCTCACAGACCTCCATTAGGCTAATCTAAGAGGGAAAAAGAAAGTGGAGGATGAAGAATAAGAATGAAGCAACAAGAGGCAAGCAAGAGATAAAAGAAGAGTGAAGAAGAGGAGGAAGAAAAAACAGAAGAATCAGGAAAAAGGGGAAGAGAAATAATTAGCTGAATGGTACAGGTCACATGTGAACCATACTGGGGAGAAGTACATGCAGACTCTAAATTCTACTTCCATCTCCATGGTGGGCATTAAGGCTATGCCTAGGTCTGAAACAAAAGAGAAATTTGTCTTTAAAACAAAGATAAATTCATCCAGTGTGTATGTGTAGCTTACTGAAATATTTTTTCATCAAGGTATTAACGACCTCCTTTTGGTCATTGGTAACCCCTTAGCCATCAAGCTCTTTGACCTGACTTGCCAAGACTAAACAGCCTTCAAGATCCTGCTTATAATCCACTTCCTTCACAAAATCTCCTTGACCTTTTCTGAATTCCTATTATACTCACAGGAAGTATGTCTGTTATTTCTGCCCCTCTAAAAAAGAGGCCAGAAATGCTGCTAAGCACCCTAAAATGAATGGCAATCCCATACAACAAAGAATTATAATATTTTTATACCCCCTCCAGCAATTTGTACAGAGCTGGTCAATTAAATAGAGCCCTGTGGTGACTGACTATCCACTTTTCCAAGTGCAATAATACCGATGGTCTCATTGCCTTCATCTTCTACCTACTTATCAGATTGTACAATGATGACTGATATTGAGAGTTATGTCCCTAAGGCATGCTAGGTCTAAATCATAAAAAATAGATCGACATAATTCATTCATTGTCTTGCTAGTTAAGAAAACCTACTAATCTATTTTAGAAAGATTTCCAACTGGAATAGTTGAGGCTGGAAAGCATTTTCATTCATCCTAATGTAACCCCAAAATGCAATTAACAGCAACCCCTCACATTCCAAATATTCACAGCATCTGAAGATTTATTTTATTACCAGAGAGTAACAGGTTTTTCCTAAAATATATTGAAGGTGCGTGCCTTCTGGTATTTATTTCCCAACATGTGACAAATCTTAGTATAAAAGTAAGCTGATTTTTTAAACTGATTATATGTTCCTGGCTTAAAATTTCCCAAAGGAAGTTCTGCATTTCGGGGCATGTTTATATTTTTCATGTTGCTCATTTGCATCCAGCATAACTGAAATTTAAGTTCAGTTCAGCAAATTATCCCACAGTAAGTAATCTGATAACTGCCCACGTGCAAACCATTATGTACACACATGGCTAAAGAAGCTAGTCAAGTACATACAACTGTTTGTGAGCATCTTTTGTGGTTTCACATTTTAATGTTTATTTTTTAAGCATAAAAAGACCAGAGGCACATTTTGGCATTCGCATCATGTAAAAGCAGTGAATATAAAGCACATCGTACAATTAAAAATAACGAACACACAGAGAATGGCAATAAATTAAATAAAACAAGTAAAATAATGTACACACTTCCAAAACAGAAAAACCAAGACTTAAAATATTGTACATCTTAGTGAAATAACAGCTGCTCTTATTAAAAACCATATGTTCCATTAGAAAGGTATTTTGTAATTTATTGCTTTTCCCACCTTGGAAAAATTATGTTATAGTTAAATGGCCCATATTAACATTTTTGGGGCCTTTTATAAGTAGTAACAGCTTTTGCAACTGGACACTTAGCTATCCATTAAGTCAGTTGCTTGAGAAAAGCTTTCAATTTTTTGACTCTTTTAGATTGCTCCAAAAGAATGATTCAGAGAAATCACAAAAAGATTAATTCATAATGATGAAATGATAAAATTCATAAACTATAAATGAGCCTCCCCAATCAGTGTGTTATCTATGTATCTAAAGCATGATGGAGTCACATCACTCACATGAACATACATTTCTATTTTGATGACTTTAATTCGTCCAGAATGCCTACGATCAAAAGGCCCACACACCATGAAAAGACTAGTTTTCAAGTAAAGAAAAGGGTCCTTGACTAGACTGATATTACTGATTCCTTTTTTCCTCTTTCCAAAAAGAATTCTATAGGTTGGAATCTATTTTCCGGTTTGTTAATGACAAAATGCTTAGCGTTTCATTAACACTTCCCAAAACTCTTAAACTTCACTGTCATCCTGAGGGAACTCTGTCCCTAAAGGGGAAAAATCATTTTCCTCACCCAGGGCCTTTTTTCCTTGTATTAATATTAATATCCCACGAGAATATTAGCTCTGGAGGAAAGAATTTGATGTCAAAATTCCATATTTACTCATGAAATCCAACCCCAACTTCCACTCACACATTTTAAGAGGGCAGTCAAGAGAAGAGCTCCCCCCTCCCAATGCCCTCTCCTCACGTTTCCCCGTAGCTTCTGACACTTCAAACAGAGTCTGGTTTGTTTTGTGTGTGTGTGTGTGTGTGTGTGTGTGTGTGTGTGTGTGTGTGTGTGTGTGTGTGTAGGGGGCGTGTTTCCTACTGAATCAAAAGTCATTTTTACTAGCAGAGGCTCCTCTTTAAGGAGACTATACTTTGTATTTATTAGGGCAGAAAAGTATTTAATTACAATTTCTTGGTACTGGCTAGAGTGTAGAAACAGGAAATGCAAGCTGTTCAGTCCTCCAGGTTCTAACTCCACCTGGCTGCTCTCTTCCTTCCCCCTCATGGGTTAAAGGAAGGGTCTTTAGCTGTGTAATGGGGTTGACAGTCCCCTTACTTTCCTGTTTAAAGGGCTTGTGAAAGAAAAGAAACTCCTCAGTGCCTATGATTCTTTAAAAATGATTTTTAAATGGCTGTTTGTATATGTGGCCAGGTGATAAAGCACATGAACTCTGAAGCAATCTCTCTGCATTCCAATGTGGGCTCCATACTTACTAATATCCAATCTTGAATAGGTTACTCAATCTCTCTGTGCCTCAATTTCATCATTTTTGAGGAATATATTGAGAATATATCAAGAATTCTCATATACTGAGATACATTCTTGATATAGTTCAAGTGAAATATATCTCAAATGAAAATGATAATACCAACCTTAGAGGGTTGTTCTGAGAATTAAAGGAGTTAAAATATGCAAAGTATTTCAGAATAGTTTTGGCACATAGTACAAAGTATGTGTTAGGTATAAAATACATCTCTTTTCAAATACATGATGATTTGAAGAAGATATTTTTGTAGTAATATAATATCTATATCTATCTATCATCTAACTATCACTATCATCATCAATCTATCGAATGAACTGGCACTTAGTAAATATTTGATGAATTAATATAATCTAACATACAATCTAATACAATAAAGTAATCCTAGAGTCTAATTAGTTGCATATTTCAGGTGATTCACTGCTGTTTAGTAAATAGAGATAAAAATCTCAGAGTTCAGTAGAGATTTTTATGAAGTGAATCAGGCCTAGATGGAAGACAAAAGTAAGAAATATTTATGGAAAACCACCATGTGCCATGTTCTGAGCTTGGCACTTTTCATGTGCCATTATATATAAGCCTCCAAACACTTCTTCTAAAGTAGAAACAATAAGTTCCATTGTGCAGATGAGATAAATGCTCTCAGTAATGTCAAGTAAACTATCCCGATCACACAGCTAGAAACTAGTGGTAGAGGTAGAATTCTAATCCTATACCATTTTTTTTTTTAGCAAAACATAACATGGAAAAGGAGAAAGGTAGGTTATATAAGTTAAGTGATTTCACAAAAGGGTCATTTATTGACTAAATCATTAATAAACAAGGTTTATAATTAAAAAATGGTATGGTATGTCTTAGAATTAGCTTTAAGGTAGGGATTCAGACTACATACTGTCCATATTTAGTCCAGTGGTGAATGCCACTGTACACTTCAATAGTGGACTCATAGACTGTCGGAGATAGAAAGTGACCTAGAAGACCATTTAGTCCGACTTCCTTAGTTAACAGCTAAGAGACATAAGAGGTGAAATGGCAGGCTCAGTGTCATACAGGCAATTAGTGGCAGAAGTAGCCAGAATTCCTCTGAATGCAACACTCCTCCCCTTTCAGCATACAGAATAGCCAACTGGGACTCCAAGGTTTTAAGTCCAACCATTTAGATGCATGTAAATACCCTAATTCATCCTACTTTACCGCCTAGACCTAAAAAAGAATACTAAGGTGATTTTTTTAAAATTTGAGGAAAATATAATAAATCATAAGAATGTTCTCTAGTGGAAAGTAGGTAGTTTATTTAGGAGCTCCTAATTTTAAAACCTCACCAAAATTCTAGTACGTACCCTGCCAAAGGAGAACAAAAATTAAGTATTGTCTGCATAGGAGAAAAGCCTTTTAAATGGAGAGTGATATATTTCTTCACAGAGAGAGGAATTAAAAGGATCTTTATTTTTTTTGTTAGATTGCATTCATTCACCAAATATTTATGGAGTACCAAACAGCAATAGTTGCAGGAATCCTACTTTTCTTGCACATTTCACAGTACTCATTACAGTGCAGGGTTTTTGGTAGCCACTGATATACTAGTTCAGTATATTAAATGACTTCAGGACAAAAGTCACTGAGGTTATGGTAGCGAATACTGATGTCCTGTGGAGGTGGAAAGAGGAAAAGGTGGCTCTTGGCTACTCCAATGTTTGTGTTGTACAGAACTATGCAGCATAGTATGCACTTTCTTAGTTATAACATCAATAGTACTGTCAAGTCCAACAGCTTACAATTTCTTTCACTGTGCAAGCACTGGAAGTTGATCATCAATAGCACCATCTCTCATCAGGCTGAACAGCATCAGGCTGTGTGATGGTGCCTATACTAAAAACAAAACAAAACAAAACAAAACAAAACAAAACAAACAAAAAAAACTGTACCATCTAGCTATCTCATAGTACACAGCTTTATCATAGGGCCTAGGAGGCTTAGATAATGAGTTATAAAAAATAGTAATAATGTGAAAAGCACATTATCCACTGCTTCAACACACTGCACGAGTATGAAACTTTACAAAACACCTGAAAATGCCAGACTTTGGAAAGCTCAAACTTTTTGACTATAAACTTCGAAATATGCTAAACATCACTTTGGTAGGAAGAGGGTTTTAGGTTACAATAACACCATGGAGAGAGAGGAAGTACTAAAGGATGGAAGTACATCATTCTATGTGATTTTTATAACAGACACTTATCCCAAGTGAGCAAATAAATTGCTGACAAGAGATTGGCATATGAACTAAGTGAGTTTCTCAAGCCAAACATCCTGAAATAAAGAAATGACAGTGGGGTGAACAGGCAATAAAATCGCCATCAGCTACAGATTAGCTGGATACTGGCAGGCCTATAGGGCCCAGCAAAGATTTCCCTGCCATATTCCATAGGGGCTGAAGCACAACTTCCTGACGATGACATGAAAAAGTCAACAACAATGGAGCGATCGATGCTAATTCATCATCTGCGTCTCTCCACTTTCCTTAAAATACTGTATCGCGAAATTGACTTGGGATTTAAGGAACCAACATTACAATCTCAGATATTTTTTTTTCCACATTAACCATACAGTGGAAAAGTCCTGGTGAACTATGGGGTGATGACAGGACTCTCTATAAAAATCCACATGTATGAGGCCAACACATACTCACGCCTCAACTGTATACTTATACAAATACAAAGGAGATGGTGCGTGCAATGATAACACAGATACGTTAATGATCTCCATTATGGGAAAATCAGCACATTTCATGCTCAATAAATTAGTCATTAATATTGGTGACATAGAGATGTTATTGGATTGGTATGATTTCCATGCCATTCATAGCACTGAAGGCATGGTTTAAACACAGGCAGAAATTCCAAGAATAATACTGTGATTTAAAGTTTCATAAATACAATTAGGCAACTGGTCTTTTAAGGGCTAAAAGACACTGCAAATCTGGCTATCAAGATCAGTTAATAAACACCTTTTGCTCACTGTAGTAAGTAGGGAAAGATGGTTGAGTGTAGGTGTGGTTAGTTCAGTTAGCAAGTGCATTTAAACACTTAAAATGTGCCAACCACTGTGCAAGACAAAACACAGTGCCTTTCATCAAAGCATCTTGCAATTTAGAAATGTGGTAATTAACACTTAGAACATCTACAAATAATGCATCAAGTAAAAATGCTTTCTAGATATCATTGAGTGCAATTGGCAATTTTCTCTATTGCTTTCAAAACCTGATTCTGGATCCAATACTGACTGAAAAAACTAAGATGTTCATCTAAGATGTATCATCTAAGATGATATCTGTATCCCCCCCCCCACACACACACACGCACATAAAAATAAATCTTGATTCCTATTACACACATTTTTCTATCTTTGGCTAATAATTAGGGAAAAGCACTGCAAATAATAAAAGGTTGATGATTTACTTTGGTCTGACCTTCCTAAGTCTTCGGATTCCAAACATTACCCACATGGATCTTCACACAAATTATGTATAACCTGGCGATTAGCTTCCATGTTACTAACAAAAAAAATCAGTAATTAACCTGTTAGTAAAGACAATGTTGCTTTTGTAAACTTGATCAAACATTTGTATAAAGTTGTGGTGTTGGGATCAGTACCAAAATGAGTACAGATCTCACTCTGGTGCTTGCCAGTTAGATGAGTACCAGTTGTCATGTTAGGAAAGTTGGTAGGTTTCAAATGTGTTCTCTGCACATGTGGAAGGACAAAAGAAGATTCCTTTCACATTCATGCTTTCAACATACTTTAAAAACCTGGGTTACAGACCTGAGAAGATTTTAACTTATTCTTCTTGAGATGCTACTTTGCTTACAGTTCACTTGAAATCACCTCCCTTAGAAAAATCAACACATACAAAGTAACTAAGGGTAATGAAATTTTAGCCTGAATGTCTATTTGCATGAACATTGCATGGGAAAGTTTTCCTTCAGTGGCTCTGTGGTACCAGTGTCTGAGACTGTACATCCCACCGAGAACTATAAAGAGTCCCAAAGGGCAAAATTTAGGGTAGAGAACATCTGACCTCAATCATGGGTGTCAGGATAAGAAATACATAACACATGGTCCCAACTCAAAAACAGTGCTCTCAAGGTTACTGCCGAGGATGGCAGCTGTTCAGTTGGACATCTGGATCTCAGTAGCTCCAGAACTGGATTGTTCTCACATGAGATCTGTCTAGGAGAAGTTCAGCCCATCTTTGGTAATGGTTCTGAGAATCTGAATCTAATCTCCATCTTCACAAGATTTTTGCTTCTGGAAAGTAAAGAGTTGCCCAAAAGCAAAACATATCTAAATTGATCCTTCACCTTCAGTGTTTACACTCAAAAGAGATGAAGGTTATGTAAGGGTGTTGGCTGTCTTTCTGTATTATTTGATATTATTTATATATAATTTTAACCTACTTTTTAAAAGTTCAATTTCATTCCCTTCTCTGAGAAGAGCAATGAATAGCAAGATGTTGATGGGCGATGAAAGCTTGGCATATGCAATTCTAGTTTACTATGCAAGTCTAGTTGTATCAATTTCAAGTGGTGTATTATGTAAGTATTATGCTTGGTAACTAGAAATTATAAAATATGTACATATTTAAACATATGTCCAAGATATCAACTTTATCAGTGCAGCAAATGAAATTATGTTTAAATTCTTAAAAATTACAAAGTTGACATTGGAAATATATACAGAAGCATTGTTTAGCCAACTAAACAAGACATAATATACACTGACTGATGAATGACTAAATGGACAGACAACTGAATTAAAGGAAATAATGCTTCCTTGGGTGGAAGGCCACTAGTTCTACGTAACTTATGAATGTACGTATGTTGTTGGTATAGTCTCTGTTCAACAGAGGGCAAGTTTTCCAAAAGAGATAGCAGCAGGTGTAATAAAATGCATTTGCATATTCATGTAGACTCCCCCCTCCCACCAAATATCTATATAACTACTTGGTACAAATTGCAAATAAAATAATTGAAGATCTTTTAAACAGTTTGAGGGGTTGTTTGCTCTATTTGCTGGAAATTGCTATTTATGCAAGATCTATATGTTTCAGTACTTTTTTCATGGCAATTGGCTGGTCACATGGGGTGACCTTAGCAAAGGCTTTGATTAGAATACATAACATTGTAGTTGCTCAATAACTAAGAACTAAGCACTCTTCCAGAAAAACACACTTTTGTGAATGTATAACATAGTGTATTGTTTAAGTCAAATGTTCAGAAATTGAGAGTTCTTGAAAAGATTTAGGTAAGATACTTTAGAACTGAAGAATTCTGTGTAGATTTTGATTTAGTCTATTCCAAAGCAAATAAGTAGGTGAAGCAACTTGATTTGAAACAAATACTTCAAATTATCAATTATAAAAATGGTGTGTAGAAAATGTAAGCCAAAAGTCCAAGACAGATTACATATGGCCATTAATCATTAGCTTTTCAAGGACAGAGAGATGGAATGATACAATAAATCCCTGATCTCAGATGTAGACAGTAAGGAAAAGTTGGATGAGATTTAAATGTTTAACAGTCATCAAATGACTATGAGAGGCTGGTATGGATGGGAAAAATGAAACTGTATATGAAGTGGTAACACAGGACCAACGCCCCAATTAGGATGTTCTCAAGTGCCTGGGAGGGATGAAAAAACAGATTAGACATAAGCCTCACAAAAGTTCACACCCTTCTGATAATCAGATACTAGTTCTACTCTTCAAACCAGAGATAAGATCTACACCTCTAGGTCCTGATTTAATCCAGTGACTTAATGATGATCTGAATGAATGACCTGATAGCTGTCTACTAAGCAGAGAAGGTGGGGAAGTGACCTCTGGCAGTAAGTCAAGGATCTCTGGAAGCTGCTTTAAGTCCTTTGCCTGGGTGACCCTTGCGACTGGAGTCATAGCTTGGACATCTGGGAAAATACATGATATTGGAAACCAAGTTTTAAAAGGGTACTCTTGTGCATCACCTGCAATAGAAACTGTTCTTGTTTTTGTTTTGGACTCAGAGAAGGGCATAAAAAAAAAAAAGCCTTAAAGGCATCGCTCTTGAACTTGAGCATGCACTAAAATCACCTGGATGACTTGTTACAACATATATTGCTGGCTCCACCCTCAGAGTTTCTGAATCACGAGGTCTGGAGATGTCTAGAGAATTTGCAAGTTAACCAGCTTTCAGGTGCTGCTGCTGCTAGTGCTGGTTTGGGGACCAGTCTTTTGAGAAACACTACTTTAAAGAATATCAGACAAAAAAACATGCATCTTACTCACAAAAAACTATGATTTGTTCTCAATGGAATCTAATCAGTAGGTTTACATGCAGTTAAATTTTTTAAATGAGCAATGACCACCACTGTTAATTTGGAACAGTCAAACTAACCTCACAAAAGACTTCTCCAATGGAAAAAATGGGAAACTCTTTCCACGGTACACATTGGCTTTATTGGCTGTGGTCTTAGTCAAAGCACAGAATGAACCGAGGCCAGCAGTGTGAGGTCTCTCAAACTTGCAGCTGTTGGGAGGAGGCTGCTCTGCCAGTGACTCTGGGCAGGAAGTGCCTCGTTAGAACTGATGCATCTATTTTATTCAGTTAGAAAAAAAAAAAAGGCAAAAAATTCCTAAGTTTCTCCAAACTTTTTTTAACCATCCAAATTCCCCAAAGCCACCATGTCAGATGGCTTTGCTGCCATGACTGCTTGACTTCTGGTAACTGACAGCTTGATGTTCAGTATGATGGGACGTTTTCAAAATGCTGAGCCATAAATCAAGCCTGTATCTTCACTCACAGTGGGCTTAATGATAGCACCAATAAAACAAAAATCCAAAATGACAGACAAGCATGGGGCACTCGGACTGAAAAATATCTGAAAGGAGGCCACTTTGCATCTGGATCCAAACGTCAGAAAGCCGTCCATAAAGAACTTTACGGTTTAGTGCAACTCTCATCAGAGATATGATGACTTCACAGTGCACATCAGGTTCAACCAGACGTCTCACAATGCTGCTTTCCAGGACCCCACATCAGATAAAGGATGGAGTGCTACTGTAGTTCTTTTCTCTTTCAAATAAACAGTTTAAGATATGTGTTGTTGAAGGCTACTCAGTTTCCTCTGTGTTCATATCATTTTACAGAACTTCTGCCATCCTTCATTTCCTTATCCAGCTAAGTGCTCAGCAACAATGGACAAACAAAATCTAAACTAGAATTACCACTACCCTGGGGATAACAATGAGTAAGAGTTATGCAGAGTGATCTGATAATAGCTAGCTTCCAGAACTAAAACAACAACAACAAAAAAAACAAAGCTTGTAAAGGGGATATATTAGAAATTTAGATTTTAAATCCTATGTACAACGTGACACATATTTTTAGAATTGCCCTTTTGGCTTTAAGGTAGAGAAAGTGATTAAATAGGTTCCCCTGATGTATGAAGTACATATAAATACTGCTCTAAAAAGTAGCTGTGAATCAGCACACAAAGGATAAAACAATCTTGTTTTACCAAGAGAAGCCTTTCACACATGTTTAACAGATCAGCCCATATCCCTAAAAAAACCTTGTGTTTCATGTATTAATCTCACTAATTCTCTATGGTTGCCATTATCCTGATGTCATAAAATGTATGCACAAGACAAGGGAGCATGATCCCACTCCACAGGCTGGCCTTAACAAAGGACATCAAACTTGCTTCCAAAAATCCTTGGGTGAGTGACTATAGATTCCAGAGAAAAAAATAAAAGAGACACTTGGAGGGAGGAAATATTTCCAATTAAAATATGGTATTTCAAGAACAAAGGTAGATACACTATCTCAAAGTACATGTTTTCACATTGTTGGCCAAATGTCTTGGGCTTTTAAAAGCCAAAAATACATCTGACTCTAAACTATAAAATATCCAAAAAAAAAAAGAAAGAAAATTTAATGGAAAACCTGATACTATAAAAATTAGAAGTCCTTAAAATATATATATATATGATTTTAAGAAAAAATACTAAATCATTATTTAAAGGACATTGTCAATTAGTGACCAACTGATGAGCATATTATATTATCCTCTTTTCCTTCAGAATAAGATACTTTCTTAGTTTTAAATTATAACATCTGAACTGTCGGTAGTTTAACATCCACTAATTTTGTTTAAAAAAATATTGCCTCAAGCCAGCTTTCTGATCTTTTATTTCCAGTGAAGTATACAGCTAAGATGACAGAGAACACCAATATCTAGGGCTAAATTGTAACTTTTGTTTCTATTTAAATAATGCCAGTCAAAATGCTTTACTAGAGAATGAAAAATAAGAGGGTGTCAAGTTGTAGAGATCTACTGAGAGATGACAGAAGACAGTCTGGGCATAGAAGTCCAGTATCTGCCAGTTTTAGAAACACAGAGCATTTACTCTAGAAAATGGCAATTATGTAAATTCAACTTCTTAAAACATAGCAATTTATTGTTAAAATTATTATTATTGTATGGCTCTATTTTGACTTTAGTGGCATTTTTTTTCATGTTGCCACTTACATGCTCTAACGTATAAGATCCTACACTTTGAAAGGTGGAGGTTATCCGATTAGATATTGTTTCAACTACCCTCCTGAAAGGAAACTAACATAATGCTATGTTTCAAAATCTAGTCTATTCCTACAGAGAGCAAGGCAGCAAGTTCACATCAACAAGTGTCACATGGCTTTGTACCACATCAGTCAAGATGGGTTAGGAAAGAAAAGATACCCAGCAACAGAAGTATTCCTATAGTTTCAACCATGAGAGTAGTCAAAAAACAAGAGACACTTAAATCCTTTTCTAATCAGCTGGACCTGAAAGAAATGCAGGTGCTACAAACTCCAGACAGTCTACCCCTTTGTTGTTGGTTCTAGTGTGACTAGATTTCAGAGGCTGACAGTAGGGGATGACCTGGTAGAACAGTGAGTGCGCTGGGCTGGGCTTGGATTTAGGTAGGAGCATGTTGACATAGGCATGGATAGAGCAGGAGACTGAAATGGGAGCAAATGAAGTTGGAACTTGAAGGTCAGCTAGTTTCACCAGAGCAGAGCAGAGCAGAGAGCAGAGTAGAGCGGAGCAGATTGGTTTACTTTGTTCCTAATCAAAATCAAGGGAGACTTCTCTGAAATTCATTTGGGGGCTTCTAAAGTTCCACTTCTGGACATAAGCATTTTTCCTAGCTTGAAATTAGATGTGTCGTGTTTTGTACGGAAATGAAACTAAATAGAATCTTTCATGGTTAAAATTTCTTTTCTCAAATTGAAAAGAAGCTGATATGTTTTTATTGCTAAATATTTGAGAACTTAAAAGTTGAAAGATGTAACTATTTTTACATCAAACTTTGGTGCATGAAATGTCTTTATATACAAACTTCCCAAATTTACTTTCCAGATTAAGGTTCATGGTTTCATTTGGATCCAAGAAAACCAGATGCTTTCGTGCGGCCAGCTTCCTCATTTTAAGGCCATGAAAATCATAAATTTTCTGTTTTGTTTTAAACTGAGAGAAAATGTGGGGACAGTTTGAGGAGGGAGTATAAGAATCCTGGGAAAAGCATCACCTAATAATCATCCACATCCTTGGCTACCATATCACATGTAGTTGGGTTTATGGTACAAACCCTGAGTAAAACAATTTACGACATTTACCACTTCCTAAAAAAAGGGTTTGTTAAGCAAATATACCATCTTATTATATGTAAGAATTTGGTCCTACTTAAAAAAGTATTTATTTAACTATGAGATTCAATACAGATTATAGAAAATGTAATAATTACCATTATTCTAACTATACTTTATATACCACTGACTCAAGCCTCAAAATGGAAAATGCATTTATGATAGTTGAAAGGAGAAAAATAAAAAAAAATAGGCTTGTTTCCTTTGCTAAGTAGGTAGGCATTTTTTGATCTCTATAACCTTTATATCCAAATATTCTGTTAAGATATAGATTTTATCTCATTAGTAAAAATGTGTAAACTATAACAATAAGAAAGGTTGGTGCTTCTGGAAAACTGGATGCATAAGATGTTATATAACCAAATGGTTTTCAACCTTCAAATCAAGCACTACTAATCAAGGAAATAATAATGACCTTAGCCAATGGGAAAAACATCAAGCCAGATTTTTCCCAGCTGTTTCTCTCCTCTGTGGCCTTCAGTAACTTCAGTGGAAGTTTAGTGTATTTAGGGAGAAAGATAGCCAGACAAATCAGAAGTATTAATCCTAAAAGGTCAATGTTCAAATTAAGTCTTGGACCAGGCTTACTGCAAGAATAGTTTATCCCTTCCAGTGCTACAAGCAATATGGCTGACCAGCCACAATTCAAATGGGGCTGATATCACACTCTCTTCTGCCAAAGGGTTGAGTAAAGGAAAAACAGTTAACTGGCTTTGAAATGTACAAACCAAGCCATTAGTGTTTTCTTAGCATTCCTTTTGATTTCTAGCTCAAGCTTATTGTGACTGTAAGAGATAGGAAAAATCCCCAGAGGAGACAAATCCTTGGATTTAATTCTATATAAACAGAGGGTCAAGAAATTGTGACAAAATTGTTGCTCACAAAAAGTTGACTTTGCCTTTGAAGTTCTTGTGTGTTCCATATTTAAAGTCAGACACCTTCATTCATCCAACAGTAGCATAAGGCCTTCAATAATATAGTGGCTTTATTCTTTTTTTTTTTCAGATTAAAAAAAGTCCCTCTCCACCCTGTTATAAAAACATCAGCTAATATGTTTTCAAGGCTTTGCCAAGAAAATAATCTGAGTTACCTTAGGCTTTCAGGTTTAACTGGCCTGATGTAATTTTTTTAACTACCACAGATGTGCTAATGACGATTTAGGTCCATTCCTATCAAACAGAATGGACTGCATGAAGTTCTCACTAATACATTAAGGGAAAAGCAATTTAACCTTTATCTGTAGGATTTAAATAAAACCTGTTAATTATTTCCCTTATTTTCTTCCCAGATAGTCATTTGGATCCAAGAAGATAAAATATTATGGTGTCAGTCAAAAAAACAGCAGTGAAAATACTGACATAATTTCTCAATGCTCCACATATTACTATGGAGTGAAAGAGGCTACACAGAGCAGCAGGACTATGAGCCATTCCTTCACAAAGAGCTATTCCCACTAAAACTTCATGTGCTCATTAGCACATTAACGCCTTGAAGTCCCAAGATTAGACAAAATAAACCAAACCTCTTTAATTTTATCTAATCCAGAATTAGATAACTCTGGGACATGAACATCTATTTTTATGTTTCTTTCTTCCTTCCTTGCACAATGACTGGCCTATAGTAGGAATTCAATAAAAGGCCTTTGGAATGAATAAATGATCAAATGAATGTTTGTACTCTCAGAGGTCATATAAATTGTGTATGTAATTTTGGCATGTCTTTTGTAGTAACCGTAGCATCTAAATTCACAGAGTGCCATTTCTTTGTCTACACATTTAAATATGGTAAGTTAGGAAAACACATCTTGAGTGGAAATAGAAGCATCTTTATGAAACATGAGAAATCTAACAAGCAAGTATACTTTAACAAACACAAAATGTAATGCATATTAGTTAGGTATTGCTTTATTGTCCTGGTCTCTGTGCAGAATTTTTCCACCGTGACCCAATGGGGATTTAATTCCTGAATGTTTACCATTATTTAGCATTTAACAGAAATCTTTCTCCACTGGTACAACAGCATGTGAAGAGGTAAGTTCTTAAAAACACTTTGAAGTTGGAAAAAGCTGAGATGCTTGAAGAAGATAGTACCAAATTATACAAGAACTCTTGTGGAGCAAATCTCATGGACACAGGAGTTTGGTACTGCGATTTTGGTCACAGTAAGCCAAAGACAGTCCAGAATAGGACTAAAGTGATTGTAGTGGGATATTTGGCCACAAAAAAAAACAAATATAAATAAATAAATTGTGTGATGAATTCTGTACTGGGCTCTACAATTCAGATACCATTTGTAAATTCTTCATTTCTATTAAATATGGATGATTAGAAATAATGTAAAGATAGTTCTGTCATAATAGACTGCTGAGATAATGAATGTAACCATCCTGACCATTTATACAGTGAACTATCTAATATTATACTTGTATATCTCCACGACATGTTATAACACATGATAATTTATTAGGGAGAAAACTTTTTTAAAAAATCAATTGTATATAAACACTCACTAAATCTAAAGTGCTGGCAATTTCTGCCTCAAGGAGAACTCATTTTCCTTCTTTTTAGCCAGTAATTTTTGAAAGACCTCAATTATAAATCCAAATTTTGATTGAAAAAATGTGACTGACCACACCTGAAAAGAAGAAAATGCAAAGTAAAAAAAAATATCACTTTCTCTGCTCGTATAAGTTGCCAATAAGTTAGTTGTAAATCATTCATGAGCTGATGTTATTTGGATTGGTATCTTACATCATTCACAGGGACCAACTGTATTATTATTTTAGTCAGTGTTTGGCAATGCTGAAGAGCAGAAGAAGCTTCAGATGCTAGGTAATATGGGCCAAACTGCAGCAAGGACAGATATGCTATTAGTTGTAAAACGTTCAAGTAAAGCAGCTAATTACATTTTGCTTTTTTTGCTTTCGTAGTCCTCCTTTTTGGATTGTAGACTTGCTTCCATTGGTAAACCTGCGGCATCTTCCTTGGTTAAGGATGAATCAGGAGTAACTGTTCTTTTGGTAAATGCTGGTAAGGTAAGAGAAAAGACAAAAATAAACCTGGATGAATATAATCTCTGGACTGAAAAATTATAAGCAATCATTGTATTTATTATTGTTTTCTGTAAATTCTACACGGCCTAACAGACTTTTCTCTTGTAGGAATAAACTTCATCAGTTTACTATTTTTTTAAAAAAAATAACATTTATGTGATTTAATTTGGAGGTGGGGGCAGATCTGAAGGATCTGAGATTGGAAGGTGTGTGTAGTCAGTATATAACAATATAAAGCACACACAGAATTGTGGAGGCAGAAATCTTAAGGGCCTCCTTTACATAATATTCTTTGCTACAAAAATGAAACTGAGAATACTTTTGGAATCTAGATATTCTATTTTTCTACTCCTCTTACCTCTCTTCTGAGCTCAGAAGCCTATTTCCAACTATGTGATCAGAGGTTAGAAATCTGATTTCACCTGATTTCTAACCTCTGATGCCTAATCATCCCTTACTTTTCTCCATCTTAGAAAAAGATATACTCGACCACCTAGTTTCTCAGACCTTGTTTCCCTCCTTCCTTTGTCCTGCTTGCTCTACTCATCCAATTTAAGAGTCAGTTCTGATGATTATGCCTCCAAGTTCACCAGCGTTCTGCTTTACACCATCTCTGTTACTGTTGATGCTAGCCCAAATCACCATGTTCTCTTTTCCTGTTTTCATCCTGTCCCCTTCTCCACACCACAACCAGAATTACCTTTATAAAAGGTAAATCAGATTATGTCACTCTCTTGCATAACCTCCTCACACCCTACTCTACCAATGGCCTCTCAGAGAACTTAGAATAAAATCTAAATGTCTGACCTTGGCTCCACAGGGACCTCATCTTCTCCCCTTCTCCTGTCCCCTCCCCCTCTCTCTCCCCTCATTCAATTTTCCATTTCTCTAGAAGACCATGCCCCATTCTTCTCCAGCTCAATTATACTTTCTGCTCCCTCTCTCAAAAAGGTTCTTCCCAGTCAGTATTAACTCAGCTGGTTCTTCTTGCCATTCAGGATTCTGCTCAGTTGTAACCTCCTCAGACATGCATTTCCTGATCACTGATCTAAAGCAGCAGTCCTGTTTCAGGAACCTTCTAGCATTTCATCTTTATACAACCAACCACCATGTTAAATTACTTGTATACTACCAGAGAACCTTGTGCATAGCCTCGTAGTAAATGTTGCCTGAACAACTGAATATACTTAAGGGAGTTTTAAGAGATAGCCAATTGAGATTTTTTAATTGCTCTCTAGAAAGCAACTAGAGAGTATCTTATCAAATTACAATGACCAGAACTCAATTATTTTAAAACATCTCGCACCTAACTGGTCAGTGACAAGAGAGTCACACACACACACAAAATCACTGTCATATAAAAAAAACCTATAATATACAGAGACAGAAAATTGTGCCATAATGGAACAAACAGATCTTTTCAAAACAAAAATCTTTTTTTTTTTAACCTTATCGGTATCCCAACTTTTTTTTTTTGCCATAAATCTTTGGCATTTTATTGTACAAGTTTGAGGACAGACTACATTCAAAGCATCTATTCAGAGTTAGCCAGGTGGATCCCGAAGTACAACAGAGAAGGGAAAAGAGTGTGCTGTTCTTGCTGTGGATAAATTACTTTTTATCTGAGGAACTTAAACTCTCCCTGAAGGGACCACACAACACAAATTGAGAATCTACCTTTTTTTTTTATAGCAATGTAAACTGAGGTAAGGAAGTAAAATAGAGTTTTTTTCAGCAACTTCCATTGATTTGCTTTTCTAAGAATATCGAGTTAAATAAGTAAGATTCACTTCTAATGCCCATAATAATCCTTAGATAACATTTCCCATATGAAAAATTAGTCCTTTCTTTTTGAAATCATTTACATATTATTTATTTATTTATTTAAACATTATTTATAGCCGTTTTAGAATGGCAGAGAATTTGCAATCTGTAGTTATTTTCAAAATTTAGTTTAGAGATACCCACTCCCAAATATCAAGCATTTCAATCTTAAAGGACTGGAGATTTTGAAAAGTCATCAGATTACTACAGACCTCACTCAAATCTGGCCTGGCCCTGGCCCCAGGAGTAGGAGCCTTGTCCTGGAGTGTGTTCCTTAAGCCTAAAAGGAGCTATGCATGGAGACTAGTGGTCAGTCACTACTTATAAAAAGTAAAAATGACAGCTTCAAAAGCTGGCTTTATGAGTCTCTCTCACTAAGCCCCCACTGTCTACAGGCTGAAGGAAATGGAATCCAAGTCTTCAAAAAGAGTGTCCTGAATCACAGCCATAACTCCTAGCCAGCCAGGATAAATTTGGTAGTAATCATGGCTCTAAATAATGGATTTCTGTGTTTCCACTTCCAATGGTAATATAAACTTACAATTTATACATTTCTCCCCTTCTTCCTGGCAGAAGGAATCTACCTTTTCTTGAATTGACCTGAACTACACAAAGCTGACATAAATTACTACTTAAAACAAACTTTCATTAATGCTGGATCATTTCAGGGACCACAAATTATGCAGTATTTTCCCATTTCCTTTGTTTTTTCCATGGTCAGTGATCGTATGCTTTAGTTTGGTCACAGTTTGACAGGGCACCTAAGTCAGCAGAATGAATGCCTTAGCGTCTACAGCACAGAGAGAAGGGCCTCACCTAACTTGAGTAGGAGGAGCCTGTTCTGTGGGCTTATAAACTCATGTTTGCTTCAGCACCTGTAGCTATTTACTCATGCCTCCATACGAGTCTACACTACTCTAAACTGCAATCCCTAGCTCTCAGATTCCATTCAGAAGTTAACCAGAAAACTGAACACTTGCTTGTCAGACATAAAAGCTGGGGTGTTCTTAGTATCATTTTATTTTTATGATTCTTTTTTAGCTGGTGTGCATGCACATATCAAATGTCACCAAAAGGCTACACAGAAAGACTGCAGTCTCTTGCCTCATCCCTCCCAATCCCACAATCCTGCTCCCTAGAGTCAACCGATTTAACTCTTTTAGCTTTATTTCTGTTTACTTCAACTCTTGTAAATAAAGGAAAGCTTATATTGTTATTTTCTGATTTATCATTTTTAGACTTATCCACACCCATCCACTTCCCCGCACCCCATCCTCCTGTTCAGAAGTTACATCTGAACTTCTAACTATGTCAATAGTGAATATTTATACTATTATGACTACGTAAATATGGCTCACATAAATCTAACAGGAATACAGTAAAGTGTTTCTTTTCTTGCTCATTTTTTTTTCCTGGAGTTATTAATTAACAGATGTTTTCATTTCTGTTTTTTATTTACTCTTTTTCTAGGACTATCTTTGTTTCTAATAACTCAATTAGATCTGTCATATTTCTATTAGCAGTTTTTTTCCTAGGTGTTCAACTGAATCAAATAATCTATCAATTTTTTTGTTGTTGTTATCTCCTCAAGATTTTCCTGATGGAATCTTTCCTTTCTTCCTTCAATACAAGAGAACTGAAGAACATGAGTATCCACATTAAAAGGTCCCACCCAGCAAGTAGCTAGAAAAGTGAATAAGACAAGACCCACAGGAGGCATAGCATCACACAACTCATTAGGATTAAAGAGAAGATCCTAAATGTTCCCAGGGCTGAGAGTGGGGAGTTAGTGGTGGTGGAAAAGATTACTTCAAGGGAGTGGGAGTCAGAGTGAAAAAGGCATAAGGTTTTCAACAGCAACATCGGATTCTGGAATACAACTGTGCAATGACTTCAGGAGCCACTTTCAACCTAGAATTTTACAATCAGCCAAAGTTTCAGTCAAGTATGAGCAAAAGAAATCCATTTTCAAAAATACAAAGGGAAAACATTTACCTCCCTTTGTTTGATATGTACTCACAAAAGAAATGACTAAAACAAGCAGAGGAAGGCATGGGGTTTGAGAAACATGGGCGTCGACACAGGAAGAGAGTGAAGAAACATCTCAGGATGACAGCAGTGCATTGGGTACCTGGCTGGGCCCCTTTCGATCTGCCCACTTCTGGCCTTTGTTCTGTTTTCTTTGTTGTCTCATCCCAAGACTCTCACTAATCAGGCATTGTCCCCAATGAATTGATTTTATAAATATATTTTCTCTCCTATGGTCCCAACTTCTTTTTCATCTACTTTCTTTGTGATTTTCATGACTTCATTTTCCACCTTTCTAGTTTATTGTATTTTAAAATTCTGAGACTTGTTATCCTGTGTTCCTTTTTCATAGCATCTTGCTCTTACTTTTAATGGATGTGATATTTTCTCTCATGTCTCTGAGGGCATTAATGATTTTTTTAAAGACAGCTTCTGTTCCCTGCCTTATCAATTTACTGTGAGCCATTTTTCTCTTCATGTGTGTTGACATCTCTCCTTTGTAATTTTGGAAGTTTAAAAGGAGTTCAAAGAAAAATTACAAAACAGTTTCTATAACTATGCTGAAATTGTTTGTGCTACAAAAATAAAAAAGTATTTAGGGTGATCCTAATCCACTTCTAAAATACCACATTCTGAAAAACATTAAAAACTCAAGGTTCATCAGAAAAGCAAATAAGAATAAATATGATTTCTAGAAATAGGTTTAATTCAATCTCTTAAAATGATTACCAATAAAGTACCTATGATTAAAAATTTAAAAGTATCCTTGAAAACATTTAGGTAGGTGTGAGAGAGAAATCATAATCATAATCATTGTAAAACATAAATCTTTGAATTAATAAATTAATTAAATACTTTACCAATTAATTAAATTAATAAAGAGGTTTACTTTTTAAGCTACATTTCAGATTTTTCAATATAGACAATAATAAGCATTTTTATCCAAATTATATTCTCGGTGATATTTTTTCCTATTCTCATTTAGTTCCCTTTGAGCCATATCATTTACATAGAAATATATGGCTGCCTACATTTCTCTAAAAGGAATCTTAGAGAAATGACTATAGCTAGTCATGAAATGCTACTGAATGGAAAGCTGAACACAGGCCTGCCATAATATTTAAAAAATTCTAAAAATCTTGATGTTTTCCTCCTAATATCTTCAAACTACTTCTGTCTGGGTGCCTTTCTGGGGAGCCTCATGAGAGCCATGATAACAAATAGTAGCAGAAGGACCTCTGCACTCATATCATGGTGCTGTTTATCTTCAGGCTCCTGAATGCCTTAATGGATGAGATACTATGCTACCTGAAGGTGCTTTGCCTTTACCCTTCCTCCCCCATGCTCATATACATCAAACAAACCTGAGGAACTTTTCCTTGTTTGATATAAAATATTCAAAATTTGACCTATGTGTATGTCAGATTCTGAGGTAACATAACCAACTTGAGATATGATCCATATTGAAGGGTGGCGGCCAGATTAGAATAGTAGAGGGTTTATGCAGGTATATAAAATCATTAGGAAGGATGGTTAAGACAGGAAAGAAAAAATGCTTATTTTTGTAATAAAATAATCATGATATAATGAAAACCAAAACATTATCATAAACTGATAAATATTTATTCAATGAATCCATAAATATAAAACGGCAAAAATGAGAGTTATCACTTTTGTATCTGACACACTTCTCTGTGGTTTTGTGGTTTACTTAGTTATTTTATTTTATAGCAACCTAGATTTTTTTTTAAAATAAGAAGATTGTCAGATTTAATGTACAAACTCTATGCCTATGGTATACCAAAGTGTTAAATTACTATATAAATAAGAATCTATTGAATAACATTTGAGTCCCAATGGTTTAGATAAAAGTGACATAAAAAAACTTATACATTCATTTTATTAACTAATGTTGATTGAATATTCATTAGTGCCAAATATTATGTAGGATGCTAAAGAAAATGATGAACAAAACAGACATCATTCCTATTATCATGGAGTTCACTCAATAAAGAGAAGTAAAAAAAAAAAAAAGTAATTCAAATAACAAATGACTCCGTAACTATTCTGTGAAGGGTTTTAAAGAAAAATTCTAATGTATTGTAGGCACTCATAACAGAAGCCATTCTCAAAATTGTAAGTTTCCAAGGGTTCTTTAAGGACCTTACAAGTGAAAACCTGAAGAATAAGTACAGTAGGGAAAGGGGTGGGGGGTAGACGGTGGAAGATAGTGTCCAGGATCAACAGACCACACCTTGTTGGAGTGGATGACCTTTTATGAACATTTATAGAATATATACAGAATGAAATCTAGCCTGTAATGACATTAATATCCTTATTCTTTGAACAACAGTATATATTTCTGAATAGTTCTATGCAAAGATTTTCTACTTTTTGATGATTTGAATGTTATTATACCATCTACCTTCCTTTACCCAATCATCCACACCTAACAGTAATCTTTACATGAAAACTTTGCTTAATTAAGTTTATTACCTTGGGTAATTCCTTTTAAGTTTTTCTGATAAGGGTAAGGTCTACAAAGGAGGGATTCCATATATATTTTAGTAAATTGGGTAATATTGCAAATGTACTTAGGGGATATTATTTGTATGATTCATTAATGAAAATTTTTTCAAACTCATAACATGAATAGTACTAGCATGTACTAGCCTTACATTTTAATCTTTCTATGAGTTGCATTTTCTTAAATCCAATTTAAAAACTGATACAGGACTTCATTACTTACAGTTCAGATGTGAAAATCGCGGACTAGACAAGAAGCGACTGTGATCCTGCCAAGAGGATGAGTGATCTGACACATAAGCATGAGAACTTTCACCAAAGGGTCTGTCATCCTAAAAAAGCACAGCATTTCGGTTGACTGATTACAAAATGTAAGCATCAGGACTCATTTAAATGTACTGAAAATAAAATTGAACATTAATACACAAGTTATGTTATACCATAATTTCATATAATTATAACCCTTGCAAAAAATAAAATCTGTGCATTTTAAAGAAAATATGAAAGAAAAGGAAGGAAATCACCTGTAGCCATAATAACAGCATGACATATTTCTTTCCAATATTTTTTTTCTGTGAGCAGCATTTATAAACATTGTTATAAAACTGTGTGTTCTTCATTTATTTACATTAATAGTACAAACATTTTTCAAGTTATTATATTATCTTCACTTTTAGCTTGTGTGTTACTCATCTACTATCTAGTGGATATATCATACTTAGCTAGCAAGCATGCTTTACTGGGCATTTAGGTAGTTCCCAATGTCTCACACCTATAAATAACACTGAGAAATATCTTTAAATATATAAACTTCCATATTTAAGACTATTCCTTTTGACAAATTCTTAGGTGGTAATCTGGCTTAATAAAAATAATTTGATGTTTTAAAATACTTTTAGGCAGGCTGCTTTCCATAATGATTATACTAATCCTCCTACTCATTCAATACATATTTAATATATAAACAAAAATGAATACAGAAAAGGTCTGTCTCTTCATAGATAATATGAATATGTCCTTCTCCCCAAATCTTAGCTGAAAATGGGAATTATAACTTCAAATAATTTCACTAATTAGGTCAAAATAGATGCTTTAATACACTTTTTTGTGATAATAAAGTTTCAAAATTTTCTCCCTCGAATGTTTTCTAATTATTTACACAATTCTTTTTTTAAATTTTTTATATTCATTCATTCAACAATAACTTATGGGGCAGCTAATATGTGCTGGTTAAAGAACAAAGAAAACACTGAGGTATATGATCATGAAATCTTCGGGCTTAGCGGAGAGAAAGGCATTAGACAAACTACACAAATCACAATATAATGAAAAAACTATGATAACTTCTAAAAGAACAGGAAGCAATAGGGAGAACTAAATTTAGATTTGTGGTTCAGAGAACGTCCCTCTGGGAAATGAATCAACCAGGTGAAAACTTAGGGATGGGGAAAGCTGGCGTAAGAGGGAGCAGGAGACCGTGGTAAGGGAATGATGATCTAGATGCGTGTGAAGGTGCTGTGATGAGAAAATTTGATGTGTCTGAAGACCCCATGGCTTAGGGACACTGTGCCTGGGGGAAGTGATTCAAATGAGATCCACTGGCTAGGACATAGAAACAACCAAAGTGTCCTACAATAGATGTTTGAAAAAAGAAGCCGTGGTACATATATATAATGGAATATTACTCAGCCATAAGAAGAGATGAAATACTGCCATTTGCGACAACATGAATAGACCTCGAGATAATCGTGCTAATCAAAATAAGCCAGGCAGAAAAAGTTGAAAATCACATGATATCACTTATATATAAGTGATATATACAAACATAAAAGCAACAAATGAACAGGACAAATAAACAGAGACTCATGGACATGGACTATAGGCTAGTGGTTACGAGAGGGCAGGAAGGAAGGGGTAGTGGGGAGGTAGGCGGGGTAAAGGGGTTCAAATATGTGGTGACAGAAAGAAATCTAACTATGGGAGGTGAACACACAATGTAAAAAAAAATATATATATATATATATATGACTTACTGTTAAAATGTACAGCTGAAACATCAAATTTCATTAACCGACGTCACTATAAAAAAATTAATTAATAAAAAAAAAGGAGATCCATAGGTGGGATTTGAATTTGGGACTTCTTAAGTACATCAAGGCAATAAAGGATTGTAAGTAGGGGAATGACTTGCTATGATGTATATTTCTCAAAGATTACTCTGGCCTCTTTGTGGAGAATATATTAGACTGGCGTACATGCTGAAGTGGGAACACCAGCTGAGAGACCATAATAGAGGGTAACTGTGGGGTCCAAGGAGAGAAAGGGATCAAGAATGTTGTCAAAGATTCTAGATGAAACAACTGTGAGTTAGGTTATTCCCACTCATAGTAGGGCCTCATGTAACATGACGATCCAATGAATTAGTTGTTATTCTCTATACTAAGTACTGAGTTTATATGTATTTTTTAAATCACATGTGTATTATGCAAATGCAAAAGAAAGAGCAAAAAGAACACGTTATATACATTTTTAAAAGGCCCATTTACTCTGAACTAAAAGCATAGACATAATTGTCAGGTTGTTCAAGATCATTAGCGTTCATGTACCAAAAGGGAGTTCAAGTCTACTTAAGATGAAGGCCCTGAGGTTTTTAACCAAATGATTTCTAGTTTTCACTAATTATGGGGATTTCACAAGATACCAGAAGTCATTCACTATAGGATTTTTGGAAAGGAAAGTATTTACATTGTGTTCCAAGTGTATTTCAACAGCTGCTTTAGAATGAACTGACATGGGGCAACTAGAGGCAGGGCAATGGACCTGGCTAGTATAGTTTGGATGTGAAATATGAAAGGCCTGGAGAAAGAAGAGTTATGTTCTCAATCAAAGCTAGAAATGGAAAGCTAGAAATGCATGAATGGAAAGGAGAGTTATGTTCTCAACCAAAGCTAGAAATCTCCATGTAATCATGGTTTTTACACAAAGCATGGAAGAGAAAAGCATAAGAAATGGTTTCCCACTAAAAGATGCTTTGATGATTATGAGCCAATAAGAGAAAGGAAAAATTAAGGGAAGGAAAACACACTCACTTCTTGCCTACTGTCACCTGAACTGAGAGAATGAGAGGACAGAAGTGGACATACAGGTTTGGGAGTCTTATTGAATAAAACAGATGGTGTAATTACAGCCTCAAAATGTGGTACCAGAGGAAGGATGTAGTGCACAGAGGTATTCGAATCCTATTCATTCTTCCCAAAAGACATGCTGTTAAATTTGTAAAACAAAATTAACTGGCATCAAATCATATGTTATATATTTTCTGTTCACGAAGAAAAAATAATTTATATTTTTAATTATAAAACCAGCTTCTTAGTATATGACAGCTAAAACATGGCACTAACATATTTCATTATTAGCAATATTGGAAAATACATAAAGAATTAAGAAAAAAATAATTAGTCTGACAAATTATGAATAAGTCTATTAGCCTAACTTAAGGGTAAACTTTTTCCTGTTCTCATTTCTAAATGTACTTTTATATTGATCACCATTTGTTGACAATTTTGTTTTCTACTTTTGTCATGTAACATTATATACGGGAATGTTCTCTGTCATCATTATCACCATTATAGTTAACCATAGGGTTTTTTTTTTAAATTAATTTGCTATTGTTGGAAATTTAAGGTTGATTTCATTTTTTTTCTATTATAATCATTTGATAAACATATTGGTACATAAAGCTCTGCCTATATTTTAAATGTATTAACTTAGTATAGATTCCTAGAAGTAGAATTATTGGGTGAAACATTTTAAGGCTGTTTATTTATATCCATTTCATCTAAGTTATCAAATTTATTGACAAAGTTGTTAACAATATTTCCTAATTACCCTTTTAATGTCTAATAATATTCTCATTTTATCCCTAATATCAGCAATTTGTATCTTCTCTTTTTTTCCTAATCAATCTGAATAGAGGTTTTAAAATTTTATTGATCTTTGCAAATATCCTGGTTTCATTTTAATTTATCTCCCTATTTTTCTGCTTTCTATTTCATTGATCTCTGCTCTTTATTACTTCCATACTTTTACTTAATTTAGGCTTAATTTGCTCTTTGTTTTCTAGTTTCTTAAGGTAGAAACTTGGATTATCTGTTTGAGACTTTTATTCTTTGTAATATATATATTTATTGTTACAAATTTCCCTCCAAGCACTATTATCTGAATCACACAAATCTGACAAACTACATTTTTCTTTTCACAGAGTTAAAATATGTTCTAATTTTCCTTTTGAGTTCTGCCTTGACCCACCCATGGGTTATTTAGGAGTATGTTATTTAGTTTTTAAATATTTGAAAATTTTCCAGATATCTTTCTGTTATTGATTTCTAGTTTCATTCCACTGTAGTTAGATAACATACTTTGTATCATTTCAATCATCTTAAATTTATTGAAATTTGTTTTATCGCCCAGAATGCAGTCTATTTTGGAGAATGTTTGATGTGCTCTTGAAAAATATGTGTAATCAGCTGTTGTTGGGTGGAGTATTCTATAAATGTCAGTTAGGTCTAGTTGGCTGATAGTGTTGTTCAAGTCTTCTATATCTTTACTGATTTTCTGCCTACTATTTTATCAATTACTGAAAGAGGAATGTTGAAATCTCCAACTATAATTATGAATTTATCTATTTTTTATTTATAGTTTTATCAGTTTTTGTTTCACATATTTTGACACTCTGTTAATAGGTATATAAAATTTAGAACTGTTATCTCTTCCCTTTAAAATTGTTGACTTATTCAACCACTCACATTTCTTTTTCTCATATATAGAAAATGAGGAGGCTTAACTAATATATATCTAAGTTCCAACATTTATGTCTTCAAAAGACTATCAGAATCCCTCATATCACCCTGAAGTATAACTAATAAAATAAACCCTAAAAGAACACCCTAAAAGAAATCTGTTTCACAATCCTTTGAACAATAAACATATCAGAAAATGAAAAAATACCTTCATGTCGTCCAATTATATGTTGATATTTAATTTGTGGAATTTTTATTTAAGTAAATTTTAAAAGGTGACCATAAAATGAACTTTTCTTGCAATTCCTACCTATCTTTTAATCGACTACTTAAGTATTAAAAAGAAAGTATTGTTAAAAAGGAAGATTATTTGTAATTTTAGTAATCCTAGCTTTTGCTTTTTACCAATTCTTATACCCTAAGCACAAGGACCTATTTTTATTGCTGTCTTAAGCCTCAACAAGCTAGTTAGCCAGAATTCCCTGCAAAAATTCCACTGGGTGAAGGCACTCGCATTTTCTAATATTTTCCCTGGGTTTCTTCCACTTCTCTTTCATAACCCACATTGTAATTGGTTTCTTAAAAGCTGTTCCAACCTGACTAAAATGTCTTTGCTAAACTGATCTCTAATGATTAATATTTAATGACGCCCACCAAGTATTTTTCTCTCAGGAATATTATAAGTTCAAAGTTTATAAGACAAATGATACATTTAATTTTTTTTATTTTAATTTATCCAACCCTTCCCCTAGAGAGAAGGAAAAAACACTTATGTGTTTTTGAATCTGTGGCAGAAATGTTTTCCAAAATTTGTCTCTACACTGACAATGCACTGTCCCTCCATCTCTGCCCCACTCTTAATTCCCAATTCTCCATCAGTGCTTGAAAAGCTTAATCCCTTCTTCAGTAAATTCCTATTTAAAAGATAAATCTGGGCAGATAGTTTATTTAAAGCCTGCCCTCCATATCTCAATCTGCTATTATTTTAGCTTTTAACATCCACGAGGATGAGGCTTTCATTGTGTCTATCTAGCTTCCCATCTACCCATCCAAACTTTAATACAGTGCCATTTGCATTAAGGTACTCCGAAATGGTCATATATGATCATTTCTTGACCAAAGTGCAGAAATGAAAGTTTGCTAGGGTGGAAGATGGGAAACAGGAGACTGCCACTATCACATTAGCAGTTTCTACATGTAAAAAAATGAAGATACTAGACCAGATCCCTTCTAAGTCCTTTCAGCACTAAGATTTTATGATTCTAATCTATTTGAACAGAACCACTAAACAACCAGTACTTTTAATTATGCAAGCTGTCTTTACCACAGGAAATCCAAATGTATACAATAATACTATAAACCCAAAGCCACACTCATAAACAGTTGAACAGACTCATGAAAATACTGTGCAAGATCAGCCATTTGATAAATTTACCTTTATCCAATTGACATTTTATTTTATAAAATTTAACATTCCTAGGAATTCACTAATGAAAAAGATCCTACTCAGTTTTTTGTTTGTTTGTTTTGTTTTTATCTACTTCAGACTTGTCTCTGCATAACTTTCATCCATTTTCAGAACCCATATCTACTTGGAGTGGGTACAAATTTGCCATAAGCAAGGATCCCCAAAGAATGTGCCACTGATTTAAGAAAAAAAGGCAAAGATTCAGAGATATTTTAATGATGGTGCCTCATTGGACTTAATGCTTGTTCTCTCAAAGTGACTATTTTAAAGAAAATAATGACTGGATGAATATGCCATTACATGTTAAACAAAAACAAGTAAGTCATATAATTGGTATTTCTTAGGTTTTTAGTATCTAGAATATTGAACTTGAGATGATTAAAAATGGCATTTTTGTAGATGGATTTCTTCACAATCTTTAATGCTCTTGTCAAGTAAATATTAGGAAGAGTGGAAACATATAACTTGTTAAGGGTATTGGGTTTGGGAGAGTAGGGCTCAGCAGGTTAAAAAAAATTAATGTGCTCATCTAAGTTCCTACATCATTTCCTAAAGAAGCACTTTTGATCCATTGCTATTTTCAGATTTTACAACAAAGAAAAATCTCAACTTATTTGGCAACTTTTTGTTTAACTTTTAAAGAGCACGATGAAATCAACTAGTTAAATATTATGGCTGGCAAGTTCGTCTTGATCACTTCAAAAGAATAAAAATCTCTTCAGATTTCAGTATGATTTGATTGCCTACAAGTTTTTGTATGTGTCATGTAAGTACTAACTGACAAAATAGCAGTTGAATTTTTGTTAGAACTCCAGAAAGCTGAAGCTAGAAAAACAATTTTAGTCACCAATTTAACATGTTTATGTGTAATGTGTATTCTGGAATCAAAGATGAGGCAGATAGCGTCTGCCCTCAAAAGTCCTATGATCCAATAGAATGGCATATCTCAAATTTCAGTATTCACCTATAGTTACACCTATTTTCTTTTACATTAATTTACAATTGAGCTTTGTATTCTAAGTCTCTACAAAGGAGCGGCTTAAAGGATGATAAAGTGATTGGGTGTAGGGGAAATATGGAGCTATGTTTGCATAGCAGTCTATATATGATTTCTTATCAAAGGATGGAGTGGTGGTTATAATTGAGATAATTGGGGTGGTATGGGGTCAAAGCTCCCTCAAATCCCTCCATGGTTGCTAGCACTATTCCCAAGCAATATTTGTAAAAATTACCTGAATAACACACTAGTGATATATTTTAATAGTCATTAAATAAAAATCACCTATAATCTTGCCTTACATTAGGAGTTATGCATAGCATGCTTTAGAAGCTACTACTGTAAAAGAATTAAGGTATATATAGAAATAATTGACTTAAGAGAGAGTCTAACAGTTATTAATTGCTATGAGCAAAGTACAAACAGACCACAAAGAGATTCAAGAAGGGAGAGACAGCTTCCAGGAGCAAAGCATATACTTAATACTATATATACACACTTATGTTGAACGAATATGACAAAGGGTTTTGGTGAACTGTGCTTTCATAAACTGTGTTGAAAGACATTATCTACATTTCCCCATCTACCTCATTTTATCCTATGGAACATCTGCTTCTTTAAAAAGAAGTTACATACTAGCTCTTCAAATAGAAATTGAAAATCGTAATTTTTCTTTCAGGAGGAAGGACGGGAACAAAATATGCCTTCTGTGATTTTACTAAAAATTTCACTGCTAATTAAAGCAAAAAGTGCAGGTAGCAAATGGAGATTTCCTGGACAAAAACTATGTTCTTCTGTGAATTTAGATTAGCGACGCTGTGTTATTGGCTGACTTTTAAACATTCCGTTCTATTTGAAACAGTGAAGAAGACTATATGTCCTACAGAAATCCAATTAGGCCTGATGAAAGAGAGGCCACAAAATGCTTCTGTTGTCCACACAGAGACAGAAAATGTGTCAGGTTCAGCTTTGAATTGAATTCTAAATATAAACTTTTTGATGAGGCTTTATCTAGTTAACTTAGTCAGCTTAGTACAATATTACATTACGCTCTCAGTAATTGTGGACATTGGTCCTGCTGAAAATCTCGATAGGTTTCTAGAAATCTTATCACTTTTCTTCTGATGATTGCCAAAAGGGCAAGCAGCTGGAGACAGCTATAGTCTAGATGGAAAGAGAACCTGATTTGTACACTTCCTGCTGACCCTTCCCTCCACCAGAAGTGCGTTCCTGCCAGATGACTCACTGCCTTCCTACATCAGCAACAACAGGAGAGGAGCCAGTTGCCAACGTGGTTCTGCTATTCAGTTTTTTGTCAGTAGTACTACAGTCGGGGTTCCACACCTGTGATGCTAACAGTGGCTCTCTTCCAAAGAGATGTGGATAAAACATTTGCCTGGATTCTGTCATCACAAACCTCTTTTCAAAAGACTTTGGAACATCTTTCTTTCCACTGAACTCCTATCACAGTCTGTTGAAGCCTCTGTAACAGCACTGATCCCTTTTTCTTTTGCACTGCAGTTGTTTATGTGGAGGCTTTGAGTTACTAAGGATTGGTAATGATTTTTTCTTATTATGCCATTCTCTTAAATTTTATATTTAAACAACAACAAACATGAATATCCTACAATTAGAATGGAAACTCCAAAAAGGTAGGGATCTCTGTCTATTTTGTTCAATGACATGAGTCCCATGCAGCTAGTAAACACAGTTGACACTCAATAAATATTTGTTGAATGAATGAATAAGTATTATGACTTTCCAAAGAAAATACAGTTTGAGCAGTATTGATTTGATCGGTAAATAACTAAGAGGAAATATTTTACATATGCACAAAGGAAGGAAGACAGATTGGTAATTTCTTCTTTCTCTAGATCTGGAGTTGGCAAAATTTTTTGCCATAGAGGGCCAGAGAGTAAATGTAGTAGGTTTTTGAACCATACAGTTTCTGTTGCAACTACTCAACTATATTGCTGAGTGTGAAAGCAGGTATACACAATATGGAAATAAATGAGTGTGGCTATATTCCAATAAAACTTTATTTACAAAAGTAGTTGGCAGGCAAGAATTGGCCTGTGGATGGTGGTCTTCTGACTCCTGCTCTAATCCATAAAGATTAAGACAAATGGATAACTATTTCCTCCTGGAAGACCATGCCTTCTGCTTCTTTAAATGTCCCACCTCTCCACCTCTAACAGATACGGTGCTTTGCAATATGGTAGCTGCACAGTATATGTTTGTTGAATTAAACTAAATCCGACAGTAACTTATTTCCTAGAATCATAGTTTTCAGGAGAACAAATGAATTCAAGTCCCTGTAACATGCCTTTTCTTTGAACTCTGTTCTAGCAAAACATGTGGGAAGCTGATAACTTGAAATACCATCTAATGAAAGTGGGGCACTTCCTCTCTTGATGGAAAGAATCCCAATGCCTCTTATTTGAAACATTTTCTTCAGAATGCTAATAATTAACCAGAGGTAGCTTTTCTGATTATCCATGAAATCAAGACATGGTTAACAACTTTGTCACTGCCCATCTAAGCTCATGAGCTTCCTCTGAAACTGCCTCCTATATATGTCTTTTTAAATAAATTATCTTCATAAAAAGCATAGAAGCAAACAACCATTTATATCTACAACTGGAAAAAATGTGCTCCCACATTTTCCTCTCTAATGACTACAAAAAATGTTATCACGAGCTTTGTGTGAGATAGCTGCATATTCCAGGCAAGATACATGTCACCTATGGTAATAGTTTACGTATGCATCACCGAAATGGGTCAATATTTTCAAATGCTTAAGTAGTATTCACGTGGAACAATGTCATCTTAAAATGTGCTTTATGGCCCTTTTCTTTACTGCACTACCTATCTGCAAAACTTATTTCTCATTTTGCTAAGTGTTGGTCTCACTTACAAACCAGGTCTGATTTCATCTTTAGCTACAAATGTAATTTTAAAGAGAACTCCAATGAGATTACTTGCTGAGCATGTTAAACATTCATAGCTTTTCCATATGCTGTTATGAAAATCGCACTGATTTATATCAATTTGGGCACCACTAGATAGCACCAATTCACCTGATATCAAATCTTGCTGTATTGGGAAATGTTTTAAATGTTTCATTTGTATCTAGGCCTCTGTTGAACTAGGAGGCATATAATGTGTTTATGTATTTCTTGAGACAACAGACTTTTACATATTAAAAATATAGTCCTATATTTGGTGACTTCTAGAAAAAATAAGGCATATAAGTTCCATATTTACACTATAAAAGCCCAATAGTCACCTCCAGGTAGATTTAGGTCTTAATCCTGATTCAATCATATAATTGCTCTATAACTTTGCTTTTTTCAATGGTATAAGAGGAAAAATACGGTGCTGACCTGATAGAGTTACTGGGAAGATTAAATGGGATAATGAATATGAAGCCTGCAACACCTACAAAAAGAGCAATTTCATGTGACTGGCTCAATAATGAGTAGTTATTATTAGCTATTGTTGTCTAAACCTTTTATTTTTGTTTAAGGTTAGCATGTAAGTGGTAGAGAAATGCTTGAGTATATAGACCCAATGAGAATAATGAAAGATGATTTAGCAAACTTAAAATCTGCTATACAAAACAATAAGGTCCCTTCTATAATCCATAATAGCAATCTATAAACAACAAAAGGAAAAAAAAAGCACAAAGCCGCAGGATGCTTTCTTCACAATAAGAGTACCAATTATATGACATAACTGTGTTATAACTGCGTTATGCTTTTGTTTTGGATGGGGAAGTAGAATGCTCATGCTAGGGAGGACTTAGGAAAACAAACACTGACTGTCTTTATATCCACTGAGCATTCTGTTCAATTACATTCAGAGGAGAAAGAAACTTCTTAGAAATAATTATATTTGCTTTAATAAGTGAATATATACAGAGTAATAAATATTCATGCATACTGAAGTTTGTAAGAATATAAAAAAGCCAGAAGAGACTTTAGCTTTTTTCCTCCCTAAATTGACTTAGATAGTGTACATTCAAATATAGATGGATTTCTAGGTCAGTGTTCTCAATGCAGGTCAACTGTGCCCTCAAGGGGACATCCGGCAGTGTCTGGGGACATTTATTGATGCCACAACTTGGAATGAGGGATGCTACTGGCATCGAGTGAGTAGACTCTAGGGAGGCTGCTAAATATCTTACAAAGCATAGGACAGCCTCAACAACAAAGAATTATCCGGCCCAAATGTAAATGTCAAGGTCGAGAAACCCTACTCTACGCTGATAACTGTTCATGGTCAAATGGAGTTT
This sequence comes from Macroglossus sobrinus, assembly GCA_004027375.1. Taxonomy (NCBI): domain Eukaryota; kingdom Metazoa; phylum Chordata; class Mammalia; order Chiroptera; family Pteropodidae; genus Macroglossus; species Macroglossus sobrinus. Next base: position 168,323 of record PVKZ01000818.1, on the reverse strand, counting down.
AAAAGCATCCATACCCAAGTGGATCATGGGGAGACTCTAGGGAATGGTGGGCCTTTTGTCTATATAGTCAAATTCTCCCCACTCTCCTATGTTGGTTTCATCTTAATGAACCATGCTGAAGTAGTATTATGGAGTTCATATCCTCAGGAAAAGAATGACTCTAAATGCGAAAACTATAGTTTACAAAGTACTATATGTCACTTTACCTACTGGGGACTCCAGCACCAAGAGTAGTTGGACTTACACACAGAGGAAGGCAAACATTCACAATAAGCCTTTAACCACCTGAGAGACCAGGGGTTTCCTGGCTCAAGATTTTTTAAGCAACATTAGTCACAATGGACAAGCAACATATTAACCAACAAGAGCATAAACTAAAAGATCAGTTCCTAGATAAAAGGTTAGAGGCACTATCTTTGGATTTCTACTTTCTTCTCCCACAAAACTGGAAATCTACTTCATACATCAAAGAATATTGTTTTCTTTCATAAGCACTGTTTATATGAACCCTGCAGGGGCTAGGCAGAAGGGTAAAGCCACAGACATGGATGATGCTCAAAGACTGGAAGCATATGTAAAGGACATTACTTTGAAGCTTGTGATTCTGGACTTGAAGTCACCTCGGCGCTGCGGAAGACACTCTCCAGAGACTCTGTATTTGGAATATCTCCCATCGATTCTCTCGGAGAAACTGTGGGAATCCTGGAAAAACAACAAAGTGTCTTAACCTGGTTGATGAAAAAATTTGGTACTTGAAATCAGAATAAAAAAGTATTGATATGTAGATAATAAGTAACTATAAGAGTGGAGAGAGATATTTAGGGGAATCGTAGGTCCCTAAGGATAAAGAAGAATATGGTCACTTTGGATGCTACCATAAAATTAAAATAGGGTCCCACACTGGTTATTTACATTCCTTTTTACAACTAGTCCCTATGTCAGTCTGAGATGATTGACACTCTTTTGTTGAAGGGGAAAGGTTAAAGGAACAGTAAGTTGTCCAAAGATGGTCTTAACGACATCATACCAGTTTTAGATATGTATACTGTCCCTTGTAGTAGTATTTGGCATCAAAATAGTCTCTTTGTTCAGAAAAAAAAGCTTATTATCTTTAAAGCTAGAGCCCATTCGCTTCACTAATTCTTAAATAACATTTTACTTTTGAATTATTATATCACATAGATTTTTAAACTTAAGGATATCTCAGCTGACCTGAAAAGTATAAAAAAAGATTCAGGTAATAAAAAAATTAAGAAAGCAAAAATTTTCAAGGCCAGTCTTCTTTCCTCCCTTTCTCCCTCCCTTCCTCATTCTCTTCTCTCCTCTCTCTTCCTTCCTCCATCCTTTCTTCTCCCTCCTTTCTCCCTGCCTTCTCTTTCCTACCTTCTTTCTCCTTCATTTTGGAGGAAGAGTATAGAACATAGCAGAGAGTCACTATAGCCATTTATTTAGGTATTTCTATGATGAACTAGAGAAAATTTAAAATAAAATGAGGGTGACTGATTTTTTATGTAAGAAAAATCATCTATGGGATTTATTTTAGTTCCTTGGTCCCAAGAAATTTGAAGGTTCAAATTAGAATGAGTATTAGAATTCCAAAGTTATTAAATATATTTAATATATATAATATATAAATATAAATATATACATTTTGAAACTATAAGCCCAGGGAATTTAAGAATGGATTGCCTAAGTTTAGGCAATTTGTAGTGCATTGGGCTTGGAATTCAATGCTATTCCCTATCTACCATAACAAATACGTGATGTTTATATATGGGATTGTAGAACTGAAACATTTTTTTCTAAACAAGGTTAAAAAAGAAGAAGGGTGGGGAAGGAGGGAAAGAGTGAGAAGAGGGAGGGTAAGAAGGGCAGAGGAGAGAGACTATGACATGTTTAAAGAAGAATAAAATTCAAGACTATTTAAATAGGATGAAGTTCATATTCGCACTTAGAGTCATAGGCTGTAGTATTATCAAGACGACAGCTAGTGATGCCAGTGTAAGCATGAACCAGAGAAAACATTGCTCAAGTTCCTCATTTTAGAGATGAGGAAATATCCCCAAAGATAGTAAGTGATTTTTTTCTGGTGCATGAACTTGGACCAGAACTTAGGTCTTTGGATTCTTGGTCACTCATACTGAGTGTCATAAAATTTTAGGGGTTTAAAAAAATATAATCTACATCTAATGATCTAAAGGCTTTGTGTGTTTTTATTTAAGGCTAGCTGTTTTTACTAAATTGATTAAATGAGCTCTTTTTAATTGTATAGATGGCTTTAGAGTAGATATAGAATGGGTTTCAAGTTAGAGGCAGATAGGCTTCACTGTTAACACACAGAATTGGATCCCTGTATCAACTAATTTACATACTCCAAGCTTCAGTTTCCTCAGCTGTAAGATGAGGGGAAAGAGTGCCCATCTATAGGATACCTCTGAAGATTTAAAAAATGTAAAGTATTTACTATTCCTGCCACATAGCAGTGCATAATACTTGCTAATGAACTCCTTTCCATTTTAAAGCTAAAGATGTCAACTTTAGTGACTAATACCGGAAAGCACAATTCTAATCTTTGAAAAATATTTTTCCTGACAATTTCCCTAAGGCATCTTCATATGTGAGTGTGTTTGTGTGCATCTTCATATGTGAGTGTGTGTGTGTATATTTCTTACTCATTATATCCTCAAATAATAAGTTAGATTATAACAGAATATAACAAAATATAACATAAGTCATATTTTAAGCCAATGTAAAAAAAGAGGTTAAATGTTTTTCAAAAGAACTCTCACTATTGTTAGCTTCAGTCATATAGGGTCAAGAAATGATAAACCAATAAAACTGTCCATTACATAAACATCTCTAAGGTGATATGCGAAGAGGTTCTCTGGCTTGGACCTTGTCTGGCAAGACTGGGTGACAGCTTATTTGCTTTGCATCTCTCCTCTATGAGGAACTTTAGAAAATTACAACAGGTAAATCCACATATGTAATTAATCAAATGCTTTGCAGTTAGATTTCTATCAACAAATGGCATGGGATAGAAAATCCAAAACTCTATGTGGACTTCAATTTATATATCACAGTACAGGGATTCCCTGTACACTATCATATCTCTAAAACAAACAGCACTCTGGAAATTTGTAATTAAAAAAAGAAGATAATTCATAAATTAAAATTGTTTATCAAAATAATTACCTACTGTCAATGTAATATGTAACCTCTTCTAATTCTTAGATATTTTTAAATTATAGTTAAAGCTTTAGGGAGCTAAATAAGCTCCCAGTAGTAGGGTAAAAGTCTCTATTTTCTTATATTGTGCTAATATATAAACTCCATTATTTTTGATTCTGACTTCACAAATATCAGTCAATTCTGATAAGACAGAGTGTTAAAAGTCCCCAATGTTTTTTGGCCTTTCTTCTCTCCCTACAATTTTCTTTGCACATCAGGAGGAAGTCAAGATAAAAATAATGGAAGAGGCAAGACAACTCTTTCTCACTCTGAAGTCTTTGAAATCTTCTAGTAGGCTCAGTTTCTCAGGCACAGACTCCAGATGGTCCAAGGCCACTCGGGTACTCTGGAAAAGAAAACATAAGGAAACCAAACATTATAAAAAATTTATTAATACTCTCAGAACTCAGCTACTAAAAAAACAGTTGTACCACTGGTATAAGCAGTTCAAGCAGTATATTTAGAGAATCAAATAAGAACAGATATAATAGTTATTTCTAAGATAAATATATCTTTTCAAATCAGAAGAATAATTTCCTTTTTTGTAAAGTATATGAGGTGCATTTGCAAGACGGACTCAGATATTAAAATTCTTTCTGGATAATTGCTCTCAACTGTTATGCTATGAAACTTTATCTATAGAGCATTTCACATTAATATTAATTTGCAAATCTGCCTCAGTGAACATCAGAAATAAGGTAATACTGAAAAATAGATGAATTTGCAGTTACTTATCTATGAAGTGTATTAGAGATCCTTACATGTTGCCATTATAAAGAAGAAAAGAGTTCTCAACAATTATTTCAGTTAAAAAGGAAAAGAGAAGAGGTTTTCAAAAGACTTGGTAGAAATCTCTGAAATTAAATATTTGCTATTACATTTATTTTCTCTAGAAAAACAGCAAGATCAAGTGGTAGAAACAACAGTGAAATTCAGAAATCCTATCTATTAACCCCTGTGGATTTGCACCTACAGGTGTGTTTAAATATCTGCTGAAAAGGGCAAGGAATAAGCCGACAATTTTACTATTCCAAAATCTTCAACACACACCATACTGTATGGAGTTGAGCAGTTTGTACTGGTCCATAGTATATTTTTTCTTCAGTTGTCTCTTTGTTTCAGACTACAGAGAAATCGATAATATATTATGACAACATAAGTAACAGCAATTAGGAATTAGAAAGGGGTTTCTCTGCAATTCATAGATTTCTATTTCCTGTAGAGAAAACTTAAGAAATAGATTTAACCATAGGTATATGTTAATGCATATACTTTTTGTAAAAATGCACGTGTTTATTTTCTTTTTAACATAAAAGCACTACCATGCTCTAATAGTGTTACTGAAACTGTATGTTTTGAGGTTTAGACAATAACATTAAAGATACTGTCTATATTTTTATTTTAAAATAAGTGTGTACACTTTGGCACTATACAGATATTAAATAAATAAAGCTATGAAGCAGTTTATTTAGGTTCAAAAATGCAATTCTATTTCATTTGGAACGAGATCCACTGCAAAACTTTCTTGACAAATGGCTGAAAGATGGTAAAAGGACCTGAGTAAACAAGTTTCAAGGAGAGGAAGGGTGAGATCATAAAAAGGATAGACTGTCTGACTTTTTGCTTGTGGTGACTCTATCCAGCACAGCTGTATTGGCTTCATAGGGCCCTCTTTTCATCCAAACTGTATAAGACACTCATTGGAACCAAACTGAACAGTAGCAGAGAACAGGTTGGCAAAGTCATTCCTTTGCTGCACATCCTTCAAAGAGACCCAGTGCTTACAGTTGTGTGGATTTCTTAGAATATCAGAAGAATCTTCTATTTCTAGATTGTGCACTTCTTGAGAGGTCAAAAGATCAGATACCGATTTAGAAGTGTTTATGTGTATCTTGAGGTAAGAGGGTGCATAAGGCTCATTAAGTATAAATACCTATTAATGTGGCAATATGACATCAGTGACTATATCTGAGCTAAAATACAGAACAATTTTTGTCAACAAATTCTATTTTTCTTTATATAACACCATTCTAGTCAAAAGTGGTAGGAGATCTTTCAAATTTATAAAATTTGAGAACAGATAGCATATCTTCATTGGAAAACTTAGATAAAGAGGCTTTCTAGGTATTTTCCAACTCTCATTCACAATAATTGTTTTAAGTGAAGCACTACATGAAATCTATAGAATCTGCCATTCCTGATTATTACGTTCGTATTTTTAGACATAACCAAATTGTAAGTTATAGTCGACCCATGACCTTATTGGTAGCTTAACTTCGGGATTTTTTTCAATAATAGCAAGAATGAGTTGAAGGAGAAAGGAAGACACAGGGAATAAAGAAACCTATCTCTTCTCCATGGGATAGTTGAGATTCCCTCTTTAACTATTTTTCCTGCCACTCTCTAACACAAAGAAAAGTAATATATAAAGACAAATGAGGACTGGTTTAATATTCTCTATATGCTGAACAATAAATTAGACCTCTATGACTAGTCTACAAAGAGGAAGGTCTTGAGAGCCATAATCTAATTTCTGTAAAATCACTTTATTTCTTAAAATTAAAAATAAAAGTCTATGGCCATCCCACCCTGAACAAGCCCAATCCCATCTGATCTTGGAAGAAAAGCATAGTTGGGCCTGGTTACTTGGATGGGAGACCACCTAGGAATACCAGGTGCTGTAAACATTTTTTAAAAATTTAAAAATAAAACGTACTCACAGAGAAAAGAAAATGAGAAAACAGTATAAGGTGGCAGGTAAAGAAATTATGTGTCTGGATTTACTGGTCCTACACATGTTTCAAGCTGGCCAGTAAAGAATGGTGGTAAGGAGGAAGGTGTCTTGAACTGAAAGTCACCACACCAGATTTGTGGATATGCACAGTTCCAGTAATGTTGCTTAGGTGTACTTTGTGGGTTTTGTAAATATCACTTTTCCTTGCCCTTCTAAGCTTCAGTCTTTTTTTTCCCCAAAAAAATGAGAATAAATAATGATGGTCTTTATTATCCCACACTTACAGACAGCTGTTGTGATTATCAAGTCAGAGAGTGAATGTGAAGGTACACTGAAAACTGTCAAGTGCTTTCCAAACCCTGATTCCACAAGGTGCGATCAACTTCAGTAACTCGCAGATACAGAAGGGGAGGTCAGTGACAAGCTAAAACTGTAGCTAATAAAAATTAGTCAGCAGAGTATGAAGCAGAAACAAGACAAAACAATTACAACTACATCCGATATGTAGAAATATATTTACTGCTCTACAGATATCATTCAAACATAAAAGTAGCACAAGGGCAATGGCACATCAATCATTTCGTACTTACTGTCCTCTCAATGGAGAATGTTCCTTCCAGTCTCCTTATCTGGTTAACCCTGCCCTCCCACCCAACATATGAGCATTTTCTTTTTTTAATTAATTTTTTTATGGTGACATTAGTTAATGAAATCCAATAAGTTTCAGCTGTACACCTTAACAGTAAGGCATATAGGCATATAGGCATATATATATATATATATATATATATATATATATATATATATATATATATATACATTTTTTTTTTTACACTATGTTCACCTCCCATAGTTAGATTTCTTTCTGTCACCACATATTTGATTCCTTTTACCCCATCTACCTTCCCCCTCTTCCCTCCTTCCACTATGAGTATTTTCAAGCACACAGAAAATATGAAAGAAAGAGAGATCACCCACATACCTACCACCTAGATTCTACAATTAACATTTTGTTATATTTGCTTTGTCACATATTAATCCATCTATCCATCCCTACTTCTATCATCAGCCCAACTTATTTTTTGGATTTATTCCAAAGTAAATTGCATATAATAGTACACTTTTCCCTAAAGACTTCAACATGCATATCATTAACTCCACTTGAATATTTATTTTTTATATGTAAAATTCACATCTAGTGACATGTATAAATCTTAACTGAACTGGTTAACTTTTACTAACCCTTTATCACTTCTTCAAGGAAGCTGCTCATGCCATCGCTAATTCTGTCAAATAAGCTCTCCCGCTGCTCCATGAATCTTACCTTTGCCATACTTATCAGAGTACAAACATTATGTTTATTTGCTTATTTGATTACTGTTTATTTGATGACACTGGGTGGTAAGCATCATGAGGGTAGGAAAAGTCAGTCTTTGCTCACCACTGTCCCCCAGCACTCTACCCAGTGTCTCCATAGGAGAGCTATTGCTTCTTAAATAAACAAATAAATCTTATGCAATGAAGATAAGGTTTTCATTCATTTATGCAATCTGCAAACATTCACTGAATGCCTACCTTATATGGAACACTGCTGCTGAAAAGAGAAGAGGGAGAGTACAGGATGAGGCCAAAGATGCCTGGGGCCTTTCAGGCCACAGTACAGTTTTTGTATTTAATTCTAAATGAGATAGGTCCTTGGGGTGGGGGGTGGGGATAAGGGAGTTGAGCAGAGTAATGACATGCTCTCATTTACACCCAAAAGGAACCTTGTGATACCATTTGCAGATTCCTTGCCACTCATCCTCAAGCAACAGAAGAACTGGAGTTGGGGAGTACTGTGAGAAGGTGAGACAGGTGTCTCACTCCCAGGCTGGAGACCTGCTGAGCAGAAGAAACTCTGAGGCCCACCTCAGGGATACCGTTCAGGTGTAACTCTGTGAGAAATTTATTGGGAGAATGTACCGAAGGCCAGTGGTGCCATACCAAAAGCGCTTGATTTACCCCAAATACTCTTCCATCTCAAGAGCATGCATCCTGACCACAAACTCCTAAAAATGTTCTATCTATCTACAAAATGATTTTTCTGATGACATTTGATTATTTAAATTAATTAGATAATATTTTTACTTGTGACAGCCTTCTGTCTGAGAATAGCCAGCAAGACAGGGAAAAAGATCACTGATAAGTTATATCTCAGCTTTGCCATAATCAGTTGTATGAACCTGGGAAAATCATTTAATCCACATACTTTGGTTTCCAAACCAGGAAAATGGGAAAGTAGGATCTAAAAATCTCTTAAGAGCCCTGCTGGCTTGTATTTTAGTGCACTGTAGCTTTAACTTCTTTCCATAATAGGCTTGGGTCTGATTTTTAAGCTTAAGAGATTGAAAAGAGAGTGAAAAGTGGTTTTATAAAAAGTAAAATAGAGAGAAACCATATACGGGATTCTAAGGGTTAATATTTACCCAAGAACATGGATGGGGTGGGAAAACCTTCACTCTTCAATGGCAGAAAGCAAAGCTAATGATTGCACAAGAGAAACAAGAAGAAAGACACTTTTGTCTTTTTAGGTGTTTGCCCCATCAAATTACCAACTCCAAATATTTGTCATTTTGTGTTTTTAGAACATAATTTCCAAAAGCATACAACAAATTTGCTTTATTAAAAAACTTCTATAAGAGTCCTAAAAAAAATTTTTTTTAAGATTTTACAGTTTTCCCCTCATCTAAATACTGCTTGCTAAATAGCTTCTGGTTCTATTACCATGTTATTTCACACTTTTGCTTCTCTTCTCAAGGCTTCTATGCCAGCATGACTTTGCACATGAAAGTCCATCTGTCTAGAATGTTCTCTATGCACTGCTTAAATTAGGTCACTGACACTGCTCCCGCGAGACTTGGTTTGGTCACTATTACTATGTTCCCTAACACGGCAGTTAAAAGCACGGGCTCTTGAGCCAATCAGTCTGAGTTGAAATCCTAAGTCACCTACTGGCTATGTGTCCCAAGAGAAGTTCCTGGAAACCCCTGCAGTGGGACTCAGCTCCCCCATCTATAAATAGGAATGATAATACCCATAAGTGTAGAATTATTTTAAGGATCAAATATATTAATACATGTAAAGTACTTAGAGCCGGATGGGGCACTAGTAAGCACTAATAAACACTAGCTATTGTTATGATAATATGTTATTATTCAGTGAATGCCTTCCCATCTCAGTGCCTCCTAAGTACATGCATGTCTCCTGTTACGTGTCTAATCATTTCCTTACTGTGTGTGTATGTGCCCCTTTCAGTAGACGGCAAATTTCTTAAAAGCAGGAGTATATTCTTCCCTATATTTCCATTGCTGAGTACTTCATATCACACACAATAAATTTTAGTTCTATAAATAAAACCCTCTCAACACAAAGATCAATAAAGTCACATTTAGAACTTAGTAATGTGAATTGCAAATTAGTAATGTGAATATAAATTATTTTTAAAGGTAGAGTTTAAAACTTAACTGTTTTTGAGGAGCAGAGAATGTTACTAAACAGACATAAAATTAAAGAAATAATAAAAAAAAGAACTGGAAGAAAATGAGGGGCAGTAGAGTTAAATGGTCCAGACAGAGATAAAGAGAGGAAGATGAGAATAAAATCTTTTTGTGGACTAGTAAGGTGAACAGAAATGCACGATGTAAAGAGTAACCTGCTCCCTATGGATGAGCTGACAGAGGCTTAGCCGTGCTAGGCCACGATGGGGCCACCTGACATATGGCAGATACTGAGAAATCCTAATCATTTCACAAATATTGCAAAGCCCTTGCCCCTTGCATCAAGTAGGCAATCACATCTACCTCTTCCATATTTATTTAATACGGGACAGAGGGTTCTGATAGAAAACACTGATAAGGAATGATCATTGTTCTGACAGAGGTGGGGTGCAGGCCAATTTACTTAAAAGCACCTTAGTGGGGTGAACATAATTAATCTTCTCTGTTTTCAAAATAAAGTATTTTCTTTGTAAGAGATGTCCTATGTTCTCAAAAAAATAACAGAACAAATTAATCATTTTCCATTATTCCACACACAGCACTTAGATGTTGAAAGGGCATGTGAACAGTTAATCCCCCTATATGGATGAATTTCTAGTGACAAACAGATCAGATCTAAATAGAAATCAGCCAAGGTATTTTATTTTTATCATTGTGGCTTTGAGACTTAATTTAAAAATAACTGAGATCAACTCTGCCTATACTTTTAGAGTTTGCTTTCATAATTAATCCTTTTTGAACACTCAGAAACACTCTTTCAGATTTTGTACAAAGCATTCTCCTGGCTGACTGCTGTCAAAGGAGTGACTATCTAGAATGTTTTAAAGTCAATGAAATTCAACTGAATTATCTCTTAAGGAATCCCAACTGCTAGGCCATATTTAATTCAAAGTACCAATGACTTGAAGTTATGGCAATACATTATGGTAGATAGCTCACTAAAGGTGAACTCTGAGTATGTTAGAGATGCTCTGTTTTGGTATGTCCTAAATGGCTGAAAAGAAGAGGAAACATATGAGTATATATGAAGAAAAGTATATATTTTTAAATAAAGTCAGCCAGTTTCTGAATTTTTACCCACTGGCTATGAAATATGGACCATGAAAGACAGTGGGCATAATACAGCTGATAATACTATTTGGTGAGCAGATTCATCTGTCATTTGCCATAGCCAATTCTTTTCCTGAAACTTCAGTTGCTAGAAAGTAGGGTTTTTTTTTTCTCTTTTCTAAATGAAAGCCTGCATTTATTCAATTGGAGAGCAATGAAGCTTTGTTGCCCAGTGGTTAATATGAAAAAGAGTTGGTCTTGCCAAAACAATTTGAAATTTTGAACTTAGGCTCCTCCTCCCCTGCCCCACCCCATTTTAACATACTCAGATGAAATGAACAAGTGCTGCAGCCTTCACCAGCCATGGCAGGGGGTGTGCTGGGAAGGGGAGAGGAGGAGGAGGAGGAGACAGAACATTTGGACATTTAAAGTATGTTAAGAAAACTAGAAAACATGCAATACTATGCAAATTAGGCAGGACTTCACAGTTACTTATTATGCAGAAACTGAGTAAGACATTCAGTTTTTCCTTCATCCAGTAGGCACTTAGTAACTACCTGCTATGTGAAAGTCCACCTAGAATATCACTACATCGGACTTCATTCTGCTAAAGCTGACCAGATTAGTACAAGCATATTCTTCTGGTTCCTGAATGAAAATAAATTATTAGGGCAACAGTAAGAAATACGCATATTATACCAAAATTGTTCATTAACTGCCCTTTTCTCTATTTAATTGGGAAATTTTAAGTATAAAGACTATGTTTTCCTTAGCATTCTTTCACTCCATGGCATTAACATATAACAGCTACTCAATAAATTTTATTGAATTTGGAGCTACAATTGCTTCTCAGTCATCCAGAAACTATATATGTGCAGTGATATTTTTTAAATTTGCTAATGTAAAAGATCAGATAATTTACATTTGATTTAGGAATAATCTCATATTCTGTCAAGTGAATATTGGTGGGTCAAAAGTTCTGGAATACACTCTAAATGTAAAAATAAAATCTCAACAATAAGATTGAGTTATGTGAGAAAGGTATCCCATATCTTCTTTGTGGATTCTTGCTTTCTACATTTTCTTGGGATATCTGAGGACAGAACATCCATTAGAAATACCATTCAGGAAGACTAAAAATAAAATATATTATTTTCCCTGCGCCACCCCCACAAATTCAGTTTGGAGGTCAAATGTGAGAGCTTTGTTCTATATCATTTCTAAGAAGGTGCAGACATAGGTGCATAGCACAAAGTCACGCAGAGCACTACTTTATGGACATATGGTCTTTCCCTCTTAAACTAAGAGGAAATCTGTGTTTCAAAGAAACTTCTCGGAGAAGTTTCTTTGAAACAAAGATGGGTTTATCAAATTTACTGTAATATTACTTGAAGCCAACTGCAATTTGCACACTGTGAGAACCACATGTGAGTCATTTGTAAAAACAAACAAACAAACAAACAAACAATAAACAAAGGAACAAAAAGATGGGAATACAGAATGGCAGTTTGCTTCCAGATCCTGGAACACAACAATGTACTTTTGTTTAATCTTTAGTATATCAAGTAAATTAGTCATTAGCACTTACTATTCAGGTTCAATGAATAAAATTTTTAAAAAACATTTTAGTTATTGATAAGTTAGAGAAAATAGAGTAAAAAATAACTTTATTAGAAATTTTAGTAAGAATTTAAGCATATTACATATTATGAAAGAAGGAATGCAATGGAATGCTGAAAAACTGCTATTTACAATTCTGGAAAATACCCAGAAATCTTGTAAACACTGATTCCAGATGTCAAATATAGTTTTAATGAGTTCTAGCTTATCATTACTTCAGGTTTGCTCTTCTTGCAGTTGTATCTTCAAAATACAATATATCTAAAAATGTGACAGCTCCTAAACTTTTTAAATTGATAAGACCATTTTCTTTTCTACATGAGTGCAAAGTTTATAATTTTTTAGATTTGTAAGCATCACGAACAATTCAAAAAAATTTTTCATTTCTATACTATCTTTTCCTTCCAATCATATTTTTATACAATCTGCTTTCAAAATTTACTCATTTAATTTTAGTACTTAAACATAACAAAAGATAAAAGAGTACTGTCACACATTCTTTTATCAAAATCGGGTGGTCTAGGTTCTTGTTGCAAAATATTGCATGAGCAAGTTCTTCTTGCATACCTAACTGGATGAGAGTACTGTATTTCTTTTCCATCCTCAGAAATATATTGTCAATTCATTGATTCTTGAGTCAGCAAAATTCATTTAGGATATTAACATTTGAAGACTCATAATCTGACTTTTTGCTTATAAAATCAATTTCACCATTATCATTACAGGGTCACTGTGTGTCTTTTTACATTCATCTTTAGATTCATCTAATAACTGAAATGTCTTTCTCTGTCAGTTTCTTTATCTTTGTCATTATAGGAGAAAATGAAAAATTCTAAATTCTCAATCTATGTTCCATAAATGTAATAATAATGAAGATTACAAAACTTCTTCTTGAAAAATAATATAGTATGTTGGAAGGTACTTCTCCATGGCATTCCTACACATCTTGTGATAGTTTAGAAAATAAAGACAGTGTCTCCATCTGGGGCAAAGACTGGGTAGGATTTCTTGTCACTCTTTTTATGAGATTGGTGGTTACATAAGCTCAAGATTCCACTCAGCTATAATACACATTTGCTACATGTGCAACACCTACCTGAACCCATCTCCACACTGCCCCTGTGGCACTTGTGAGACAAAGGTAATCAATACAAACATGTAGCTCATGGGGCCTGCTATGATATGCGTGATACTACACTTTCACTTTCTCATGAAAGTGTAGCAGGCTAACTTATTAACTTATAAGTAGGGTAAAATCTCAGACTATTCAGTTCTTCATATACTTTAGACAACACAATACGAAAATTGAAGTAATTATGCAATAATAATAATTTAGTTTATGTATTGCAATGTTCTATATGATTTATTATTCATTTTCATATTATTTTAGTCTTTTCTAACATAGTTCAAAACAATGGAGGGGTAACAATAATTTCTAGGATGATAAAACAGGAAAATGTTTTGAGACAATAATACCAAGATTCATTATGTATCTTAGATTTATAACAGGGTTCAATAGACTCGTAAGACAGAATGAGTTGTTTTCTATTTTAAAAAGGAGGAAAATTTCTCTCTATTCTTTGGAAGATCTTTAAAAAATTATAAAAGTAAAAAAAAAAATCAATGCTTACCAAAAAATATTCAGAAACCAAGACTGATGGTATACTGAGAATTAAACCACCCTGAAAAGCTCTTTGCCTTTTATCATCCCCTCTCAGAATCCTCTTTATCCTTTTATTGCCAAATTTCTCCTCCCTGGGAGCCTTCCTAAGCCACTTCTGTTGGGTCTGCTATGAAGTCTGAGAGTTCATGAAATACTTATCCTACGTGGCCTTGCAAGAGAAGCCATGTTTCACATTCAGTCCTTTGCTTGAAGTAGTTACTTGTCATATATTGAATGGAGAAATAATAAAAGGTAATGAGTGTAATGTTACAGAGATTATCACAAAAATAGGAAGAGGAGAAATGAGAAGAGAGAGATGAGGGAGGCAGGTAGTCCATATAATCTAAGTCGATATTAGTCAATTTGCTTTTTCCAATACAGTATTGACTTACAAAACAACTTATTTATTTTGTAACCATTCATATAGTTTTCAAAGATGCTGTTTTTGGAAACTAGCCAATTTGTTAAAATCAGAGAATTAGTAATTTGCTGAATTCATGACTGGGCAATATGTCATCAAAATTAGGTCTGATAAATTTAAATTTTAGCAGGATGCTAAAATTAAGCACCTTTGATTCTTGGAAAGTTAAGGAAAATGTCTGAGAAAGAAGCTTACAACTATTGTTTTGACAGATTGGAAAAAAGAAATACTGGGGACAGAGTACATGACTATATAAGTCGAAAAGGCATGAAATTAATTCAGTGGAAATGAACAGAATTAAATTAAATAGACATGAAAACAGAGTAACACCAAGCTCTTGGGGATGGACAGTCTTAAAGGACATACCGCAGATGGCCCAAACCAGTGATTCTCAACCATGACTTCACATTAGACTCACCTCAGAACCTTTAAAAACTACTGGGATTTAGCCCCAAACAACTGAATCTAGGGGTGGGAGCATGCTGAACTAAAATTATTAGGATTATTAAATAAGAACTGTGAATCTAAATTTCTCAGAGCCTATATCTGAAACAATCGTATTGAATTTTGGAGGTAAATTTTGTATATAACATAGAATGCCAAGTCACATAAGCAGCATGGCAAAAGTAGGACCAAAATTCAATTGTCTTGAGTAATGAACCCAAACTTTTCAGTCCATATACAGCTCCTTTGACTGGTGAAGGTGAGGGGTATTTTTAAAAATTAGAAAAATACTTTACCAATCACTATCTCATGTAATCTTTTCACCAAACCTCTGTGACAAGCAGGACAAGTACAGGGCCCATTTCATAAATAAAAGAAATTTGGCTCAGAGAGGTTAAGTGAGTTGTGTATGCAAAAGAACCAGGATTCACAACCAGGTCTTTTAATGCCCAGTCCACCAAATCCTAACCGTTCTCTAAAAAATCTGGAGATCACCTGGTTTTTGCCTTACCCTCTCTCTCAACTCCTACATGTCTGGGAACAAATACACTCTTCTTCAAGAAAAAACTATTGCCTAATCTCTAATGAAGAGTTCTAAGGTATTACAGAACAAAACAAGTTCTGAGTTAGAAATGACAAGAATAAAGAAGAAAACAGGAAGCTCTCTGAAAAGATGGAAATGGAGTATTTCCAAATGTTTTAAAGTCAGTGAATCCAAATTTAATGTGCTTATCTGGTTATATGATGACAATGAAACAAACAAGTCAAAGATGTGTTCCATTGGCTTTTGCCATCAATACAGGGAGAGAGTGAGATGCTAGTAGAGAAATATATTGAAGAAACTCTAGAAGATCATTTATAGAAGAACAGCTATACAAAATAATTGAGAACAGAGCCTACAGAGAATAATGAGAGAAAGGCTATTTGATGGTTTGGCCTTTTGCTCTTTGATGTTTAAATATAATGTAATTGGGGACAATGATAGGGTGAGATCGTTCGCTAATGTTAAATAATTAACAGACTATTTGAATATTTATATTAATAGCACTAATAGTGACAATTTATATTCTCTCTAGCCTTTCATCTGAGATCAAAGTTTATTAAAAGCCCTAAACAAACCTTATAAACACTTGTGTAAGTGGAATTAGAGCTGGTATGCAGATGCACAAAGTAAAAAAAGATCAACTGAAGCTTTTAACATTACTGAGCAAGCTCAAGACAAACTGGTAATGCGATCTAGGGGCACGCCAACTCTTCAGCATTCAAAAGGAAGAAAACTAGATCAAAGTTGTTTTATGAAACTTTATTTACCAATAAATTGAGGGCATATTCTGACAATTCTAAATAGTGTCCAAGAGTGTCAGTGTCCTGTTTATGAGTCTACTTTTTGTCCCATTCGATGTAAATATGGCATCTGGTTGTTAATTTTCTTTCTCTTCACTTTGCATCATTCACTAGACACTTGGAAAGTGTTCCTGACTCATGTCTTCATTACTCCTACCAGTCGCAAGTGGACTATGTGGAATGGGAAGAACACTGTGTCACAAATGAGAACACTTCAATTCTAGTCTGAGTTTTGCCATACTTGGCAATTCAAAAACTCCTCTGGCTTCCAGCTTCTCACCTATAGGGTAAAGGATTTTGACAAGACTCTCTGAGACGTCTTTAAATTGTAACATTACCTAAAATGTGAGATCCGTGGCAGCAGAGATTTAATCTGCTATATGCTCTAGGACACTTTTGAGACATGGTAGGGATTCAACAAGCATCTGTTATATAACATTATATGATCACATCAGGGCAAAGTGATAGCAACTGTTGGCAGGGCAGAAATTTTGTGAAGATCAGATATTTAATTCCCACCAGACTAATCTGTAGCCTGGTCTATCTTGATCATTAAAAAAAATAAGAAAATAAAATGTAGTGAGTTTAAACAACTTGTCTAGGGTCATGTGCCTAGCTATGATGGAGATATGACTAAAACCTAGCTTTTCTGACTCTTGATCAGATACTATTTTAATCATATCACCATCTTTTAAATGAGGCATATAATAATTTTCAGCTGAAAATTGTATGTAATTGGTTAAAATTAGATGTACAAAATGAAAATTGCCCACATCAGCTTTTTATTTAAGCTACTTTAAAAATATGTATAACATATACCATTCCCACTAACTATATATAAAAATACAAATGTTTTGCTCCATAGTTAAGATCTTAAAAAACAACTTAATATACCATTACTCTGAGATTTCATCCAGATATGCTCTCTTAAAGTGGACAGAATGTGTTTCTTATAAGTATTACATTTTTCAGAAAGATACTTTCACTGTTTTGTAATATACACTCATATTATCTTCACAATATAAAGAGTTTTTATCCAGAGAATGCACTGTTGTTGATATCATTTAGAATAGGACTATAAAACACATTATTATCAAGGCAGTTAGGCAGGCAGTATGACTACTTATCAGCATCAAATAAGAAGCTGTCAGTCTAACCTCCACTCACTGAGCAACTCAATAATCCTAAATTCATCTGCTGGGGAAACTGCATTCATTATGTAATTTCTCAGTGATACTTTCCCTGTGTCACTAAGTTTATGAAAAATTTGATAGGGCTGTAAGAAACCACTTTTGCAGGCTAAAGTAAGTCTTACATTTTTTTTTCTAATTTGTTATCACCTTTTGCTACAAGGTTGCAACTCTGAATAAAGAGCCTACTGGTTTTAGTAGGATTTTCTTCATTTGACAATAAACAGTGATGTTTTAGAAAATTAACCCTTTGAAGATGACCCCATTATTGGAAAACACACATATTTTAATACTGTCTAACACAAAATACAGGCTCTGTGTTTTGGGACAAGGTGGCGAAAGGAGAATGTCTAGATTGTCGCAACCAAGATCCCTCATGAGAGATTCATGAGGATATTTCCGTTTGCCCTCGATGCGAATATACAGAAGGTAGACTAACATTAGAGCAGTGGGAAACTTGGCAGAACGGGCAGGACAGGGTTTGTGCAAAACCTTTTTCCGGTTTCAGTTTGAATGGGTTCCCAGGAAGTGTCAAGTTTGAACAAATCCAAAATTTTACAATGTAGCTCAGCCAAAGCTGCTGAGATTCACCTGATTCTGGGTCAAAACTGTACAGAGCACACTGCGTTTTATTTGGAGTGAAGCCAATGTGACTGAACCTTTCAGGCAATCTCAATGAGAGGCTCATAGTCTTGGCAAAACCAAAAATGAACCTAATGTGATCTTTGGTTTGAAACAGTAAGTTCTGGCTTTATAAAGAGATAAAGGCAAGTTTTACTTAGCTTCAAGATTCTTACAAACACTGAGAAGAGGCATTGCAAATAATTAACAGTTATTTGGCCAGATTTACATACTCAAGGCAGTTATTTCCTGAGTTTAACCAGGACACTGGACTAAGTACATTAACTCATGTACTCCCAAGCAGAATTTGGTATCCTAACAAAGAATAATGGTCCCTCTTCAATAACTTAGGTGCCTGTGGAATAAACTAGACATGTAGTAGGATGAAGAACAATTACTACTTACATCTAGGGTAGGAAGGAAAGCAAATTAAAAATAAAAATTCCAACAGCCATTGAGTATTCCAACAGCAGACATGTTAAGTAAGAGTATATAGTGTTACTTAGTAATTTCCATAGAGATGTACTGGCATATTCCTGTCCCCTTGGACACCAAGATAACTGGTGCGTGCAGTTCAAACCTGTTACCAATATTAGCTAAATGAACCCTTTAGAGATGTGTTAAAGGCTCTAATACATTTTTTTTAAAAAAATCATATTTCTAAAAGTTTTCTAATGTTTTGTAGTTTTTCTCAATACAGGCAAATTTATGCATGTTTTCTCCATATAGCTACAGGTTAGCATTGATCCTATAAGTAATATTATCTCTGTAAGTAAACACTGGAAATAAGGGAGATTAAATTGTTTTAAGCAACTGTGTTTGAGAAGCTGAACAGTGAGAAATTGCAACTACATAATTATATATTTGCTCTACATCAGTGGTTTTTTAAATTGAGTAGACATTCCTTAAATAATTTTTTTAGCTATATATCTCCCTTGACCCTCTCCCCCTGCCACTCACACACATTTTTAAGTTGTCTAAATGTTTTCATCATGAAGTTAGGTAGTTGCAAAGGATGAAATTTCTGGAATATTATAAATATTGACATTTTCAAATAAAACTCTTATATTACTCATCTAAACTTACCTAGCGAACTTTAAATACTTCAGTAATTTATTACCACAATCTATTGATTTATGAAATAACTACATAAGATCCTCTTTAAAAAAAGAAACTTTATATTGTTCTTTTTCTTTTAAAATTTATTTCCAATCTTTTCCCTTCAGAAATTTTATACTAGTAGAGAATATATTTATGCTTGCAAATCTTTTTATTGGTTATCCTATTATACTTCATCCTTCTCTGTAAAAAAAAAAAGTGTATATATGGAGAAAAACTGATTTTTCAAACTCCCTATAATGATAATACTCTGTAATACTTTTTGTGTGTGTGAAATGAATTCTAATTACAATTAATATTAGGCAAATAAAAAATTTTGAGAGAAAATATTAAAGGTAAAATTTTTTTTAAAACCCCAAATCTTCCAAAAGTATATCTCTGAATGAGATGGATATAGCTTTCTCTTCTCCTGCAGTCAATTATCTCATGTATCCATGGGAAAATGCTCATTTTTGTTTGAATAAGACAGGGTTCCATTTAATTTCTATTTTTTGTTTCTACAGATTTAATCACTGATATATCTTGTTCATGTAAAAACGTACACAAGAATAAAAATAGTTTTGTTATAACAATATCACTCAATTTCTTGAATGTCTTTCTACTTTTATGGCAAAGAATGCATAGTGATGTCACCAAAGATTAATTTTAATAACCTATCAGCTCAGTTAGGTTCTCCCTTCAATTCTGTTGAAAGCAAAGAATTATAAACCACTTGATTTGCCAATGTAGTTATTAAAGCCATTCACTTTGTTTCTGGAAAGTATACCGAAACGACTTTCTTTACAAGACCTGTCAAGTTACTACAACTGTTCTTTCACCTAGAGGCATTTCACTGAACTTGACATATGCAAGGAGGATTGGGGAAAATAAAAATCTTGTTAATTTAATACCATTCTATTAGTATAAAAATTTTATTAAATTTATTTTATCTTTATGTTTTTGTTTGTTTGTTTGTTTGTTTTTTACCAGACCTTAGAGCTGCAGGTTGGCAAAGCCAGCCCTCACTGTCAAACCAACCTGCTAAATTTGGCTTTGTTTCTGGTGGAGAAATGTCTGACTTCATTTTTCAATTCTATGAAATGCATTGATGTGTCCTTGTGACAACTGTCTCACTTTTGAATTACAATTCCAAGATAGACAAATAGGTAAGGCATGGGGCCTGGCCAGAATTCATCACCTGGAAGAAATGAAATTCTGCTGCTTTCAATTATTTCTTTCTAACACTTCCTTGTTTTATTTTCTGGGGCTAAACATTCTCTGATTATAATAGGGTTGTAGAAGAGGTTAGGTCATTAAATAAAATTGTCATTTCTCCCCCCTCAACACCAATTAACAATCCATATCAATTTTAGGATATCCCATTCCTAACATCCCATATAATCTAATACAATTCTTTGTTCTTCTCAAATATATATGTATGACTAAGGACAAGAAGTCTTACCTTTGTGACTTGATTAAAGGAGACATAAAGGCCTCCAAATCTTAAATTGCTTTTTATTTTGCTCCCTGAAGTGCCTGGGGGAATTTGCCAACCTGGGACCCAGGACAAGTGAGAAGTGGGCCTTTCTTTTGTAAAGTGGGAGCCCATCATGTGAGGTAACATGGACTCTTTAAGTAGAGCCATTTTAGGAGAAAGTGCATGTAGAAGCTAAGAATATAAAAATTGATTCTCTTAAAATGATTTGTGTCTGAATACCACTTGGAAGACCTTTGCATACTCCTGGGAGTAGCTGTTCCAGTTAGAAGACCATGCTCTAGCTCACTGCTGTCTTTGAACGTTACCGTCAGCGACAGCATTAATCATTTTGTTGTAAAATTTTTCAAAGTTTTGCTAACATGTTCCAATTTTTTTCCTTTTGTTTTTGGTGAAATATATCATAGACACAAAAGAGTATATAAAATATGTATGTACAGGTTAAAGAAAATGACAATTCTTTGTGGTTTTAATTAGCATTTCCCCGATTACTAATGAAGCTGAATATATTCTCATATTTCTACTTTAACTGAAATGCTTGCTTATGTCCCTTTCCTTCCTATCTCCCTTCTTTTCTTCCTTCCTTCCTTCCATCCTTCCTTCCTTCCTTCCTTCCTTCTTTCCTTCCTTCCTTCCTTCCTTCCTTCCTTCCTTCCTTCCTTCCTTCCTTCCTTCCTTCCTTCCTTTTCTCCCCTTTCCTTTTTTCATTAGGAAATTTGGGTTATTCAACTGTTACTAATCGCTTTGTAGAAGTAACTTGATTTAAATATAAATTGATTTGGATACAAATTGCTAGTTACATCTTCTGCTATAAATAAATTCTAAGTGTGAATTTTCATTCATTTTATGGTTCTCTTTTGATTTACAGAAGTTCTTAATTTTAATGTGGTCACATCAATCATTTCCTTTATTATCTGTTTTCAGTGACTTTCCCATTCCCATCCCCCCTAAAGCCCTCAATGTCCTAAGGCCATGAAGATATTAAACTATACTTTGTTTTAGAGTTTTATGGTTCTGTCATTCACATTTAGGCTTTCATTCATTTAATTCATGAGAAAAGAGTTCAATCTCATTTCTTTAATACCATCTAATGAAAAGTCCATCTTTACTCTCTTGATAGGTAATGCCAATTTTATCAAACATCAAGTTTCCATATATCCCTGTGCCAAGATTACACTATCTTAATTTCTATAGCTTTAATAAAGGTTGGAATATGTTAGGAAAATGCCCCCACCTTATCCTTATTCACAAGTGTCTTGGCTATTCCAGAGTGTCTTCTCTTTAAAGGACTTTTGTTGTTGTTGCTGTTAGATTTTTTTCCTAAATACTTTGTAATTTTTGTTACTTTTGTATTGATATACTTTTAATTACATTTTCCCAGTGCTAATGTTAAAGTCAGAAATGGACTTTCACATACTGGTTTTTATCAAATAAACTTAAGCTCTTTATTTTTCATAATTTAACTCTAAATTCCTAGAGTTTATATTTATATTTATATATATATATATATATATATATATATATATATATATATATATATTACATATATTACACATGTCTATAAATAACATTATTTGCAAATAATGATAGTTTTATTGCAAATAATGATAGTTTTACTGCCCTGGCTAGGACCACCTGCACAGTGTCTAATAGAGGTTGTGGGATGGGGCATCCTTTGCTTGTTCCTGGTCTGAAAGAAGGACTTTCAAACACGAAGGTGGTTTGCCATATTTTTTTTCACAAGATTTTTTTATCAGATTAAAGATAGTTCCCTTCTATTTTTAGTTTGCTAAAAGGTTTATGATGACCATGGGAATAAATGCTTCTTATTCATCTATTGAGACCTTATTAAATTTATTTCTCCTTAATATATTGCTATGGTGAATTATATTGGTTGATTTTCTAATATTAAAGCAACTCTGAATTCCTGGAATAAACTCAATTTGTTCATGATGAATTATCCTTTTTATACATTCCTGGATTTTGCTAATATTTTGTGTATAACATTTTTGCATCCAAGTTAATGTGTGAGAAGTCTCTTAATTTCCCTAATTTATACTTTCTATGTCTGGTTTTGTCTCGAAGGTTATGCCAACTCATAATGAGTTGGGTATGTTTCCTCTTTTTCTAGTTTCTGAAAGGGTTTTTGTAAAATAAAAATGATCTGTTCCTAAAACATGTGGTAGAATTTATAAAATTATTTGGGCTTGGTGGCCCTTTCTGAAGAAAATTTTAATTGACAAAAAATTGTTGATGAAACTTTTTATTATATTCTAAAATTTAGTTATGATACTTTTCATGTTATTTCTTCATACTTCTGGCAAATTATATTTTTCTAGAAATTTATTTATTAATTTTAATTTTAAGAGAAATGTATAATTGCAAAATTATTCATAATACCTTATATGTGGTTAAGTTCTCCAACGGATAGTTATGTACTCTTTATCATTCATAATATTGTTCACTTGTACCTTCTCTCTTTTTTTCTTCATCAGTCATGTTGAACATTAGCTTTTTTTATTCTTCTTTTTAAAATACCAATTTTATTTTATTGGACCTATCTATTGCATGTTCATTTTCTATTCATTAATTTATAGCATTGTCTTTATTTTTTCCTTTTTCTTTTTTTTTTAGGTTTATTTGTGCCATCCTTTTAATGTCCTATAATGGGTGATAAACTCATTAATTTTTATCCCTCTTTTCTAATATAAGCATGTAATCACATAAGTTTCCCCAGGACCACTTTTGCTAGCTGTATCACACACATTTTAACGCATAATATTTTTATCATTTGGTTCTACATATTTTATAATTTCCACTATAATTTATTTTTTGATTTTGGGTTGTTTCAAAATTTATTTGAAAATTTCTGAAAGTCTATGGCTTGTCTGATTCTCCTTTTGAATCCTAGAGCTAATTATAATCATGCCACTAAATACTGGCCCAAGGAAATAAACAAAAATGATATATGCAACTTCTAGTTTCCACTAAAGGGTAATTACATGCTCTTTCTTTCATCTAGTTACAAATCAGACATAAGGGCTGGAGGTCGAACATACAGGTTTCTTGGATCAAGAGGGAGAAGCAATATATTGAGGATGGTGGAGCAAAAAGACAAAAATTAATTCTATCTTACTTAACCTACTTGGTTTCTCTGTTAACTAAAGTCACACTTAACTCTAACTAATACAAAGGTATGAGCATCCAAATTACATGGTATTAATGGAAATGAAAATAAAGATTTAAGAGGTGATATTAAAAACTGATATTAAATTTCCAAGCTCAACTGCCTTACTTTTAAACTCCCTAAAATGACTTACTGTGCTGCCCGTATCTCCTCTTCTTCCTTTTCCTCTTGAGAAGTTCACTAATCCCCTTCTCTAATCAAAGGTGTCCACTTTAACCTGCCTTTCTGGCACCAAACTGTCCCAATCTCTCATTTTCCAAGCACATTCCTAAAGTTGAATTATCTCCAACATGCACTTTCCTTATTTCTACTTGTACTTTTCCGTCACTCCCCCATATCCCGCACACAACGACTACATTTGTGTTCCTATACACCATGTTTAGCATGCTGCAACCCCTAATAGATTTAAAACCATTAACTGCTCCCTACTAGCTAAATAGCTGTGCTACACTACCTTTCACCTCCCAACCCTGCAATGCACTTGACAGGGAATGCAAAGTGATCACAGCACTCTTCCAAAAGAGCAGCCAGAATCCTTCCCAACAGAATGTTTCAATTGCCAGGTCTGACCAGTAGGAACTGGCACTCAGGAAAAAACCTATTTGTATCCCTCATGTAAACCATCAAGTCTAAACTCTTTGGTTTGTATTTTAAAACTCCAAAGTGTCTCCTTTTACTATCTCCAAGTGCTATCTCCTAAGAACCTATAAGAAAAAAAAAAGTGAAAGACTTTGAAATGGTACAAAAACTTACTGGGAGTCTTCAACAAAAAACAGGTGTTTGCCTGATACACCCTTCTGGGTATTCTGAATTCTCTGAGAGCTCTGTACCTCTCATGGTCTTTGAGCTATTTATAACTCCATGAGTTGTAGATAAAGTGATAGCAATGCAAAGAAATTTTGTTCACAGACATGCAAATAAATTTTGTCTGGAGGAGGTTCCATTGATTTCCTTCCTCTATTATGGAGGATGCCAGTTTTGCATTTTTTAAATCCATTTCAACAATTTTCAGTGTCTATATGTATGTGTCTTCAAATGTTCCTTTAAGTCAGTCATAACATCGTGTTCATTCTCATTAATCAATGAGTTAAATAAACTCATTTGTCATGAGTTCATTTTATATTTGCATGAGTTGTGATTTCATGATTTTACCCTTTAAAAAAATATTTTTTAACAAATTGTTTGTTCATTACTACCTTTGAAGTTTGATTACATCCTCAATACGGAATGCCTTCTCTGGCTCTTTCTACCTGACATTCTAATTTTTTACATTTTAGAGATGAATCTAATCATCTAAAACTAACCTAATCATGTCCTCGAACTACAAAATCTATAACTTTCCATATGAATTTATTTTACAATTATTTTTCTTCTTAATAGCTCCTGTAAAATGCATGACCTGTTTCATTCAGATAACCATATTTTATTTTATATCATTAATTTATTTATATGTAAGTAACTTCTCAGTTAAAGTATAAGTTTCTTAAGAGAGCTGATAACAATTTTTTTTTTTCTCCTCTTCAGTGTCAGTATACTGCCTTATATAGTGCCCAATAATCCACTGCTGAGACCTATGGCCCATGAAGTGGGGCTCTCAATCAAGATTTTTTTTCAGGTAATCTCTTAGCTTTATTTGGAGGAGTTAACCTACTATATTTTGGCAAAAAGTGGTTTCTTCTTAGAAAACTTCACACTTAACTTTAATGAAGATTATTAGAGCTCTGTCAAACATCAAATAAAGTGTAGTACTGATCAGAAAGGAAAAAATGAATAATATGCTTCTGGGGCAATTTTTCTTTCTCAACTATTGGACAGGTACTATGCCTACCTATATTCCCAAGAGTTCTGTGTGAAGGTCAGATATGTTCAGTTCAACACTCATTATTTCACTCTACAATGCTTATTGATCATCCACTATTTTTCATGAATTTTTGACAAGCCCTGGGGATGCATTTGTAAGTAAAATATAATTTCTAATCCAAGAAGCTTACCTGCTAGTGAAGGAGGAAAGGGAAAAGTTGAGGGTGAGTAGGAAAAATGGACACATGATTATGACCTAAACATATAGAAAATTTGTGATACTGCTCATTATAATGAAAAGATCATCTTATTTTCAGGTATTAGAACTAACAAACTTTAAAAATCCATCTATACTCCTAATGGAACAATGAAATTTCAAACTTTTGCAGATTGATATTACCATAATATATACCCTACATTCAATGCCTTATGTATCCTTAATACTGACCCAACCAAATTGAGACCACCAGTACTTTACTATGGTTTAAGTGCTGGGCTGTGAGAGAATAATAAATGATCATGAGATTGCTTTCAGCATATCTGATTTTATGAACTATAAAACACTTTACCAGTTAAAGAGTCTACCAAGTGCATTTAATCTGCTCCTTACAATAACACCATATGAAATCGAAGGACTTCATTTTGAGCATTAACATTATGACTGAGCATTTTCATTTTTACGGTTTCACTTAATTACTTCAAATTAAAAACATCTTGAGAAAACTCCACTGTAAAAAACTTAGTCCATTTAATCAATTTTATTTTTCTCATGATGACTTTTATTTTTACCTTTATTCCTAAAGGAACACTTAGAATAAGGCATTTAGGATTCTATTACATAGTACTTTTAGTAAATAAATTAAATAAATAAAAAAAGGTTAGAAATACTAATAAATTATTGACATAATTTTTAGCTTTGCATGGCAT
This sequence comes from Macroglossus sobrinus, assembly GCA_004027375.1. Taxonomy (NCBI): domain Eukaryota; kingdom Metazoa; phylum Chordata; class Mammalia; order Chiroptera; family Pteropodidae; genus Macroglossus; species Macroglossus sobrinus. The sequence goes on along the minus strand of PVKZ01000818.1, from coordinate 141,962 downwards.
ATTGGTAAAACTAAAAAGTTTAAGAAATAATAAGTAATCACATAATGATAATGATAACCTAAATTTGTTTGGTCCTAAATATTTTCACATATATTTCTTCTCAATTCCCACAACTTGATAAAACAAGTTTCATTATAATCATTTTTATAGATGAAGGAATCAAGAAACAAGTGATTTGCTAAATGTTGTATAAGTGGCATTTTGTATGATGAAAAGTACTCGCACTCAAAATTTCTGTTTTTGTTCAAACTTTTAGAAAGAGCATTTAATTCACAAGCCAAATCCTGTTGGCAAGACACTCCCTAAGGTTAAGTAAAATATATGTGGAAGAACACTAACATTTTATTCACCTACAATGTCATCATACTGAAACTGAGAAGGTCAGTGTACTTTCCAAATGGCCCAGTTAAATCTAAGGAATAGATTATTTACCCACTAGGATCTGGACACTGTCAATCAAAATCACTGGTTTACACAGGACTAAATTGTGCTCTGTTAGCATCTTTCCATTCCTCACATGCACAAGATAAATATTTTATTTTTCATTAGCCTTATTGTTTAAAGGTTTCTCATGTTTCCCTGTTCATTAAAAACATAAAAAGATAAAATAAAAATCACCACTATTCCCAAGCCACTCTTAATATTTTGTGTGCTTTCTTAAAGGCTTTTTTAACAGAAAATATGCATATTCAATATTTACATCATATTCTCTACTATAACTTTATACACTATCCTCCTCCCTACCATGTAATAGCATAGCAATATTTACTTTTTGAAAACACGACTTTTTATGGCTGAAAAATATTTCATCATAAGGTGGTACCATAATTTATTTTACTGTCCTTCCAATTCACATGTTTTTATTACAAAAATATTATGTATAAAGTAATACAACCATGCTTTATAAAATGAAAACTAGAGAAATAAAGTCACAGCCCTAGTTTTTGTCTAATAAGTCACTTTTATGAATTTTGCTCATATTCTTTGATTCTTTTTTCATATGCCTATTATTATATGTCATCATTGACGTACACATGATTTTATATTTTGAATTTGTTTCCATTTAAGATTATAAGTCTTTTCCATAACCATTTTCGCATGTTGGGTGGAAAATCCACACTTCATCTAACTGTTACTTTAATGTCAAATGATAAGTTGTCTCCCATTTTTATTCTAAAATCATTTAAAATAAAGCATTTTGCAATAAATATTGTAAGCATATAGTGTACATTTGTGCACTTTAAAAAATGTTATTTCTTAATACAAGATTCTTGCTAGTAAGATTATTGAAAAAAATGGCTGACCAGTCTTTATCATTTTTTGGTTAATAGTGAAAAAGTTATGTAAAAACATATTAATGCTGAATATCTAGACATCAAAATATAAATAGCATCCTGATCTGCTTCTTATCAACCCATTCTTTTAGTGATTGAGAAATAACAGAAATGAATATATAGGGTATTGATTACATTTAAACTAATTACATTTTCCATAAATTAGTACATCTTGGTATCATCCTTCTAAAGAGAGTAGTACCACTTAAATATGCACTTTTTATTTCTAATTTTCTAATTTCATTTTAAAAGTTGGTATCCACTTACCTTTCATGTACAGTTAAGCTTATTTTCCCCCCTTGATACTTGGATGTGTTTTTAAAAATGCCTTCTTGAACTGCTTCCTTTGGGGAGTGCTTGAAATTCACAACAGGACACAGCAGGAATTATGATAGGAAAAAGAAATGCCCCAACTTACCGTTTCTAACACATTTACTCGGTCCTGCAAATAAAGCATAATATATAATTATAAAAACAAAGCTATTAAAATTATTTCAACTTTACTTAATTTTCAGATTTTCTATTTATTCTCTATCAGTAATAATTTATTTTTAAAATGTAAAAAATGAAAGCAACTATTCAGGATTATTTCTACAACAGAATTAGTCATGAAAGGATCAGTATGCCTTTTCTCATCTCCACTATTAGTATTACAAGGTTTAATTTAGCAGTAAATACCCTAAGTTCAGATATAAATATTAAATGGAATAGATTTGACCACTTTGGCATTGGTAAAATTATTTATCTATTTAAGGACATGTAATATTAAATACATTTGAATATATGAACCACAACTAGACAACAGTAATGATATAAAAAAGGAATTAAGCATATATACAAGCTTGCAATTATGCACACAGTACACAGTGTGTGTGATCTCTTGGGAAGGTAAAGTTCAGACATAAGAACACTTCATAAATTAAAACTGATAAGTAAATTGTTAATTAAAACAAGGCAGGAAAAATAATGAGAAAGATGTCATATGCAGGAAATCCTGACCCAGATGGACTTCATAGAAATATTGGTTTTAAAAAGGGTTATTGACAATATCACTTAAAAAGTTAAATGGTTAAGAAAATAATTGCATTTTCAATCCAATGGTGTATTCTCAGAGCTGAAAGTTATATACAGAGAGTTTATACCAAATTAAAAAAAAAAAAGGCTGAATTTGAGAGGGAAGAGAGTATGAAGATTTAAGAAAGTGGAAAGCCAGCCTTTTTAGGATGATCAAGGCCAATTTTCTTTCTTTTCTCTAATTTTAAGCAGTTAGAGGAGATATATAAAATCGGGATTTCTTTTGTTAATCAATAAGAGGAAAAGCGAGGGAAATGGTACAGAGAGTCACTGAGCTCAGGTTTCCTGTAACCCTATAGAGACTACCACGGACCCATGACACTTAGGAGTAGACAGAACTTGGCCCTCACCTCCATTCCCCCAGCCGCACCTAACACAACTCCCAGTCTTGTCTTTGAGGACTTCTGCAACTCAACCTCCAACCCTCCAACTAAAAACTGAGTTGAATACTTTTACCCTTTAAACATTCAGCTGTGTGGGCATGAGTTAAATGAATAAATTATGCAAAATCAGCCTAAGGCATATGGTTTTTAGCAGTATAACCTAATTACATTTTGTTGACGTACTTGAGAGAACCTCACCCTCACACCCATAAGTGTCATAAAATAACTGCTGGTGACTTGTGTACTGTCACGTATGAATGCTTCATAATGAATGCATATAATGCCTCAAGTGGACTTTGATCTGTTGTTACCAGCATCTTACTCAGTGTATCTGGGACAAAACCATTCAGCAATGCTTTATCATCCTTTGCAGACAGAACAGAACCCCATTAGATGCCTTATAGAGACAGAAACAGCCTTTGGGCAATATCAGATTTATATGAAGATATAAGTATTTCTCCAGAACCATGAGAAATAAATGTTTGTTGCTTAAACCACCTAGTCCATGGTAATTTGTTATAGCAGTCCGAGCTAAGACGTGCTGTCTAGAAGACATTGAACACGAATGGTGAAAAAAATCTCCATTTTGTTAAAGCATAAAGATCAATAAATATTCTATTTTGATGTAATTTACTTGTCTATAACCTACTTCATTCCAAAATGATACTGAGACAGCTTTCCATGAAAAATATGCATGGTCAGAAAATGAAAAAATTCAAGAAATGGAAAAATTCAGTTCATTAATCTAAATTTAAATAATTCAATTTACCAATCAACAAGAGCTAATAGGGCACCAGCCATTGCTGCTAGTTAATGAGTTTGTCTAAATTGTAGTTTTTTTGGTCTTAATTTTAAGACTATAAGTACAAAGAACTGACTCTTAGTCTTTATGAACTTATTAACTTGCTTTTAAAATCTAAGAAATGTATTTTGAAATTTAAATGGTTGTAATTGACTTCTTTTTTGGCAGACATGATAGTTATCATAATTCTGTATATAAAAGAATTAGGCTACTGCAAATACTTTTTCTCAAACAAAATATTTGCATACTCCCTCTCCTGTTCTTATTATTAAAATAGAGGTAATTTAAGACAATATTGTGGCACTGATAGAGCCTATGAAAAAGAAATGCCAGTATATGTCCTAGAGTGAGCATATAAGTATACCAAAACAAATTAAATCCTTAACCTTTCTCACTCTTACGAGAACTGCAGTGTTTTGTTGTAGTTTAATCTCTTCCAGCTCAACCAACAGTTTGGACAGTCTCTCTCTCCCCACTGCCCCATCACAACAACCCACCACCAAGCTTAGATCCTGAAAAAAGGAATTGTTCGGACATTAAAAAGGGGCTTAGGAGGTGGGAGCAGTCGAGAGGAAAAACAGCCTCCAAAAGTAATGAAAATACTCTCACTACAATCATGCTATTTCAGGTGGTTTTAATAAATCAATGGTTCTTATTTTTGTAGTCATGGATTTTGAGAGTCTGCTGAAACTTGACCCTCTTCCCAGGAAAATGTACATTATCCACCACACACACATAATTCTGCATATACTTGTAGGGGAACTGCAGGCTCTCTGAGGCAACCCATAGGACTTCAAGTCCTTTTACTCTAAATAAAAACACCAGGAATAAGATTGAAGAATATTACACAAATAATTTATTTTATTAAACCAAATATATGCATTTCCCCTATATGACCTTTTTCTAGAAAAATAACACCAAAAACAAGAAAAGAAACAATTGGGAGTGGACAGTTAAACAAAAATCAAAGGAAGAATTTCCTTCAAGTATTTTGAAGAAGAAAAGTTCCTGGGGAAAGTAACCTGTTTTGTTGCTATTGTTTTCTTGTGATTGGATAGTCTCTTTTCTGCAATTCTTTGATTCTAAGGAGGGGAAAGTCTAAGAAACACCTAAAATGGCAACAATTATTTTAATGTCTTCTCTTAAAGACTGTACATGTCATCACTGCATAGTCATTGAGTTACAGTGGAGACTGCTTAGCAGTTCTTACCAATGTAAACATTACATACTAATTCCTAAGTGAAAATAATGCAGCTAGACATGTATTAATTCATTCTGGGTTTGACAGATCAAGAAGAGAGAGTTAAATTTTCGAGGAGGCCTATAGCATATGTACTATAAAAATTTGTATTTTATTATAAAAACAGTCATGGGGATATAAAATACAGCATAGGGAATATAGTTAATAATATTGTAATAATTATGTATGGTGTCAGATGGATACAAGAGTTATCAGGAGGATCACCTCATAAGTTATATAAATGTCTAAGGACTATATTATACACCTGAAACTAATATAGTATTGTATGTTAACTGAAATTGAAAAAAAATTTAATTAAAAAAATATGTATTTTAACTTTGTATGATGAGGTTAACAACCTGCCTTGAGCTATATATATTCCCTTGTTAGTTGGTGTACACTAGAATTTATGAATGAACCATGGCAAATTCATTAGCATCACTGGAGATGGACAAAAATTTGTAGGCTAAGTTAGGAAATTAATACTGCAATGGATCTTTAGTATCTGAATTCCTGGTCATTAACAGTTTATTTGATGCAGCTGAGCCAGTCAGTTAGCCACTGATTCATCCATTCCATCTAAGTAATGAATTAGAGGCGTTATAGGTATACATAATCAGAGTTCTTTTACCTTTGGTAAGTATAGTTGAACAAGTCTAGTGACTATTTTATCAGAATAATGCAGCATTTTTCAGTGCTTTAAATATGTCCATTAGCATATGAAAAAGCACACTACTGGCATAAAAATATAACAAGAATCTCTATCCTTCCAAGTCTAAGAAGCTTTAAGAGTATAGATAATTTTGGAAACTTCTCTGGGAATGAAGATCTGTGATGGACACATCACTTTCATGAAGAAAAGCCCACAACGGGGACTCGCTCCTATCGCTGTTCTAAAAGCACAGTGTCTCTCTTCTGGAAGAAAAACCCGCTTAGCTTCACCCAGAGACACCACTGCATGGCATTTTTCCTGTCAATGTTAACTCTGTTTAATTAACACTCACACTTTACCTACTGCTTCCTATATAAAGGATATAAAATGAAATGCAAATATGTACTTTTTTCCTTTATGCATTTCTCCAGGGCAATCCATTACACTTAACGAATTGTCAATCATTTTTAATAATTAAAAGAGCTAGAAATAATTTCAAATGTGTTCTTTACCAAGTGTCAAGATATTAAAATGAAACAAAAGGCCTTTATTAACCATCACAATAAAGATCAAAGTTACACATAGTAATTTAAAATAAATGAAAACAAAATAGAGATAAAAATCGCAAACAACTTCAACATTGGAACACCAAAAAAAGCTTTAGAATAGAACATAAGTTGGCTTTGAATATGCCAAATGAATCAATAATCTATACATAAATTGCATTTTATTTATTAAAAATCAGACAAAGCTACTCTATATTTTCAAAAAACTTTAGGATGGGTAGCATTAGACAACTTGCAATGGTTTCTCAATCATCGAGTTTTCAATTTAGCCATCATTAAATACCTGTTAACTCATTTCACTAGTTCCTTATGAGCCTTTTTCAAATAATCCACTTTAGGGTACAAAAGAACAAAGCAAATATTGAAAATAAAACCATAGCAAGACATCAAGATTTTAAGAAATTGTCAATAAACACCCTTCCCCCCGCCCCCTCAACATTTTGACTCATTAAGAAAAGCCAGTTTAAAAGGATGCAACATTTCCTTGCCTAGGAGGAGTACCCAGTAACACTCCTGGTCTGCTTTCCACCCAGAAAGTGGAAAATCAGAAGCAAAAACTATCACAACATTTAAGAACAGAGCCAAAGTGTGTGCTCCACATTTCTGATCTGTTCTCTCATCTACCACCATTACCTTGATGGAGAGCAGAGGCATCCAGCTGCTCTTCTGTAGCTATCTTCTGCTATATAACCCATTTGGAGTTTTGTTTGTTATGAGACACTACTAATCATTATACTTAGATTTGACACTTTAGGGAAGGCTGAGGTTGTACTTACACTGAAGTGGGATATTTGCATGTGTTCATGGGGTGAGGTCTACAAGTGGGGTAGAAGAGAAAGATGAAAAGAAATATATGGAAATGAGGCTCTGTTGGTTTTTCTCAACAGATTTCATGCTGGAAAATACAGCCCAAGAAGTTATGTAAGGGTTTTGCTTAACGTCCCTGTAAACAGTTCCTGTCAACTGTATGAAACTAATTCCAAAAAAATTTTATATTTACCCTTTATATTTCAGACCTCAAAGCAAAACAATGAGGTTTCTTTTCTTCTCGTTTTTTACCTTTAAAATAAAGAACTGCTTTGTACATAGGTGTGTGCCTACAGGAGAAAGCTACAAACCAAATGGAAGACAAAAGACACAGAATTATCTTTCCTCTGGAACTGCTCAATTCCACAGTGAAACTGCTGGTAACAGTTCAGAGAGTGACATTTGAACTGGAAAACAACTAAAAATTATTTGCAGGTAATACAAAGGCAATGATAATGGTTAGGAGCAATGCAAATGACAACCAAATTTCAAAGACTGACCCTCCCACAAGAGAGATGCAGAAACTGGAGTTGAGTAGTAGGGAGAGAAAGCCAACAACCCAGAAACCAACAAACTCTATTTTTTTTAAAAGGATTTTCATTTTAAGAAATAAAGTGCATGTCTCCAGTTGTGAGGTTAGTCATATATCAGCCGGATAAGCTCTGGACTCATGCAAATCATAGTGCAGTGGTGGTTATGGTATAATTTATGGGTAGCTTTGCATCATGCAGAACTTGAGGAAAACAATAGAGTATTTTTTTTTTCAGAGTGTGTATTTGACTGCCACTAAACATAGCTGGTCTAATGAGATTCCCCAAGGATGTTGTCTCCACTGCTTCCCTCAAGGGCACACATTTCCTGGGCTTCTAGATGAAGAATGTTCACAAGGAAACCCACATAACCATAGAACTCTTTGTCCCCAGTTCCTTCCTTTTGAATATTTGAATCACAGCTGAGTCATTAAATGGCACAGGCACTCAGTCCACCTTGGGAATTAAACTGCTTACCTTTGAGCAATTTCAATAATCCATGTAAATCCTAATTTACATGCAGAGTCTTTTACTCAATTCTTTTCAGGAACTAAAGCACAAGGAACATTATATTAGAAACTCTCATTCTCATTCCTATATTCTTTCTGTGGGCTTCTGTATACAGTTATTTCTCACCATTCTATACTACAGAGAGTCTATTAATAAAGATAATCAAGACATATACAGATGGTTTTAAATAATATATTTGGCCAACATGAGTTAGGTTTTTCTTCCTAATTCAGTTTGACCAAGATTAAACCTATATTAACCTCTATTTCTTAATATATAAGTACAGACAGGGAGGGAAAGGTGGTTAAAGTATTTAAAACTAACCTTAGGTTACTGTACTGTAATAATCAATGCTACATTATTCTTAATATCTAAGAAAACTGGGGAAAAACCAAAATAACTTAGTTTTCAGTTACACTTATGAATGGAAAGCGTACCCATTCAGTTTTAAATATTCTAAATATTCCTATCTATGAAATACTTAACTGCTTTTTCTTCAAATTGAGCTTCATTCTGATTTTTCATTGCAGTCTGACTAGCATCTTCCCAACGTAGAATTTTAAAGGGTAGCTTTGGCTGTTTAAGAGAGATGTGAGTAAAGAAAAAGAGTTGGAAAGTTCTATTGTGTTAAAATAATCAAAAGCACTATAAATAGTAATAGCTATAAATAAATCACTAATAGAACTATAATAATTCAAATAAATTTTTACTTTGTGCACTTGGAAAAATAATATCACACTGTACTTTTAAAATGTTCCCCAAAATAATTCTTTGTCCAACTTAAAGTCACAAATTTTAGGGAAATCATTACTTAAAATTTAAAACATTTTACATCTTAAGAATATAAATAGTGATGTAGTTCAAAGTATCCCCAATTGTCTTGCTTTAAAAATGATTCCTGGAAGGAACTGATCTTAAATTCCAAAGTCTATGAAACGAAGAAATAAATGAGATGGGAGCTTGTTAACAGACACACCTGGGCAGTTTTATTCGGTAATGAAAACTACTTTTAACACTTACAACCTTACCTGTGGATAATGAAGCGCTAATGGAGGGTGAGATTTTAGAAATTCAGGAATGTCTGATTACTCAAAATTATACTTTCCTTCCATTTGCAAAATTATTTAAAATTCTACCAACGGAAATTTATTCTTTGAGGAACTCAAAAATTTATTCTTTGGTTCTCCCCACTTTAGTTAATCTTTTAAAAGGCAAACATTCTTGAAAGAGATAACTATTAAACTAATTCATTCCAAGGCAGGGGTTGGCAAAATAGGACAGTAGGTCAAATCCATCCCACTGTCTATTTTCACAGGTCCATGAACTAAGAAGGGTTTTTACATTCTTATTTGGCTGGGGAAAAAAATCAAAATAAGAATAATATTTCATGACATGAGAAGATTACATGAAATTTAAATTTTAGTTTCCATAAATAAAGTTTTATTGGAACATAGCCCATTTGTTTCTTTACGTATGGTCTATGGCTGCTTCTGTAATGGCAAAGTTAAGTTGTTGTGAGATAGCATATGGCCTGTAAAATTGAAAATATTCAGAATTTTGCCATTTACAGGAAGTTAGGTAACCTTTGGTTCTAAGGTGTTGTTATCCTGTAAGAATTACTCCCTGACTTCCACAGGTAACCATGTAGCAAACCCTACAAAATTCTGGAAGGAGAGGATAAGGTGAAAAGAAACTGACCAGGGATAAGAAAAGAGAATAGGAACCAGAAAAATTTTATCCAACTTTTAAGCTTTGAAACAAAATGTAAAAGTTGTATATGCATAAATACATATACCCAGAATATAAACCATTATTCAAGCCATGTTTCTAACTATTGTCTTTTATTCCTATTACCCATCATTTTTTCTTTTCTTCTAATGTCTTTCCTTCCTTTCTTGCTTCCTTTCTTACTCCTTCCCATCATTTTTTTTCTTCGAATGTCTTTCCTTCCTTTCTTGCTTCCTTTCTTTCTCCTTCCCATCCTTCTACTCACTTATTCATGTAATTAATTAATCCATTCATCCATGCAGATACCATGATGGCGACTGAGTACATGGTTATCAACAAGGGAGATGAGGTCTCTGTCTTCACAGAGTTTATATTCCAAAGGAGAAAACAAAGACATAAATAAAAAAGACACCCAGGACCTGTGATGGGGTGAGGGCAGAGGTTTGGTCTAGACAGGTTGATTAGGTCAAGTTCCCACAAAGAGGTGACATTTGAGCTGAAACTCAAAAGGACGAAATGAGCCAGGATTCTAAGAGCTACAGGAAAGCATGGAAGAGAGGGAGTAGCACATGCAAAGCTTTTGGAACAAAAAGGGTCTGTTTAATTTCAGGAACAAAAGAGACACTGGTAAGTGTGTTGTGGCTGTTAAGAAAAACACCCCTTTAATTTGCCAGTATCAAAAAAAAAATCAACACTATTTATTAAAAGCTTATTTGCTAAAAATTGTATTGAATGATTTTCACAGATGTTCTCATTTAATGCTCACAAAAACTCTCAATAGGTGAACATTATTAATTTCATTCATTTAAAGTCAGAGAAACAGACTCAGAGGTATTAAATGTATCGAATTCTATACTGTGATAAAATTTTGGTGCTTAGACTGTAATCCAGGTTCACCTGACTTGAAGGAGTCTATACTACCTCTTAAAAACAAATTAAAGACCACATTAAAAACTACGTATGTAACGACTCTGCAGAATGGAGCTAATGGAACCACCACATGCTGACAGTGCCGTTTTATAATCAAATAGACAATAAATGCTTTTCTATTACCATCGGGACTAATTGTGTGTTGGCTGGGGGGTGGTGGGGGGCGGTAAAGGTTAGGGAATATACTGGAAAACTGTTCTGGGGCCTCTTTCTCAAAATGATTCATGCCAGAACAGCATTCCAGAACCTTCTATTTAACATATATCAGCTGACAGAATAACAAAACACGTGCTATATCACAATAAAATTTAACGTTCAAATAAAAACCATAATTGGCACATATCTTTTACTTATCTACTGTACAATAAAAGGGATGATATTTTTGCCAAATGCCTTTCTTAAGTAAGTTGTAACTCCTTCTGACTTCCCAATCTGACACTGGGCCAGCCGAAGCACACACGTCAATACCGCTGGGGAACTATCAGAAGGACAAAGGAAAGCAAAGATCTGAACCTAATTAGCCGAACTGTCTTGCAGTTAAATGGCACCTCTATTGTGCTGTTCTCCCAATTCTTTCAGATCTGGGCTGCAGGAGTTCAGATTCATCACTGAGCTCATAAATGGCCTCTTCCCTCCACCCCTGTTTCATTTGTGACAAATTTATTAGTTCTTTTCTAATAGTGAAATGTGAACTTGGGCTTTCAATATCAACCAGAAGGTAGTAATGACATGGAGTCTCTTGCAGGTAATATTTTCCATTTCATTTTATGGGCAAACATAGAAATATTGTTAACAGACATTAAGTGTTATTTATTAGCATGCTAATAAGTCTTAATACTTTTAAAAGTAAACACTAAACTTCTAATAAATTAAATTTAGTAAGTGTAATGCAGATACTTGAAAAGAAATGCGCTTCGGAACCAATTTTTTTGAAACCATAATAATTTCTGATTATGATAAGAAGACAAAGATATAAGAGAAAATGTTTATTAGTCATTCTTTTAGTTCATAAAACAAATCTTTGAGGTTCTGAAGCATTAATAGGACACCACTGAAAGAAATTATAGTTCTCACTTCTGGAGCTATCTCTCATCTCCATCTCTGGTTGATTTGTTTTAGTTTTAACACTTTTTGCACAATTTAAAATTTATGCAAATATTTTCAATGTTGCCTTTAATTTTTGCCAGAATACTTTTGAACCTGGTTTAAAACTGAAATTGAAGAAGCCCGAGGAGGCCTTTAATAATAACTTTCTTCAGTCTGTTTATTTAAAACATGATGAATAAGCAAAAAGAAAAGGTGTATAACAGAAAAAGAAAAATGATCCCTTCTCCTTCCTAGAAGTGCTCGAGATTACTGTATTGTCCCTAATCTCGCACCAGGAATTAAAACCTTCCTCAGACGCCAATGGCCAAATACATATATTTATAAGACACTGCCTAGTTGCCATGTGTATGTAAGCTTAAAGCTTAAAGGTTTATAAGTAGTTTTAAAGTTATAGAAAGACAGTAAGACGTTTCACTAATATTAAGTTGTCAGTATTTCCTGATTTATTTAATATACTTTCTAAAAATTATCTAGTTTTTTTTTTTTTGAGGAAGTAGTTAGGTCAGTGAGTACAGTACCACAGTAAATGCTTAATAGATTTGCTATCAAATCATTCTCATAGAAAAAAAAAATTTAAAAGAAATGCCAGAAACCTGAACAAACAAATAAATAGGAAAAGTATAGAAATTCAGTTCTCCATAAGCTCATGAGGCATAAAGCACAGTGGTGTGGAAACCTGGCAGATTCTAACACAAGTCTCCTTGTGGGGCAATTTACAAAATTTGTAACATACACTTGGTTCATTTTCACTAGTACAAAGTTTTTATAATCTTCTGTCACAGAGTAAAATTTGGGCTTTAGAGCTCAAAGACTACATTTTATCTTTGCATTTTTTAAATGTTTACAAGTGACATCTATTTTTTGAGGCTTTTTTAGAAGCTTGACTCAAAAAAAAATGATATAGTAAATCAAATTCCATATATTCAGACACAAGAATATTTCATTCACAAGGCTTGCTATTTTCCAGTTTATTCTGTCGTAAATTTGGAATTAAAATTAAGTTGCAAATTTCAGATAAAACAGTGATCAAATTTAATAAGCACTAAAATTTCAAGTAAAATCTATTTTACTGAGCTTGGCTCCCTGCTCTCCTGAGACCTCTAGACATAGTAAATTGAAGTGTACAAATCTAATTGATTGAGACCCCACCTGACCCTGATACAGACTGCTAATAGTTCATCTGTTGAGATCTCACATTGAATTTAAGGCTTGGTAAGTCTCCTCACCTTATCATAAAATAGAGATTTTAATGAGCCATTAAGTCATCTTGTGGCAAAGTGTTGCCCATTCCTCCCATATCCCACAATCATCCAAGTCTTGTTTTGTTTATGTCATTGTTTAGCTCAGTTTTTAAAAAATCATATATTAGAAAAAGAAACAGATATGTAGTGATTTGCATACGTTCTGAGGAATGCATCTTGAGAAGAATAAGTAGGTATGCAAAACATTTGGGTTTCTAGAACTATATAAGTTCCATCATAACTCTTATGAGTCATCCTAAGGATGAGCAGGATACTGAACACAACTTTTAGTTTAATAAAGCCTTAGTCAATCCAAATTTATCAATTTATTTAAATTAGGACTTCTAAAAATGTGCTTTAGTCTCTCCTGAGCAAATCAGAATTTCTGTGGAAATTTTGAGAACTGCTTTAACCAATCCTTCAACTCTTCTGGAGATCCAGTGTTAGAACACAGATTCCTAATTCACTCTCACTTTCTCTTCTAAAGTACCTCAGGGACCCTTAGCTGCCCCATTCTTACATTTCTATCCACGGTCTCAAAAATCTCCAGACTACTATGTGGTTTGAAAGTACAGGTGATGAGCAGTCTGCAGTCAGGCAGATGTGATTGACAACAAAACCAGAGAAATTCCCCAGCTGGTCTGTTGCTGGCCCAGTCTATCACATGGTTGTTTACCAGGAGAACTGGCCATCTACTGAGACTACTAAGATGTTAATGTATTACACTGTCAGCTTCTACCAGGGCCATTTATTTGCCCATGTCAGTTTTTTGTCTTTGGTGGTTTTCTTGCCCAATTAATCTCCAATGACACGTCTGCCAATCCGACGCTGGAATTATTTTCCATATTATAATAGCCCTATGTTAATATTTACTAGACTTGTTCCAAGAGAACTAAGAAATTCGAGTTCTATTTTTTTTTTTCCTTAAAAACACTAAACTGCCATAAGCTGGCTACTCTATAAGCAGCTGAAATGTAGTGACAGTTAAGGAAAAGATTATCTTCTCCTTCCTGCTCATTTCAAATGCTTTTGCCTGAACACTATTTAGGATACAAAACCAAAATCGAACCCTTGCCCCTCCACTCCCAAAACATTTCTCCAAAATAAATGAAATACCTCAAATGAAAGGTTCCAGACTATTTTTAAAAGCTATCTGGGAGGGAAATTAAATATAATTATGGGTCATCTTAAAAACAACATGTCTATAATGCCATTTAATATCCTTCAATGGCAAAGCTTCCAGAATGTCTCAGAGAAAAATTTTTTACTTTTTTAAAAGCCATAAACCAGTTTTTTAATTAAACAAAGGATTCAGCTCTTTTCTAACAAAAATACTGATACTGAAAAAGTGTCCAGAAATACTTGTGACATTTAGATTATAGATCCTACAATGAAAACGATTTTTCCTCTTAAAATAATGGGAATTATATTCATATATAGCCCAGATAATCAATTTTATTATTGCCACATTTCAACTTTTTTTCACTTTTCATTATATTTAGTAACTATCCAAAGATATACCACGTCTTTTACCATAATCTGACCAAAATCTGAATTTAAAATCATGGTTACCCATGGAAGGAGAGGCAGAGGGTAAAGGAGAGGGTGAAAAAAGAGAGAGAGGGGTTAAGAAAGAAGGCAGGGTCTCCAGGAGGGCAGGGACATTTATTACTTTGTCCTTAGTGTACAGCACTGTGTCTGGCACATAACAGGGTCACATAAATAGTCAGTGTGTGCGATCAATGTTTATGAAAGACTGGCTAGGCACCAAGGTTTGTACACTTTTGATCCTAGTTAATCCTCTCAATAATCCTATGAAGTCAGTATTATTGTCCCCAATTTATAGATATGGATAGTGCCACAAAATGACCTCAAGATGGCTTAGTAAAAGAAGAAAATGAGTAGGAAAAAACATTCATAGTCATCAAGCCTTATCTCATTATCTCACAGAAAAGCGAGATGACTGTAAGTTTGCATTGCGAGAAGGGGCATATGCGTTTCTCAGATATATACTGTTTAGTGACTGACCTATGTAGCACTTTAAAGCTTTTCACCACTAAACATGATACTCTTTTGGTGTGATTTGCATTCTGAGATTCACAAAACAAAAAGATTGGAAAAGCAAAAAACTGATGAGAGGTAGGTTGATAATTTAAACATGAGAACAAAAAGTAACAGCAGCACCTACCACTACCAGCTATTATAAGGTGTCAGTCACTGAATATTTTTCAACTAAATTGAGAAAAAAATGGATTATCTTTTAAGTCTATTTAAAATGTTTTGGCTGATCTGAAGCGGATTAAAGCAGGGATCTGCTTGTTCAATTTACCTCAAACCCATATGCAAATGGACTCACACTGTACCATATAGTTTAAGTCAAATACTTTGTTTTTAAGAAGAGCACACTGCAACTGCAAAGGAACGATGTGCACGCGCACACGCATACACACACACGCACGCCCGGCAATGTTAAGTGCCAGCAAAGAATTTTGGTAATTACCAAATGCATTGTAAGACTCGCTGTCAGATGTATTTGTTTCCACTGCTTTGACTCCTAAGACTGAAAACACTCTGCTCTCTGATGCCTGCCTCCTTGCCATTTTGTCCATTTCCACTGGTTCCTACCACTCCTGCCAAATTACTAACTTCTTGCCCTCTTGTTTAAATATATTAAAAGAGAAAGGGAGAATAGAGCAGAATAGAGAAAAAGAGGGAAAGTGTTAAGTGTGTGTGTGCACAGGAATAATAGAACTTGGAAGTTCTATCATGCCCCCCAATTTTTTAAACAAAAAACAGACTCCAGGACAGAGATGGTTGTTATTTTTAATGGTCAGACCTGAGAGAGAACCAGTACCAGGTGCTATAAAAATGGAGCCATGTACAGAGGCATTTATTTATTTAGTCAATAGAAACTGACTGATGACTACCTACTACGGTGAAGTGCTCTGCTAAGTAATGAATATTTGGGAAAGTGAAAGCCCTTGGAGTTGCTTAATAGATATGACAGGAAATTGCAATTCTTAGTATGGTAAATTTTTTATTTTAAAACCTAAACTCCTTAGCTAAGTGAATTCAAGAATTTAACAAATATTTATCCAGTTTTATTTATTACTTTCCTCTTGAAATATTCTTGGCTAAGCTTCATGGCACCATGCTCTCCTGAAGTTTTCTTTACGTTTCAGACTCCTTTGCAGGAGTTTCATCTTTGGCCTGCTATTTAAGTATCGGTGTTCTCTAGAGTTCCCTGGCTTAAGTTTCATCTCTTTACATATTCCCCTGGGAGTTCTCATTGCTCCTATATGATATGGAGACAAGATCTGATGACATCAAATTCTGAATGTCCAATTCAAACTCATTCTAAGATCCTACAGGACTCACTCCACTCTTGCCATTGCCACCTGAATGTTTCAAGATACCCAAATTCAAAATTTCTTAAATTAAACTAATCAATTTCCCTTTTTTTCATTAACTAACACTACCATCCATGAAGCTGCCCAATCAAGATGGTCATTCTTAATGCTTTCTTTTTTACTTCCTAACGACCGATCTCAAAATTCCATGGATTTTTATATCCTAAGATATATTAAGAAACCACCCACTCCTCTTCATGCTCTCTGCTACTTTCCAGTCTACCATTCATCTGGGGCCAACATTCTTACAAATATCTGTTTAGCTGGTCTCTCTGATTTCAATCTTGCCTGCCCTCATATATATATTTGCAATATCTATATTGCAAATTTGATCACATCTTCTCCTGTTCTATACCTTTTACTGTTTTCCCAGATACAAAAGGTAAAATCTTAACTCTTTCAGAAGATCCTTTAGACTTCTGTTTACCTTCAAACTCCTGTCTTGCCTCTCCTCTCTCAGTCACTACCTTCCACCATACAAAATTTCTTTTGATTCCTTAAACATGATACGGATGCTCTCTTTTACCCCTGGCCTTCTCCTATCCTTCACATTGCCTAAATAAGTCCTTAAATTCACTCCAAACTTACCCATTCTACCTCTTGGTTATCATCTAAATATTGGCTTCCTTTGGGAAGTCTACTTAGATTACCACTCTACCCCAGGCTCGTCCTTCCCACCTTCAAACCCCCTACACTTAAACTCAACCTACTATTATCTCCACCAAACAAAAGCAAGTGTATATGATCCCACAGTGACTTACACATCCCTCTAGTTGCATTTTAAAAATATTTGATTATAAACACCTATCTAACATTCTTTTCCACTAATTCTGGTGTAGAGGTCAAGAAGATAGCCAATATAAGCAGCTTGTCTTGGTATCCCCAGCACCTAGAACAGTGTCTTGCACAGAATTGGTACTCGATAAATATTTGTTCAATGAGTAAATGGAGCACCTTTTAGTTATAGGAGACTGGGAAAGTTTTAGAGATAAATGAATTCCTACTACCCTTAAGGAAGATAATATTAAATGCAGAATGTCTGTTATACAAAATTATATGATGATAATGAGTAAATAAAATTGACTCCAAGTTGGAGACATGGGGATTTGCTAACACTGTAAATTGGAATTAAATATTTAGCTCTCCCTTCTGGGATAACTGAATCTACACTAAACAATTCTGGAAGACAGTTTTATGATTTTATATTACAGATGAGAAAATAGGCACAGCAAAGTTAATTGAGTTACTCAAGGTTACCCAGTGAATCGGAAGCAGAGAGAAAACTTAAAAGTTAAAGCTGTCAATCTCCATTCCTCAGTGCTATCATTTTTTAAAAAACTACTTTGACTTTTTCTCCCCAAAATTCTTGTGTGATTGTAGGACTTCAACCTACATACCGTAATAGTCTTCCCGAAATTATCACCTGTGATATTTATATTTTAATATGGAAGCTCAGAAATGTAGGCACTTTTGATATATTTTCTTGTAATCTAAAATAAGAGGCTTTCTAATGTGTCTCTATACTCTTGTGCACTCTGAGAGGTGTCAATTCCTTCTTTGTTCTTAACAGAGTATTAGTATTAGGCACTAGTTGCTACTATTAAGTGCCACTACTAAGAGGGATATCATATTAGATACCTTATATTTATAAATGCACATGGTTAGTTAGCTGGCGCATTCTATTGCATTCAATGGACATTTCGGTAGAAAATGCTGCCAGTATTTAATAAATATTTGAGAAGCAATATAGGCTATTAAATTTAACAGGATTACTGGTTCCAATATTCATATTGTGAGAGAAATAAACTTAAAAAGGTTTGTGCTGCCATTTCAAAAGACCAACTATATATACATACTCAATAAAGATGTTTATACATGATATTCTAGGGTCAATGACAAACACAATGCATAACCAAAATGTATCAAAAATCCTTATACCCACAGAAGCTTTGCTTTTTTAAATATATATAACAACAAGCATTACTAACAATAGTTTCTCAGAGATATGCAGGGCAAGCATGCACATGAGATTCTTCCTAGCCCCAGATGGGACCATCTTAGGGCTCTTTCTTATTATACCTGAATATAGCTCAATATGTTAAAGAATTTAATCTGTACAAAACTGTGGCTAACGCATGCCATTTTTGATTAATTCAACTTCTCTTGACCATTTTTGGATAAATTATACAATTTTCTCTTATCAGATATAGTATCAGATAGAAGAATCCCCAGTTACAGAGCATTTCCCTTGCTCTTTGGGCTTTGCATAACCCATCCTTCATTTGCCAAAAGCAACTATCTGTAGCCCTAAAGCACTCAAGCCAGCTCATTCTATCACTCTCTAGTCTCACCTTGCATCTCCAGGACCAAGAAGAACACTAAATGTATTTACTGTTCTTAATCCATACTGTGACATTAACTGAATTGGTTCTGTCATGTGAATATAGCTGATTATGTTTCCCCTAATAAAGACAGGCACTGAGTTACCATTTGTAAGTCAGCCCAACGTAAAAGAGAACTTCTGTCAGATGCCAAGTTAACATCAACTGCTCATACCATGGAAATGTCAATTAAAATTCTAGTACAAATTTTCAAGCACAATTTTCCAATCCAAGAAATGTGTATAAACCCATAGTGAACTGAGAGGCATACAAGGTAAGTCTTAAGGTCGATGTATGTGTTAATATTCTTGGTTGGTCATTGGTAGACGACATTCATGGAGTGAGAATACTTTTGAGTTTCACTTGAACATGTAGATTCCAAGAATTCATCCTCATTCATCAGCCCTGTTTGGGGGTAAATGACTTTGCAAAGATGTCACTTTCATTTCTTAATGCTACAGCTCCTCGTAAGTCTACCAAGGAATAAAGGTTCCTTTCAAGAGCAGCATGAAGGCTGAGTTGGCTTCCTGCTTTAGGAGATTATGAATGCTCTCAGACAATTCTAAAAGGTAGCAAATTCCAACTTGGGCTTTAAAGTTCTGACATTTTCTTTTAACTCTGTTTGCCACAGTGGTCTGAAAGTGACAATATTAAAACCTAACAGACCAAAAAGCAAATGTTTTTGTCCCCAGGATACCTGCCCTATTGGAGAATTTACTTTACCTGCAGAGATTCCATTTCTTCATCTTTTCTGTGGGTCTCCTCCAGCAGATCTACAAGAAGAAAGCAAAATACCCATCAAAATACAAAGTAAAAATGGCTTGTCCTCTTATTATAAAAAAGAATTCAGTCAGTAGCTTGTATAAACTGTTGCCTGTTGAGAGAATTTGATGTTTAAGTGTGAGAAGCAACTTAGAAGAAATGTCCTCCCATGCCAACCGATGAGATGTGGTAGGACCCTGCCAAATCTAAGCTTGCTGAGAAGCCCTGGGTGGTTCCAGCAATAGTAGAGATACCAGAGAATAAGACCAATGCAATTACAAATCCAAAATCACACCCACATCTTAGAAATTTGGTCCAGTACTTATATAACTTAAAAGTAACACAAAATCTTTTTTTTCTTTTAAAAGAAAAATTAGAAACAAACCATTTGCTCTTAAAATAAACTGCCAAGTCAAGTTCCACCTCCAGAGTCAATTTTTATAGCCAAATTAAAACACCCTGGAATAATGGGTGTTATTAATGGATGTAGAACACAACCTTAACTGTAAAGTTATATTAATTATCATTTCACACCAAAAGGGTGGGAAGCATTGAAGCTAGATCTGACCAAGAGTTTGGCACCATCTCAAAGGAATTAGTGGCTGGAAGGGAAGGTAGTCAACTGAGCAGAGTTCTGCCCAAATGCATGTGTATAGCTGTGCTATCTCAGCGCCCTACATTAATTTATGAACTTGCTATATATATGCATTTGGCAAGTAGAATTTTCTGCCTGCAGCTATACCACCCTGTGCTATGATCTTATTAGACCCCAGAAACTTAAAGAGGGCTGGGCTGAGTCAGAACTTGGATAAAATTTGGCAATAAACACCTACAGCAGTGCACATTAATAGTATTTGCCTTTCTCTGTGATTGACATAGCTTACCAAGAAGCTGTGCTGTATAAAAGGAAAATATAACTTACAGAAATTCAATATATATCCAAGAAAGGCAAATGCAAATGTTTTAAGCAAGTGCTACACTAGATGCAGCATGAAGCAGTAATATAGTGGGGAACCAAGTCATGCTTGGTATACGTCATAACTCAGCAGGCAATATGCCAAAACTTCAGGAGACCAGGTAGACATAAACAATGGTGATGGCCCTTTGAGACTGCATGGCTAAGAGAGATACAGAGGAGTGGCAAGCAACCCTTAATACACAATGTGCTGGCATTAAGGATAAGAAATAGTTTTGCTCTGTTTCCCACAGGGGAGCTGACTTTGGCTCTCCAAACTCCCATAACCAGAGTTTTATCAACAAAGTTAGAGGAGTACAGCAATGTATTAAGTGTACTTTTAAATGGGGTTTTGGTTGGCATATGTTCTTTAGCTCTGTGGTGCAGAAACCAACTTGGGTGTGGTAGATTAAGTGCCTTCAGACATTTCTTATAGCCTTACTCATTTGCATTGTGATATTCCATCAAGAGGTCACGAGCACCAACTTTCCACATCTTGCACCTAGGTTGGCCTCCTGACTTGATTTGGTAGATAGAACACAGCAGAAGCAACTTTGTGCCAACCTTCATTGAGGCGTGAAGAAGCTTCGCATATTTTCACTTTTCCACTTGGAACTCTCACTACCACATGAACAAGTCCAGGTCAGACTGCTAGATGACAAGAGATACATGGTCCAGGACTCATCCCACCCTTTGACACACCACAGGTTGCCCCAACTGGCAGCCAGCAAATGCTCACAAGCAGAGCTGCCCAGCTGAGCCCAGTGTCAACTCCAATCACAGAATCATGACCTAAATAAATGGAATTTGGGGATTGTTTGGTACTCGGCAATTGCTAACTGATAGCAACCAGTATTCAGAATTTATTAAAAAGCTATAAGAGTGACTATTAGAGATGTGGGAAAAAAGGATCCAGATTCTGGAGAGAGTAACAACTGCTCTGGGTGGGCAGGGCTGTAGGGAGCGTGAACTAATGGGCATTTTATCCTGGGTACCTTCCATCTTTGTGTCACTCCACTCAAGATAAAATTCCACAAAGAGAAGAGCTATGAGCCTAGCTTAGCCCTCTTGCCTACTGCCTGGCTCGCGGAAAGCTTGGAGTGCTCTCATTGAGAATTCCAAAAGGACTGGATGAAGAACAGAAAGGAGAGTGTCCAAATGCAAAATAAGGGTACTGTTAGCAGAAGTGGAGGGGGGGCAGATACCAGACAGGGCAAAACAACAGATGCCTATTCCAACTGGTTTTGGTAAATTATGTCTTCAGCACAACTGTCTTCAATATTTGCGAGATGTAAGGTCACCATTGTGTCCCTATGTGAATGTGGCCATTTTGCTACACTATTATGAATATGCAGAGGTTCTCAGAGCTGGGCTCCTTGTAATAAACTGCATTGTGCAATGGTACAACAGAGCTGAAGTAATGGACAGTGGGGTCTATTGACCATTATAGAAAATTTATCTTGTTCCTCCAGAGTCACCTTGGTATGGCAAACATCAAACACATAAGCTAAAACTTACTGGACAAATAATAGATATGGGACCTCTTATACAGTCAAACTCAACTCACACTTTTAATAAAATAAAGATATAAAGTTCAGTCTACGCACAGAACTTCATAGTAAAATTATTGCCATTAATATATTATATTCTCAGTTTCCTCCAAACATTTTAAAGTCACAGTGCTCTTCCAACAAAGCTAACACCAACAGCAATGCTTGCTTTTGCATGGCTGAACAAAAACAACTACAAAATAATTCTTATAATTGGCATTTAAAATTTAGAACTCCCCTTCTTTTCACCCCCACTGACCCTTATTTCAACTTTTATCAAGAGTATAAGTAGACACCTGTTTTTATTTTTTCTCTATGCCACACCCCTTCCCTGTGAGAACTTCCTGTTTCTCTTCTTTGATTCCTATGAAATGTTCAGTCAAGGATCCTAATTAAGTTTTTATGACTCAAAAGTAGGTCACTACCAGGCTAGCCAGTCAGAGCACCTGACACCCCAGAGTGTATAAACTAAGCAACAATGGCAGGAATTCTTTTTCAAAGACTAATATGAATATTAGGAGAGAACTTCTCTCCTTCTGAAGCAGCAAGCTTATATTAGCTTGGTGCTTCCAAGGGTATATTTTCTACTGTGTAAAAGGTAATTCCTACCTGTACAATAATGAAGCTGGTAAAGAAGCAGAGCCAGAGACAGAGAGTTGGTTAAAGACAAGATCAGCCCTGCCTGAAGCACACATAACTCCTAGAATTGTAACACACTTTTTTGTCTTTTATTTAAATTAACTTTAGTTGGATTGCTGTCATTTTTAAGTCTCTGGGGATGTGGTTGTATTAAACCTTCTTATCTTATTCAGAAACTTGGAGAATTTAGAGTTAGCAAGAACTTTCTATTCTACAGTGAAATGTTTCATTCTACAATAATTAAAGACATGAGGTTCAAAGAAGGCAAATGGTTTGCCTAAGATTACCTAGTTAGTGCAAGAGCCACAGCTAGAGCTTTGCTCTCCTGTCTTCCTATCCCATCTATCATATCAAGCTCTCATTTGTACCACTCAGTACTTAACTGTAACTTTTTCCATACCGTTATTTTTTTAAATGCACATGTTTGTATTTCTCCCACTTCCTTCAGGAGCTCTCTGATGTCAACAACCAGAGATTCAAGGTCTTTATATCCACTTCCGCCTTACCTACTGCTTCTCTACCCTTGTTACTTACCCTACATACCCAAAGTTGCCTTCTCTGCCTATATCACTGCTCTATGCAATTGCTCACTTGTTAGGTGCATTGTACAAGTACATGCATTTGAAATGATTAACAGAGTTATTAACTTGTGCTGATGAAGTATGGCTACTGGGAATCACTGAGAAGTGACAATTCTACTATAAATGTACACAAGATGAGAAATGAAACTGCTAGACAGTTGAAGTGACATAACGCTTTGACAACTGAGTGTGATTAGTGCACCTCGTTATCATGAGCCATGTTGTTTGCTCTTAACAACTTTAGAACAAATGTTCACCATGGAAAAAGCTAAAGGGCTGCTCTGCTTCCTCACTCACCACTGGCATGTTCATGTTTTGCTTTATTATCCTCTGATTTGCTGTTCAATACTAACAGCAATTCGACTGCCATGCAAGTTGCTGTAGCTAAATGTGCTTCCATCAACATTAATAAAAGTTTCTTTGTTTTTGTTTTGTGAAAAGGGCAGCAGTCCTGTGAATTTTCCTTGGACTGGCTCCAGCTCTTTAAATGAGCTGATACTATCTTGTGACATATAATCATTGGAGGGGGGAATCTCATTTAAAAAAGACCATGGATGAGAACTGGAGAATCCATTTGTTTTCTTTTTGTTTTGTTCCACTTTGCATTTCTTTGGAACACTCTGGGTAACATGTGTTTGGCTAAGACAGTCTTGTACCACTTGCTTCACAGTCCCACAACTAGGTCTGTCTGTTTAAAGGATTTTTGACACCTTTTAATATTGAGTCTGGTTCCTGGTAGCCAAGGAAGTAGGTAGGTTGTTCACTTATTTGCTTTTAAAGGGAGAATCATGTCGAGGTATGTATGAACAACACTCCCTCCTACCAATTTGAACCTTCACAGACATGTTGGTGGTAAAGTTTAGAAATGAGGTTTTTTTCCTTTAACCTTTACCATAAAATATTTCATCCGTACTATAAGTTAACCCATCTGGTAACAGACGGGAAGTTATAAAAACGGCTTGAAACAAAACAGCATTTACAACATCAGTGGACACAGTAGCCCTGGCAGTGGAATATGGTGAATTAACGATTGCAGTTTAGAGAAAAGCATTTAGTGTCTGGCTCCTATACCTTGCTTAATAATTCAGTACCCTTGTTCAGTGCTACTATATGTGTCCTGATATTCCTCTAAAACAACAGATAATGTAAATTCTCAAAAGAATTCAATACTTCTTAAAAAATTAATGTAAGCTATTCCTCTGGGTGGCAGGCATGGAATAATAAGATTGATCAAATTAAACTGTGCACTACAATCCTTAAGAGGTCATGAACAATGGCCCTAGTCTCCCACAGTTGTCTACCAGATACTCAAGATACTAGCTACATGCTGAAGACAATGGTCAATTTCTCTTTTTCTTCCTTGGCTCCGCATTTATTAAAATCATTGACATTTTACGGACAGAAGAGACCATTAAAATAATCCAATCCTAGGGTTTTGATTTTTTTTAAGAAGTAGAATTCTGTCTTACGAATAAAATCATATGCACTTGCAAATACATTTTATAAATAAATAATTTAAAAAGCTGAAATAAAGCTGCTTGAGTGGAAGCAGTAGTAGAGGGCATGGGGCCCAACCCACTGGACTTACCTCCTTTCCTGGGATTGACCCCTGTGGTGCTATGATGGGGCTACAAAGCTCCAAATTATGCTGACTGAAACCACTGATCTAATTCAGCCTTCTCATATTTTATAGATGAGGAAAGTTCCTACAGATCAAAAGCCTCTGTCACAGGCACACAGCTAGTGAAAAGAAGTAAATGAACTTGTGTCCAGGGCTTCTGAACCAAAAAACACCAGTACAAAACAGTGACCATCCTCCTTTGCCTTTCAAGATTTGTATTGAAATGAATGGTATTCCACCTCTATCATAAATGCCTAGATGTCTCTGATGCTTCCTCAAACCTAAAGAAAAGTTTGCTTAAGCATTCAGGTAATATCAACAATTGGTGAGACCTACAGTTAATGCTGCTACAGTAAAGTTCCTCAATTCTGGGAGATAAGATAAAAAGATGTGGCTTTCATGGGAAGCAAATATATAAAATACTTGAAAAGGCAGTTGTTTTTGGCAAGGTGTGTTTAACATACAACATACAGAATATTTCACAAAACAACAACAAAAAATTGTTAAAATGAATGGATGACAGTTGAAAAGTTCCTCAGCAAATGTTTACACTATTTTCTTATGCTAGTAAAGGTAAATAGGATAAATGAATAACAGCATGATTCTACATTAGCCAAAATACCTCAAAACAATCAAATGTGTTGGTTTTACATTAATATATGTAAAACACTTAAAACAGTGTCTGGTACATGGTAAAAATTATATATGTTAGCTCTTATATATATTGGCTATCTTTTAAAAATTACCTTTCAGTATGCATGATAAAAGCGGAAAGATGTATGAAAAATAATCAGTTGCATTTTTAAACAAATAAGAAAAAAAAATAGCCCTCAAATATATTGCTTTTAGACGCCATCTATAATTGGGCTACATTTTCAGAATTCTGCCATATCTACTGCCACCCACTGGTACATATCTGGATATATCACAATGAGTTAAGAGTTTTCCCATCAGGCCCAACCACAGAAAACACACAGGTTAAAATGAAGAACAACATTAAAAAAGTATGGCCATCCTCTGTGGTTTGTCTCAGACGCTGAAACAACATACTGGTCTACAGATGGAGCCCAAATGGTCCAATAAATGAAAGGTTTCTAATCCACTGTTTGTCTCTTGGGTATGTGGTAAAACATCCAAATACAGGTACTCATATTTTATTTGATGTCAATTCATTTCTGGTGAAACTTTCCATCTTGACAACTTCAGAGATTTAAAAACTCTTCTCCACAAAACTGATACACTGCAGAAAACCACACAATAATCTACCCCATTCTACTTCATTCTTGGCTTTGGCATGGAGAAACACCGAAATATAGAATGAGAGTTCTGACTCAGTCAACTATTAAGATTTTTGTCACTTCTATTAGCAACGACAGCAGAGAAAGTAGAACAGATTCATTAGGAAACAAGTCACTGTCCTTAGTTGGTTTAAGTGTTGTCTTGGTCAAAAGGACAATGTGATGCTTTGCAAAATGAGCAAGAGAAGTTTATGATTTGTTATAATCACCTCAGGAGGAAGTTTCATATGTCCAACTCCAGGCATAAAATCATGTTTCTTCCTACACATGCCACCTCTAAATTGCACTCACTCACTAGGTAGTTTGGCTTTTATTTAAATTCCTTAGGTTGGAATGCAATTTATCAAGGACTCTGTTCTGGCTCTAGACACATACATAGGGTTCATGTAGTATGTGTTCTTGGTCCTATAGAAATAATATGGGGCATGTGACTGTTCTTTGATCATCTCCTGTTTATAGAAGCTATGTAAGTTTGTGCTGGTTTCTTGACGCACTACTGATAAACCAGATCTAGGCTTCCTAGGCCTTCCAGACTCCAAGATCAACCCTGGATCTACTCTATATACATCACAGACAAAGTTATGAAATCCAAACATGAAGAACAAAGCTTGAAACCAGTAAGAGATAAACATACCTTAGCTATAGGAGAAAACAATTAGAATGCTAGTAAATTTTTCCTAAGAAAGCATGGAGGCCATGATATTTTTTAAATGCTGAAAGAGAAAACAAAAGCTGACAACTCAGAATCCTGTATACAGTGAGACATTATTCTTCAGGAATGAAGGTGAAGTCAACACATTCTAAGAAACATTAAGAACCAAAATTAAAAAATAAGAAAATTAAAATGACGAAAGAAAGTTCTCTAAAAAGAGAAGAACAATAAAAGAATCTTAGAAGATCAGGAAGAAAGAACACAGTAATCAAAAATATGGGCAAATCCAATAGATTTCCCTTCTACTGAGTTTTTAAAATTATTTTATGGTTAAAAGCAAAACAAAACAAAAAAAAACAAAAAACAAAAACAAACAAAAAACCCCCACTATCAGATGTAGTTCTAAACGTAGAGAACATATTTAAGAATTATACACTTAAGAGGTCATTTTCTACACTTCATACTGGTAAAATGACAATACCAGAAGACGGTGATAGCTATCAGTCTATAACATAATGCTTAGAGCAACCAATGAAAAAGCTACACAAAGAGATGCACTTAAAAACATGATTGGATAAATCAAAATATAATTTAAAAAACTGCTCAAATAACCTACAGGAAAGCATTAAAATGCATGGAAATAAAAAACACAGAAAACAAACAAACAAAACACAAATTTAAGTCCTAACATGTTAATAGTTACATCATATAAAAGTAGTCTAAATACACCAGTTAAAAGATAGAAATTGTTAGAGTGGACTAATCCATTAATCTATTACATGACCCATGGACCCAACAACATGCTGTTTATAAGAAATTCACTTCAAATATAATGATATAATCAGAATAAAAGTAAAAAGTGCATATTTCCATGATATATCTTGCAAATATTAACAAAAAGGCATAAATAATTAATTAATATGAGATAAAATAGATTTCAGAGCAATGAAAATTATCAAAAATTATCAAAACTATCAGAAAGCGATATTATACAATAATTAAAAAGAGCTAAACTACCAAGAAGAAATAACAATCCTATATACTAAACAAGGCTGCAATATATGTGATGAAAAAACTGATGTAACTAAAAGAAAAAATAGAAAAATTCAAAATTAGAGTTGGGAACTTCAACATCCCCCTCTCAAGGACATGTAGAAGCATATATTAAGAATAAATACAAGCATAAATATAACAGTAAAGCCTCTAAACCCTTAGAAACTAAACACTTCTAAATAATCCTTAGGTCAAAGAGTATGTCTCAAAAAAGACAAAAATATCATAAATTGAATAAAAACAAATACAGAACATATTAAAGATTGCAGGACACAGCCAAGCTGTGCTGAAAGGGAACTATATAACTAAATGCATGCATTAGAAAAGAGAAAATGTCTTGAATACTCTATGCTCCCACCTCAAGAATCTTAAATAAATAAATAAATAAATAAATAAATAAATAAATAAATAAATAAATAATGAAGCCCAAGCAGTAGTAGAAAGAAATAATAAAGAATGGTAATCAATGAAATTAAGAAGAGGAAAATAATAAAGAAAAATCAATAAAGAAATAGCTGGTTCCTTACAGAGTTCAATAAGTTTGACAAATCTTTAGCAAACATTAGGAATAAAACAGAAGGTATTACCACAAATCCTGCAAATATCAAAAGGATATTAAAGGAAGACTATGAGCAAATCCTCACATTTAAATTTACAACTTAGATGAAATGGACCATTTCTATAGAAAGCAAAAAGTACCATAAATTACCCAATATAAAACACATAATTTAAATAGCCTTATAACTATTAAGGAACTTGGATTTGTAATTTTAGAACTCACAGGAAAGAAATCTCCAGGCCTGCTTGAAAGTTTCACTGGTGAAGTCTACCAAATATTTATAGAAAAATAAACATTAATTTACACAATTTCTTTCAGAAAACAGAAGAAAAGGGAATACTTCTCAATTCATATTATCATGGTAGTATCTGCTACCAAAAATATACAGTTAAAAAAGAGAGAGAAAGAGAAACAAAGAACACTGCAGCCCTGTCTTAAACACAGATGAAAAAAATTCTTAACAAAATATTAGTAAAAAGAATTTAGCCAAACAATATGTGGTGACAGGAGGAAATTCAGTTTTGGGTGATGAATATACAATGCAATATACATATGATTGAATTGTACACTTGAAACCTATAAAATTTTATTAACCAATGTCATCCCTCAATTAATTTAATAAAATAAATAATTTAAAAATTTAGCAACATATACAAGGAATTATAGATTATAACCAAGTTAGATTTATTCTAAGAATGCAAGGTTGGTTCAATATTCAAAAATCAACCAATGTAATCCACCTTCACAAGCTAAAGAAAAAAATCATATGATTATATCAATTAGTGCATAAAAAATACTTGAAAAAATTCACCATATATTCATGATTAAAGGAAAAAACTCGGGAAAAGAATAAGAGGGAATTTCCTAACTTGATAAAGAGAAGCTACAAAAATCCTTATTTTATAATTTAAACATTATATTTAATGGTCAATGATTTCCCCCTAAGATCAGAAATACAGTAGGAATTTCCTCTCTCAAAATTCTTATTCATCATGGTATTTAAAGATCTATCCAATGTAATTAAGGAAGAGAAGAGAAGAAGGGAGAGGCGAGGCGAGAGGCGAGAGGCGAGGCGAGAGAAAGAGAGAAGAAGAGAAGAGGAGAAGAAAAGGTAGACAGTTTGGAAACAAGAAGATAAAGGGTCCCTATAGGCATGTAAGATGATTGTCTTCATAGAAAATTCTAAAGAATCTACCAAAACAAACAAACAAACAAACAAAACCTGGCTCCTGGAATCACTAAGTGAACTCAGCAAGGTCACAGGAGACAAAATAAGCATACAAAAGCATTTATATTTTAATATATTAGAAATGAACATGTGAAGCCCAAAATAATAAGAAAATTATAATATCAGTTTACACCACTTAAGAAAATAAAACACTTAAGTGTAAATTTAACAAAATATGTAAAGAATTTATATGCTGAAAACTGTAAAACAATGGTGAGACATACAAAGATTGGAAAATTCATGTAAAGATATCAATTCTTTACAAATTTATATACAAGTTCAATATAATTTTTATCGAAAATCCTAGCAAAATTTTTGAGCTAAAGGCAAAGTTATTTTAAAAGTTATATAGAAAAGAACTAGAATAGCTAAAACAATTTTTAAAAAGAAGAAATGGGAGAAAATCAGTCTACTCAATTTCTAGACTAATTATATGGCTACAGTAATCAGGACTGTGTGGTCTTGGTGGCAGTGTATACACGGAGAACAGTGGAACAGATAGAAAAACCAATTATACATATAGAGAACAGATCACTAATTACCAGAGGTTAAGGATGGAAGGGAGGTGGGAAGGAAGTGGGTGTGGCTATAAAAAGCAACATAAAGGATATTAGTGTTAATGGAGATGTTCTGTATCTTGACTGTATCGACATCAATACCCTGATTGTGATACTGTATGACAGTTTTGTAAGATACTTCTATTGGAGAAAGTGGGTAACGGGTTCCTTATGTATAAGCAGTAGTCTCTAACCTTTTTTTGGCACCATGGATGGGTGCTCCTATGAGAATCTAAAGCCTGATGATCTGAGGTGGAGCTGGGCAGTGATGCTAATGCTGGGGAGCAGCTGCAAATACAAATGGAGCTTCACTCGCTCACCTGCCACTCACCTGCTATGCGGCCTGGTTCTTAATGGGTTCCAGTCTAAGACCCAGAGGTTGGGGGCCCCTGTACTATAGGATCTCTCAGTATTATGTTTTATAACTTTATGTGAATTTAAAATTATCCTTAAAATAAAAAGTTTAATTTAAAAATTCAGAAGGATTTTAGACAAATAATAAATATTAAAAGGTAACTGGTTAATTACTTTTTTAGGTAAGTACTTCAATATCTGCCCTTTCCTGTTCATTCTCATTGCAACTGCTCCAGACAAGACAGTCATTTTCTCTTTCTGGACAAGTATAATTATCCATATGTGTAAAGCAAAGTATATGGTTTGATACTCTCCTACTATTAAAATGAAAGAAAATAGAAAACCTTGGAAGAAACTAAGGAACACAGAGCATTATCTTTGGTGTCAGAGTCACTTTGATATACAAACTTATCTACCTACTCTTCTTTTCAAAAAGGGGACAAAAATGGCAACATGACAGAATTGTTATAATAATTAAGATAATGTACATAATTTTTTAAATTGTAATCATCATCACTATCATTTCATCACACCTGCACAAAGATACTATGATTATTATAATTATTAATCACAAATATAATTGGTGTTGAGGTTTAGAAAAAACTTTGAGAGAAAATAATGAAGTAAAATCCCACCCTCGAAGGATAAAAATAATCAATATTCTCTCAGATATTGCTTTCTGAAGACAGAGATTCTATATTGTTGCTTCCCCTTCCTCATATCTCATAAACAAGAAATTAAGTACTTTCTTGTTGATTTGGATTTGTGGGAATTGATATCATGAAATTGCATGAAACATACAGTGCAGTTTTTATTAAATCCAAAATGGATAGAATGGGGGCAGGGGAAGGTTGTTTACTAAAACTTTCAGAAAAGCAATGACAGCTTCAAGTTCTATATACGCTTTTTCAAAAATGTGTCCTGAAATTCTCATCTGTATTATAATAGCCTTCTGCCAGTGTTCCCTCCCCTCCCTGCCTCTTGTCACTCAACCATTTCCCTACATAGTCCTGAGTTATGAATGTAAAACAGATATGCTCATGTCACTCTTGGCTTTGAACTGCCTATAGTATTGGATTCTATCTATGCTGCCAGAAGTGACTGATTGGTGATAGCTTCCTAGAGTGTGTATGGACAATGTTCTAGGGATATGCTGAAGCTTTAATTCACTTTTGATGTCCTCCATGGATATAGGGGAAGAGGAGAATAGTAAAATGTGCCTATTTCCAATGTGAGATAAAGTCTAAACTCGGCGTGTCATTTATAAAGGATCTGTCTATAAATTTCCTTCCAAGACTATTATCTTCTGTCATCCCTGCACTATCTGCTCACACTATCTACAATGTCCCTCCTAGACATCGTTAACTAGAAGATCTCTAACCATTCTTCAATCTTTTACTTAAAACAAATACCCTCTGTTGACTTTCACAAATGATACCAATGCCCAAACACCATTTCAAGTGGTCAGTATATTCTTGGATATACTGATTCTGCTCTGAGTTCCCAAAGTACTTTGTTTCTATTTTTATGATAGTGTTTATTCTATTACAGTCAATCTGTTACTAGATTTCAACTCTTTAAAAAGTACCCATTTCAGGAGCTTTAGTTCAGAGTATTATATATACTAAAGAGATTTTACTGAGTAGATGAATTTTTAAGAAAACAATAAAAGCCACATTTCTTATTAATGTTCATATAGTAAGTAAAAGGAGAACTGTGAAGAGGAAACGTTTACTCCAACTTTGTTCTACTCTAGTCTTTACGTCTACACCTTGTATCTGGAAAGCTGCAGAGGTCAAAAGCTGACCATCCTGGACTGATACACAAATGGTGCAGACTTAATATATGCTAGTCAAGGGAAGAACATTAAGTAACAGACCACATGATACAAAACAGGTAAACACTACTAGCATTTCAAAATGATTACTGTGAAGTTATAACTAAAGTTTGTTTCATTATTTTATATTACTCTTTCTATATTTTATCCCTTCTGCTCTTCAAGAAATAATTGGGACTTCCTATTTCCAAAGTAGGTATCCTCTGCAAAAGTCCAAAGAATCTGGTCAGATCTGAAAACTGACAATCAGGAAAATAATGGCAAAACCCATGACTATACAGGCCAGTCAGTAATGATGCTCAAGTCAATGGCCAAGATTCTACTATGTGCTCTCAAGGATGGTGGAAAATACAAGAATGGGAGTCAAGAGACCTGGGTTATAGTTCTTCCTCTGCTATTAGTTAGCTAACTAGATCTGTAAAAATGGTCACTTAATCATTCTTGGCTACAATAATCATATTAATAAAATAATGGGAGCAGTGTAAAGATCTCTTTAGCACTGGAATTTTAGGCACTGTAGTTTGGACTCTAAACATTAGTTATTGCATGTTAGTTGAGTTGCTCAATCTGCATCAGTAACATTATTTAAAATTAATATGGATGACAATCATTTCCAAATATTGTTTTTTAGAAACTCAAACAGATTTTCACTTAGTTTAAGTAATTATTCTTATTGTTAGCACTGTTTATAGATAATAAGGATATGTGAGAAATTCATTCTCTTTTACCTCTAATATCTATCTGTTTTTTTATGCATCCAGGGTAAATACATTTAGATGATTACAGATCTTCCCTTTTTGTTCTTCAAATCCTCTCAATTACAATAATTCTTCCATTTCTTTTTATCCAGAGCCCCTTTTAAATTCTAATAAACAAAATAAATAGTGTTCATTTAGATATAGAAAAACAGCGCAAAATGGATTTTCACAAAATAGATTATATGACACAAATATTCTCATTTGTCAGATCAGTTTCTTGCCAGTTTTGAGGCCAAAAAAAAAAAAAAGACCAAGAATGTCCTCAAAAGACAACTTTCCCCTACACCAAGCATCTGACAGACCTTTGAAAGGGCTGCTTATGAACAAGTAGGATTGGGATTTCAGTGAGTTTAGTCTATTAATGAGAATTAAAAATGTGTCCTATTTAAAAAGAAGAGATTTTTAAAAATACCCAATTAACTGGTAATAGAAAAATAAAAGTAAACCAAAACAGTGTCAAATATAAGATTATAGCATAAAAAAAAATTTTAAATGAGTGTTTTCATTGGTATTATGCTCAGATGGCGAATAGTTTTCATGGATAATCTCCCAGGTCATTGCTTCCTTTAATTAGTAACTTTTGCTAAACATAGAAAAGCCTCAAGTAATTTTTAATAGTGATAACAACTGCCTAGTGTATTAATAAATTGTCATATCAACACTGGTTACATTGCACTGCCTATCTTTAAAGGTTACTCATTTTGTTTTCATAGATTTTAATTAATTTTTCCTTTCCTACTAGGCTGATCATTAAACAGAGACAGAGGCATTTTGCCTTTTTGTGTGTGTGTCTGGATTTGTAGCATTTTGACTGAAAAGAGGTTCATAAAATGCAAAAAAAAAAAATGTGGTTCTCAAATTAGATGGTGGTGCTGGTGACTTGGAGATATATTCAAAGAAGCCAGGCCTGGTGAACCCTACCAGTACACTGAGTGAATCAATTTCATGTTGCCACAGTATTTCTGGAAGTCTCTTTAAAATTCCTCTTTCCATCAGCAGCTTCTCTTATTGGCATTAGCTGGAAACAGTACATATAATCATAACTGACAGGCTAGAGGGAGTTTAGGTTTATAAAACAGAGAAAGGAAAGAAAAATGCTCATTGCTTAGATTCCCTGAAGTGGAAACTGCTATCCCTGTTTGGGAAACAGAAAGCACTGTATTGCAGTCTAATCCCTAAGGTCTAGGAAGGTCTACAAGTTTATAACAGACCTCAGGGTTCATATTTCGAATGAGCCCTTTCTCCTGCAAAAAAAAAAAAAAAAAAAAAAAAAAAAAAAAAAAAAGACTTCTTATCCCAGCACTTTCGTATGCAGTTGACCTTGAACAACACCGAGGTTAGGGGTACCGACCTCCCACTCAAAAATTCACATATAACTTTTGACTCCCTAAAAACTTAATTATTAATTGCCTACTGTTGACCAGATGCCATACCGGTAACATGACTGTTGATTAACATATTTTGTATGCTATATGTATTATATACTGCATTCTTACAGTAAACTAAGCTAGAGAAAAGAAAATGTTATTAAATCATAAGAGAAAATACACATACAATATTTATTTTAAAAATTCTCTGTACGAGTGGACCCATGCAGTTCAAACCTGTGTTGTTCCAGGTTCAACTGTATAAATATATTTAGACAGTAGAAGAACCTGGTCTTAAACACCATGTTATTACATATATGATCTCTATTCAAATATCACCTTATCAGAGATCTAAAACTGTCATCATTACTCTCTATATTCTTACCCTGCTTTGATGTATAAATCACATAGAAAATACACACATGTTTATATACATATAATATCAGTAATATCAAAGGCTGTATCTAAAAACAAACACATGTAGTTCATTTTCAAAATAAACATGCACTCTAAAGAAAATCAGTATATACTAAGATTGAAGCTGCTTAATATATATGATCAGGTTCAGTGTAACCAAAATAGCACATAATTAGATAAAGAGGAGGAAGAAAGAGATAGAGTGAGAAACAAAGCAAAAAACACAAGGGAAGAACAATTTTTCCAATAGCTTTCCCCACTTCTACGATTTTTAACTTTTATCCTCATATACGCAATCATCCTTTCAACACCTCCACTGGTTCTCTCTCTCCCCTTACCTGTTACAATTCCCCACCTTGTGTCTCAGCTCCAGTTCTACTTGCTTCTCTAGTCTTCTAGAAATAAGCCATCAACACTGCCTCGGGGGCTTTGCCATGACTGATTCTTCTGCTTTGAACACACTTACCATTCACCCCTTCACTTCATTTAGGTTTCTGCTCAAATGTCACCATATCAGAAGGACAGCAAATCCAAAAGATCTAACACAGTACACATGTCCATCTGCTCGAACTTACCCTGCTCTGATTTTCCTTACAGTACTTTTTGACATGTGAAACATTTTCTGTATATTTGTTTTACTGTTTATTGTCTTTTCCACTCCATCAGAAGGTAAGCATCATGAAAACACTGATTTCATTTGTTCAGGTCACTTTCTCAGGCACTTAGAGCAGTGTCAGGCACACAGTATGTGCTCGGCAAATACTTGTTGAATAAATGAATCTACTTCTAGCCTTCCTACTCACATAAAATTGAACTTTATACAACATAAATTCAATCTCATTTCACATCTTCATTTTCTCCAACACCAACCTAACCTTGCTTAAAATACTTTAATCATTTCCCACTGCTTTTAGGATATAATCCACATTCCCTTTATGGAGTGGACTCTGCCTAATTTTCCAGTGTTATCTTTCATCATTCCTTTCCATATTCTAACTTTCAGTCATACTAAACCATTTGCAGTTCTTAAGTGTAGTAAGCTTCTTCAACCTCTAAATCCAAGTCTGTTTCTTCTGCCTGGAATACCTTATCTACCCAGTTTATTCTGGCTAACTTTTACTTTTCAGGAACCAGCAAAACTTTTCATGTGATCTCACAATCATTACCCTGTGCTTTGCTGTAACACAGCACTTTCACACTATTTTTAAAAATAATACATTTTTTAAAATTTATCCTTATTTATCTACTCCTCCTCCTCTTATGAGGGCTCTTTGGAGATTGCAAAGGGTCTCTTTGCACCAATTCAACATAATACCTGGGACCAGTAAACACTTAATGACTATTGACTAGTGAATGTATATTATAAAAAATTAAAATATTCTGGTTTTTGAGATTTGAGAGATTTCTGAACTATGATGGAGAATATTGCAGACTTACTATGATACTGCAAAAACTAAGATCACAAATTTCTACATTGAAGCCTTTGTTTTCAATAAATTACATAATCAAATATTTGTTATATAAATTCAAATATAAGACTGAGATGTTTTAAACTTGGTAAAGTATTTGGATAAGTAAATATTATGTAATTGGGAAGGGCTAGGCATGACTCATTTTTTTAAAGTAACCTTGGTCAATATTTTAAGATATGCCTATAAACTGAAACTCCTTGCCTAAAACTGACTGTGAACCTTTTAAAACCAAAACCTTAAATCAGATATCTTAAATTTTACAGCATATGAATAACGACAATTTTGTTTGTGAATTTAGAGGTTGCGCTATGATAGTCCCCCTCAATCATGATACCCGCTCCCATCAGCTGGGTGAGCCTTTACCTAAAGGCTCCATTTTCCCCCATGGTGATGGATTTACACTTTGCTTTATTAGGTCTCCATTGGGCCAAAAACACATTTTAGACATAAATATGGAGCAGTCTGTGGCAGTGGAAAACCAAGTTAACTGAACCACATGGAAATAAAGCCCATGTCAACTGGTGTCTTTACCAGTACACTCTAACTAACAGAGCTAACCTCAATGTAAATAGCAGGCAAAAATAGCACAATGCTCCATCTTTTGGAGAAATCGGTCCCTTTGGAAAAAATGCAATAATAAAAAAACACCTGGACTCATATTTTTTTGGACCAAAAGAGACACAAGTATTGATTTTTTAAAATTACACATGTGAGTAAAAAAGTAAGACGATTGTTGAAAAAAAAGTTTACAGTGAAAAGTTAGCTTCATAGATCTACATAAAGATGGGAAGAGCAATTAGGAAGGATCTAGTGAAGGTAAGATAAAAGTTTCATTTTCAAATAGCAATGATGCATTCAATTGTGTATGTTTATGTATATATCTTGTGTGTATGTATATGTATGTATATACTTACGTATGCTTATATATATAAGTGAAATGAATAATGACATACGAGACAAGAAGCAGGAAATTAGGATTGTTACGTAAGGTATTCACACTCTGCAAAGTGGTACAGTGTTATTTGAAAATGGACTTGTATTTGTCATAAATGTATATTGCAAACTCTAGGACAAACAGTAAAAAAGTTTTTAAAAAGTATAACTAATATTCTAAGAAAAAATACTAAAATACATAAAATACTAAACAAAAGTTTGTGCAGAAAAAGAGTGGAAGACAAAAAAGGAACAGAGAACAAGAGAAATAAATAAAAAACAGTAACAAATATGGCAGTTATTAATCCAACTATATCAATAACCACTTATAATGTCAACGGTATAAATGCATGTAGAGATTGTCAAAGTGGATTAAAAAACATTATGGCCAAACTATACTTTATCTGTAAGAAATTCACTTTAAGTATAAAGATATGTGTAGATTATAAGTAAATAAATAAAGAAAAATAAAACATATTAACGCTAATCAAAAGAAACTGGAATAGCCATATTAATTTCAGAAAGAGCAGACTTCAAAACAAACAAAAAAAGTTATTAGGGGTAAAGAAAGGTCTTATTTAATGATGAAGTGGTCAATTCTCCAAGAAGACATAACAATCCTTAATGTGTATGCACCAAACAACAGAGCATCAAACTATATGAAGTTGAAAAGAAGAGAACTACAAGGATAAATAGATGTATTCACTATCATAGTTGGAGACTTCAATAACCCTCTGTCAAAAACGAACAGATCCAACAGGCAGAAAATCAGTGAAGACATAGCTGAATGCAACACCATCAATCAACTAAATATAATTAACATATATAAACTACTTCAACCAAAAACATCAGAATACATAATCTTCTCAAGCTAACATAGAACATTCACCAAGACAGACCACATTCTGTGCCACAAAACATACTTTAACAAATTTTTAAAAATAGAACATAGAACGTCTGCTCTCAGGCCACAATGGAATTAAACTAGAAATCAATATTAGGCAGAAAACTCAAAAATCACCAAAAATATGGAGATAAAACACCACACTTCTAAATAGCTAATGGGTCAAAGAAGAAATAGCAAGGAAAATTAAGAAATGTTTTGAACTAAATGAAAATAAAAACATAACTTATCATAATCTGTGGGATGCAATGAAAGCACTGCTTACAGCAAAATTTCTAGCATTGGATGCATATATTAGAAATAAAGAAAGATAAAAATTCAATAATTTAAGTTTCTACCTTAGGAATCTGGAAAAAGAAAGAAAAACAAATTCAAAGTAAGCAGAAGAAAATAAATTATATAAATTAGAGTAGAAACCAATGAAATTGAAAATAGGTAATTAACAACAAAAATCAATAAAACCAAAAGCTGGTTCTTAGTAAAGATTAATAAAATCTATAAGCCTCTAATCAGGCTAAGAAAGAAGCAGAAAACAAATTGTTAATATTGGAAATAAAAGAAGGGTCATTATTACAGACCTTAGAAAAATTAAAAGGATAAAAAAGGAATACTATGAAGAAACCTAAGCCCATAAATCTGATAACCTAGATAAAACAATTCCTTGCAAGACATAATGTGCTAAAACACATACAAAACAATGCAAATGGGTTTACGGGTCTATATCTGTTAAAGAAATTAAATCAATAATTAATAACTTTCTAAAACAGAGAGCACCAGGCCCAGATGGGTTCACCGGTAAATTATATCAAACATTTAAGGAAGAAATTATACCCATTCTCTATGACCTCTTCCAGAGGACAGAAGCAGAGGGAGTAGTGTTTAACTCATTCTATAAGATCAGAATTACCATAAAACCAAAATCAGGCAAAAACATCTAAGAAAAGAACACTCTAGACCAAAATCTCTCACGAATACAGATGCAAAAATCCTCAACAATATATACATGTACAACACCAAGAGTGAACCCTGATATAAACTATGCCCTTTGGGGGATTATGATGTGTCAGTGTTGGTTCATCAAACGTAATAAATGTACCACTCTGGCAGAGGAGGTTGATAATGAAAGAGGCAAGGCATGTGTGGTGGCAGTGGGTATATGGGAAGTCTCTGTACTTTCCTAACAATTTTGCTGTGAATCTAGCCCTGTTCTAAAACTTTTTTTCAAAAGTAAGTTTATGACCCAATTCTCAAATATTGACTCCCCATCTCTTAGGTACTCTATGGTCAACCTCTATTACTATTTTCTAAATTTTATTTGTAGCTCAGTGCATCTGTATGTGCATATGCAATGTGTGTATGTAGGGCACAGTCCTCTCCTTTTTAAAACATATAATAGGTAGCAAGATAACAACCGTTGCTATTTTTTAATATATATTTGAAACATATGAAAATAATTTTGTTGGAAGGAGTGTAATATCAATCATATTTCATCCTTTTTTTTCTCCCAAGATAAATAACTACTTGGCTTAAAGCCAATTATAGATTTACTAATCTTTTCCCCATTTATTTGAAATGAAACCTTATTGGGAGCTAAATTCTGTATTTGAGCATATATCTAGGAATACTATTGTTCTTGTAATCTGTGTAGTCATTTTCTACTACAACTGATTTAACGTTGTTTTATGTTTGAATAACTCAGAAGAGGTGTAAGAATCTAACAATGTAGATTGGTAAATGTGGCATTATGTTGTGAATACTAGGAACTATAATTCATGCAGTATTCTCAACAATCCTGAGCCTCAAGTATTTACTCATAAAGACAAAACCTTTAGTATAACAAAGTCTGAACACAATATTGGTATATGCATGGAGAAACAAATATTTTCATTCATTCCAAATAGGAATGTGATTGACACAACCTTATAAAAAAATTATTCAAACACTAACAAAATGATCACTCCACATATCTTCTGACTTACCAATTCTACTTTTGGAAATCTATCGCACAGCCATACTTTTACTTGTGCAAATGGCATACATATATTATTCACTACAGTGTTACAATAAAGCTGAGAATATCTTAAATTCCTGTCAGGAGGAAAACTCATTAAATAAATTATGGTATATTCACACAACTGAATGTCTACACAGTTGCTAAAAAGAATGAGGAATTTCATTATACATTAATGTGGAAAGATCTGAAAAAATATTAAGTAAAAAGCTTAATGCTGAACAGTGTGCAGTGTTCTACCATCTAGGTAAAAATGAACAGAAAAAAATATGTATTTCTATTCACTCACATATGCATTAGTTATTCCCGGCAGGATACATAAGAAAATAGGAGTGTGCAAATATGTGGCAAAGGAATAGGACTGAAAGTAATATTGTTTAATAAATCCTCTAATGTATCATTTTAATTTTAAACCTTGAAATCAATGGTAAACATAAAGTATTAATTGTGAACCTATTATAAAGTCTAGGAACCATAAGAAAAGTTTTCATTTTTATTATTAGATTATTCATCTTTATTAAACATTAAAAGACTAAAGAGAAAATATTAAAAACCTTACATTGCCATGAATTATTGAGGGAGAAAAAAGTGAACTAGATACTAGCATCAAGTAACCAATAAAAAAAAGAGTGATTAATTTTAATCTAAAGTAAATTTTAGTTTTGAATGAGAAAGAATTAATTATACATTATAAATTATGACTAAGATCAGCAGTGAAATCTAGTGAACAGTACCTCAAAGAGAAATATGTATAATTCAATTTAATGTTAATATCATACCATTAGATTATGGTTCTTTTAAAGTAAATCATCTCAATCAAATTACAGCTTAATTTCAAGTACTCCTTAAAGAATGTTAAATATTTTAAGTATAAGAGAAATTAGTAAATATTGTTCTTAAAACTTAGATGTAAATGTACCTGTTAGCATAATAATGGCTACAATCTTGCTGTTTTATGTGGTACAAGCTGCAAAAGTATAATCTGCCTGTTAATATTCTGAAACAATGGAAAGCATTTTTTTGTCACATTCTTCATGGATTTCAGAGTTCTCTTATTGTCCTGATAAAATTATGCTAAAATCATCTTGTAAATCTCAAAATGACTTGGTGAAAGGAATGGAAAGGTAAAAAAAAGAAAATACATAGTTGTGCACACATACACAAGAAAGAAAGAAAAGGAAGAATTAAATTCTAAGATTAAGAATAGCATGGACAAACAGAATGATCCTGTTAATTTGATCAATGTACTTCTCTTGTTATTTATAGTACCCTTGATAGTTATCACATTAGATCTTACTAGGCCAGAATATTATAATTCTTAGTCACTTTATAAAGTGCCATAAATTTTCATTTGAAAATTAACCAGAATTTCAATTGAAAAAAACATAGAAGGATAATCACATTCTTTGAGGATGTATATATTACTTAATCATACTATGTCTCGGGAGCTGAAAGCAAACTGGTGTTATCAGAACACTAGTAATCAAAACTAATCTGAAGAGAAAAAAATGGACCTAGTACAATTTAGATACCTTATTAATATTAGTAAAAATTAAAATAATAACATATCCAGAGTTACTATTGACACTACTGAATTTAACTAAATCTGGAAAAACTCCAATAGATCCTATTACATTTTGAAAGTAATTTCTAAAATCCTTAAAAACAAGAGAAACCAGAAACACTGTCCTTAAAAGCTTAAAAATAAAACTATCTGCTAGATAATGATGGCTATGATCTCACAATTATGTTTAGCACAAATAATATACAGTAACTGGAATCTGCCTCTAAACTACTTGGACACAAGTAGAAAGCATTTTTAAAAAGTATTTTCCAAACTCATAAAATCCTAAGACCAAGGGCCATCAGTTTAATACCTATGTTTTCTTCTATGAAGAATTGTATATTTAGGTCTTTGATCCATTTTAATTTTTGTGTATGATGACAAATAGCAATCCTGTTTCATTCTTTTGCACGTGGCTTTACAATTTTCTAGCATTATTTATTGAAGAGACTTTCTTCCTTTCTTCCTTCCTTCGTATGTTTTTGGCTCCTTTGCTAAAAACTATTTACCCATATATATGTGGGTTTATTTCTGGGTTCTCAAGTCTGTTCCACTGGTCTGTATGTCTGTTATTCTGCCAATAAATGCTGTTTTGATTATTGTCACTGTGTAGTATAATTTGAAGTCAGGAAATGTGATATCTCCAGGTTTGTTCTTTTTTTGTCAGGATGCTTTGGCTATTTGAGGTCTTTTGTGGTTCAATACAAATTTGATGATTTTTTTGTTCTATTGCTTGTAAAAATGCCATTGGAATTTTGATGGGGATTGCATTAATTTTGTGTATTGCTTTGGGTAATATGGCCATTTTAACTATGTTGATTCTTCCAATCCATGAACATGGAATATCTTCCCATTTCTTTGAGTCTTCTTCAATTCCTTTTTATAATGTCTTGTACTTTTGAGCATATAAGTCCTTTACATATTTTGTTAAGTTTATTTCAAGGTGTTTTCTTCTTTTAGCTAGTATATAGTAACAAATTTTTGTACATTAATTTTGTATCCTGCAACTTTACAAATTTGACCTCAAAAGCGAGAGAAATAAAAGTAAATAAATAAAAGGGACTATATCGAACTAAAAGCTTCTGCACAGCAAAAGATACCATTAACAACAAAAAAGAGGCAACTAATAAAATGGGAGAATATATTTGCAAACAACGCCTTCAATAAGGGACTAATATCTAAAATATATAAAGAACTCATAGAACTCAACAACAACAAAAAGAAACAATCCAATAAAAAAAATGGGAAGAGGATCTAAACGGACACTTCTCCCAAGAAGACATACAAATGTCTAACAGATATGTGAAATTTTTGCAATTTTAAATGCAAAATCAAACCGCAACCTCAAATGCAAATTTAAACCACAACGAGATACCACCTGTCGGACATAGTACATGTATACTGTGGACTATCACTCAGCCATAAGATGAAATACTACCATTTATGACAACATAGCTGGATCTTGAGAATATCATGCTAAGTGAAATAAATTAGATGAAAATAGTAAAGAACCATATGATTTCACTCACATGTGGGATATAAAATTGAAAGCAACAAATAAACAAGACAGAAAACAAAAACTCAGATACAGACAACAGTTTAGTAGTTAGCAGAATGAAAAGAGTCAAAGGGGAGGTAGAAACGGTAAAGGGAATCAAATATATGGTAACAGAAGATCTGACTTTGGGTGGTAAACAAACAATGCAATATACAAGTGATGTACTATAGAATTGTACAATAAAATTACAATTTTATTAACCAATGTTACCCCAATAAATTTAAGATATGGACAAAAAACAGTATTTTCCAAAATTATCCAAATGATCTTTCAAGACATGGTTTATGTGTTCACACACATCTCTCTCTCTCTTCATACATATATATGTATATATACATACACATACTTATATTTATATATAACATTAATATAATATGAATTTGTAACATATAACCTAAATTTCTAAATATAAATTCTAACTGGATTGATCATATGTTGAATAAAAGTCATTATGATATAAGATAGCAAGCTACCCAGGGGTAGGACTAGAGAAGAATACTGTGCAGAAGACAGCAAAAAGACTTTTCAGGAAATAGAGTTCTTTATAATGGGAAAACTGAGATATGTTTAAATATACAAATGCCTCTTTATCATTATAATAAGCAAAATGCAATTTAAATGTTTACATAAACTAATCTCAATTAATAAAGAGTGATTAAAGAAAACATTTTATACATAGTTTTCCAAAATAAAATCATCTCATATTTGACAAAATTTTAAATAGTCATAGAGAAAGAGAAAGGAAAATATCAGAATTAATGAGGAAGATACATAAAATATACATAAAATG
Organism: Macroglossus sobrinus; assembly: GCA_004027375.1. Taxonomy (NCBI): domain Eukaryota; kingdom Metazoa; phylum Chordata; class Mammalia; order Chiroptera; family Pteropodidae; genus Macroglossus; species Macroglossus sobrinus. The sequence goes on along the minus strand of PVKZ01000818.1, from coordinate 97,847 downwards.
GAAAGAATAAAATTGAGGCAGTTAAAAAAGGATGGAAAAAAGAGGACAGTGATTTCCAAATCACAAAATGATTTATTTGGCAACAACAGTTTGTTTTATAGAATTATATTATTGTTATCATTACATGACCTCCACATTGCTGAAGCCTATGGACATGTTTCTATTCCTATCTTACTTGGGATCTTTACAATATTTGACACATATGAGCACATTACGATAATGGAGACACCTTTTCCTTGGCTCGTGTCACACTGCTCTCCTATCCTTTTGTCACTTCTTCTCAGTGTCTGTTGAGAATGTCCCCTTCCCATGGCTAAACCTTAAATATTACTATTTAATGAGTTCTGTCCTTAAACAATTCAGGTTAACACCCAGGGTCTCTGCACATTTGATTCCAGAATATAAATAGCCTAATTTCAGCTTTCATGACCTACCTCCAACCACGCCTGTGCCATCCAGGTAGGCTAATTCATGAGAGCTTATTTTCATGATGTTGTTCCTTATTTTTTGAATATCTTTCTTTGCATGGATAACTTCTACTTGACTTTTAAAACTCAGATACAACATCTTCTCTAAGAATTTTCTAGTAAAACTCTAGTATAAGATGCCTTTTATTTATGCTTCTATAGAAATCTCATGTAATATAGGTGTTCATCAATACTTAAAAATCACTAATTCACCTACTGGGCAATGAACTCCTTTAGGTCAGTCCACAGCTTTTTTAAAAAAATCTTTTCTACCAAGAAGTATAAAATACACACAGAAAAGGTTATCAAATGTACAATTCAATGAATTATCACCAAACGTACCCCTGTGTAACTTCTCCCAGAAAGATCATATCTTACTTGAAATTGCATCCTCGATGATTTCTATATAACAAATAATACATTTTTGTATTATAAATGACATTTTTGGGGGTTGGACTATATTAATTATTGCAAGAAATCATCCCCATGCTATGATCCAAAAATTAGATTTTAGATACAAAGATCAAATATAATTTTAATGGAGAAACTCTATAGTCATGTAAACTAGTGATTGCACAGAACTAAAATGTGCAATTCAACAAATATGATGTTAAATAACAATCTCACCAGGAAACAATATAGAATTTGGCACCAAAACCCAGGGAAAAGTCAGGCTTTGTCAAATACTACTTTTGTCAGCACATGACCTTTTGGGCTAGCCATTTACACAGGACAGCCATAGAAGATCTCTAAGAGTAAAACTCAGAGATAGGCAATCTACTAAGCAACTTGGCTTCTTAGCACTGAACATGTCAAAAGGATTGATGAGAAGGGAAGAGCTACACATCTGCCCCAGGGCAAATGGATGTTGCAGACTGTAAGCAAGGTGGCCAGGAGAAATGCTATAGGCACATGGAGAGCACAACTCCAAGAGTCAATTGCTTAGAAGTGACAGCAGCAGACAGGCCCACTGGTGTACAAAATTGAGAGACAGATTTTCTCAATTTATGTAAGAACAGACTGCAGCTTGGGAGTCTAAACATCAGAAGCTTAAGTACAGAAAGGCTATGTAAGCAATAGCAGCAGCTGCTAACCAATGGGACTAGCTACAGATGTACTTTACTGAGAAAGGGCTAAAGGTCTCCTGTGGTCTGTTCAGTTACATACTTGCTGATGGGAGCAGTGTCCCTACCTGACTCGAATAATTACTTAACAAAACTTAAAAATTTGCATTCAATTTCAGTATTACATTTTTACTTCCCTGATAGTTCATTCAGTGACAGCAATAATACAAAGCAAAGATGCTTAATAGGAATCATCATAGTGACAATGATAATAATAATAATAGCTGAAATTTATGAGTGCTTTCTCTACTGCAGACAGTATGCTAAAAGTGTTCATGCATTTTTTCATTTAATCCTCACCCAATTATGTACAGGCTATTATTTTCCCCATTTTATAGAGGAGGCAACAGAGTGAGCAAGAAACTTACCTTCATGACTATGAATTAGCAAAGCTAGGCATCTACTCCAAGATGGATTTAAAATCTGTACTTTTCTGTTATGCAAAATTAACCAAATTCAAATGATTTCTTTCTGTGATATAAGTATTTTAAAAATCAAGCATTCACATTTAGAGCTATGATGATGGATACTAATGGGATTCTTAAGAAGCAAATAGCTGGAGGGTCATGTAAGATGTCCAAATTTGCTTTAGTTTACCCATTATCAGTTATGAATGTTTCAAATTCACATTGCTATACATCACAAAGTACTATATGGAGTCTCACTGAGGAAAGAGTGGCAAAATTAGATTGAATCATGAAGACCTAACTGTAGTTAACTAAATTATTATGATTACTGGTGTTGAATTAGAAGTGTGATATATTGTTAAAGCACCAGCTTTGGAGTTAGGGTGCACAGATTTAAAATCCCACTTCATGTAATAGCCGTGTGATTTGAGCAAGATACTTACCCCTTCTGTGCCTTAGTTTTCCCACCTACAAAATAGAAATGGTCTATTTCTAAGGATTTAATTATATAATGTTTATAAAGCATTTAGCTTACATCTGAAGACATAGTAAGCATTCTTGAGAGGAATTATCTTGATTCCACTCTGGAATGTGCAACTACTGGAAGTATTCAAGACTTCTGTTTATTTTTATTCTGCAAAAGATACTACTATGTCAATACTTTTGGTTCAATTTTTATTTCCATTTTTTTTTTTTGGTGAGCGTTTAAAGAAACTGTGGTCATGAGGTAGCTAAAGTAGATATTACAAAGAATCTATTATAATATAAAGAAAATTGAGGGGTACACATACAGTCTCAGTGTCTTATTTTCAAATTTAAAATATCATAATGTATAATCACCATTCAGGATAATATCAAGATTAACATAAACAATTTAGCTAAGGTCTTCTGGCAATAAGTTGTCTTTAGCTATGCTAAACATCTTCTTAGTGTTTACGTCATCTTGAAATTCTGAATAAAATAAATATATAGTTAAGTTAACAAGAAATAAAGGGAAGTCCCTGGATGCACTGAGTTACATGAAAACCTGAATGGTACAAACAAGTTGATGCTGCAATAGACATTGAGGTCTAGCAAACCTAAAGATAGGCCCTAATGGCTATCATTTTGGATTTTAATACCCATTAAGAGATAGGAAATAAGGTCATGGACTATCCTGAGTGAGACAGGACATTAGAACTGAGATTACTGCATAAAGTTGGAATCCTAAGACCACACTTCCCAAACTTTGGCAGCCATAAGAATGACCTGGAGGGCTTATTACCCCCATTCCTCAATCCACCTGAGTTTGAGACTCAGTAGGTCTGAGAATTTGCACCTCTAACAAGCTCCCAAGGAATGCTGCTGCTGCTGGTCCAAAGACCAAATTTTGCATAGCACTGCTATCATAACGGCTACATGTCCCGGAAAAAGGATCCTAAAAATGGTCTTCCCTTATTCAGGGAGAAGATAAAACAGGCTTATGTGTGACAGGGCTCCTGTGCTACGTACTGGTTTGGAATAAAAGTGTATACTACCTGCATGGTATACGAGTGCTACATCTAAGGAATTAACATTTAAAAACTGGTCCTGGTTTAGGGATTCCTCTGAGGCACATAGAAGAAGTAAACATAAGATTGCTCTGCAGGAAAACTTTCACAAGTCACCTAATACAAAATCCCCATTTAGACAACTTATGACCAATAATTACAAAAAACACAAGGATATATTTACCATAAGCAAGAGTCTACAAAAATAAACAGAACAACTGCACCCCCAAAACTTAATAGAACAATTGATAGAGAGTATAAAATAAGTTTTATTTAAAGAAACAGAAACACACACACACACACACACACACACACACACACACACAGGAATAGAAAACAAAAAAAATAACTTTTAGAAATGAAAAACAGTAGTCATTGCTATTAAAATTTCAATAGATGGGTATTAGATAAGTCACTAGTGAAAAAAGAACTGGTGAACTAGAAGAGCTGTCTAATGTAATTACACAGAATGCAACATAGGCTATTAAAGATACTAAATAGCAGTGAAAGTATATTAAGGAGAGAATGAGAAATTCCAACCTATGGCTAATGAAAGTTGTAGTAGTTAGCTAAAAATAGAATAGAGGGAAGGAATTTTAAAAGATATAATGGTTAAGAGTCTTCTAGAACTGGATTTTGAGAATTAAAAAACCAAGCAGAATATATAAACAAAAATAAGTTCACACAAAATACAAAAAATAATAAAACTGCTGAATACCATGGGCAAATGAAATCTTAGAGGGATGAAAAAGACAATTTATCTGCAATGTAAATAAATTATACTTGGGCTGATGGTAAGAGCAGCAAAACAAAAACTGGAAGATAGTAAAATATCTTTTAAGTTTTGAGAGAACATAACTGTCAGCCTAGAATTCTCTACCTGGGGAAACAAATATTTAATAATGAAGGCATATAAAAAAATATTTTTAAGACAGAGAATTTACCATTCATTGAAAGAACTATTAAGTTATGCTTTTCAGTAACAAGGAAACTGAGCCCAGAAGAAAGGACTGCCTTAGGGAAAATGATGAGCAATGAAAATGATAAATATGTAGGTAAATCTAAATAAGCATTGTGATTAACAACAATAACTAATTTGAGAAGGTTTAAAAACAATATTGAACTAAAACTAGACAATTTTAACATTAAAAAATGAAGTGAGCTCTTTTCCTAAGCTCGCTATTTCATGCTTCATCTCTTTTATTGAGTTCTTCCTGATATTCATTACAGCATTATTCACAGTGGCCAAGACATGAACACAACCAAAATGTCCTTCGACAGATGACTGGATAAAGAAGATGTGGTACATGTGTACAATGGGCTATTACTCAAGCACAGGAAAAGATGAAATACTGCCATTTGTAATGATAAGGTTGAATCTTGAGATTATCATGCTATATAAAATAAGTTAGAAAAAGTTGAGAACCATATGATTTCACTCATATGTGGGATATAAAACTGAAAGCAATAAAATAACAAGACAAACAAAAACTCATAGACACAGACAACAATTTAGCAGTTACCAGAAGGAAAGGGGGAAAGAGAGGAGGTACATAAGGATAAATACATGGTGTCAAATATATGGTGACGAAAGATTTGACTTTGCGTGGTGAACACACAATGCAATATACAAATGATGTATTATTGAATTGTACTTGAAACCTATATAATTTAATTAACCAATGTCACTCCAATAAATTTAATAAAAAATTAAAATTAAAAAGAAGATAAAGAACATTAAGTAAATGATGAGAGTGACGGGATCCTAAGGATTATTTTTAAAGTTTGAGGATAGAGACGATGAGTCTTTGTAAACTTTAAGTCAAATAGATATGTAATAGTTTCAAAGATACATATTAAAGTAATAGAAATAGGATGCAATAATTACAAATATTTACGGATAAAAAATGTAATACAAATTCATATAAGCTCTGGATATATATGTAAATAGTGAAAGTACAATATACACACAAGAATGATACATACCAAGTTCAGGGAAGTGGTCACAACTGAAGACTGAGATAAGGAAAAGGGATATGCTTCAGATCCTAACACTATACAAAAAGGATGTTTTCATGCTAATATGCGAAAATGTTACCCTCTGCTAAATCTGGGTTGTAGGTACATAAACTTCCCTCATTTTGATTAGTGTATACTATGTTTAAAGTATTTTATGATTAATCTTTTTAAAGTAAAAAGGCAAAGAAATTTATAGCTAAGCCAACATAATAAGAAAGGTTTAGTTAGCTAGAAAATAAATAACTTACCAATGTATTTATTTTCGAAAAGAAGAGTGGGCTAAACTAATCAAGTAGCAGACCCAATAAAAACCAGTTTTAAAAATATTTAATAAATATTCTCTTTCCTCTCGAAACTCTATTTGGTTTGTCTAAGATTCTTTGTAGAATAAATTATAATAATATATATCTATATCTATATCTATCTATCTATATATAGATACACACACCAAAAATGTTAAGCCTTTTTTTATTGATGGTTTCATCAGATGAATGAATAAGAGATGACATTAGATGGGATTAAAAGCAAATTCTATAGATCAGGCAAAATCTTATAAAACTATTTGAAGGCTAATAGAATATACTAACCAGCTTAAAACATATAATCAGAAAGACTAAAATCAGGTTGTATTTTTTATTATTCCTTGAAATTCATTAGTTTTCATATTTCTCAAATGTCAAGCTCCAAATCTCCTCTATTTTTTTACTTTGACTTCAAATGATCTCTAACCTCAGTATTTTTCACTGATAACCTCTCTGCTATGTGTAAGGGGTTTCTTTTTCCACTCAACATCATATGAAAATCATGTTTTTTTTTAAAATGACTCATACATTACAGTATACTGTTTATTAATTCCAAAATAATTTCTGTTAGTGACTATTACTATATCTCCAAAAGAATGAAGACTAAGATTAGACCTTTTGGCTTCCATTTTGTTCCTGGGCAGATATATGCATGCTCTGACCTTCTCCCCCCAGTCCCCGATCCCTGCCCAGCTGCTCATTTCTTAAAAGGCTGCAGCATAAGGGCAGAAGTCAGAGAAATAAAATCGCCTGCCTGGCTTTTAAAATTAAAGCTGACAGCTACGATGGGGTAGAAGAAAAACATGTGCACACAGATGTGGCAATAGACTTTGAGGAGTTGTTTACAGCATTATTTATGCAGCTAAAAATAGGTATATGTATCCAAGTGTGTTTGTTTTTATCTTTTGTTTGTTTGTTCTTGCCTTTAAACAAAGATGGTATCTTCAAGAGATTTATTTTTTATTGAAATGGACCTCCAAGCTGTCCTATCCCTTGCTAGTCTCATTTATTAAGGTTTAAAGCGTTGTCTGTTTGATTCAGGCTTTATCAACTCTGGCCAGAATACAAAATGTTATAACTTACATGCACATTTTATATAACAAAAACAAGATATATTTGCCAATGTCATGAAGCAGAAGAATAAGAAACTAGAATGTCACATGTCTCTTATCACATAGGAGGCACTAAATAAACATTTGGTGAAATCAATAATGAAATAGAGCAGAGGTCAATAAACTTTTTCCATAAAAAAAAAAAACAGATAAATATTTTAGATTTGCAGGCTATGTGGTCTCTTTTTGAAATACTCAACTCTGCCATTATAGTGGGAAAGCATCCTTAGACAATACATAAACAAATCAATGTGGCTATATTCCAGTAAAACTTTATTTATGGACCTTGAAATTTGAATTTTATAGTTTTCAGGTGCCTTTGACTTTTAAAATATAAAAACTACTCTAACTCACAGGCCGCACAAAAATGCAGAGCCAGAATTGTCCTGTGGGTTTCAATATGCCAACCCCTGAAATTAAAGTTTAGTGATTTAATGTCATTTGATCTTATTCTTCAAAATTACATATGGAGTATAAAAAATTGAATTGTAGAGCATAATAAGAAATTATTATAAACACCTGAAAGCATAGGTAAAGGAGTTAAACCCATTAATTCATTGAAAGTATGTACACAATCACACAAGTATTTTTCTTTTTAAGTAGCTTCACTAGAGACTAGTAACCTTTGATTCATGTACCTGCAGGTTTTGAAAGCAACACTCATTTTGAAAATATAAAGAAAACCTTACAACTTAAAAATATATATATTTTTGATACATATGATCTGAGTTAAATTTTACAACAATACAAAGCAAAGGATACATCTAAGGCAGGAATTCTTAATCCAAGAACTATATATCTACACTTAGAATCAATGGCTAGTCTTTAGGGTTCCCCTGGATTCTCAATTTTTAAAGTTATAAATATTTTTTTCTGTAGAGTCAATAGAACTTTCATCAGATTTCCAAGAATTTGGTGGGTTCAAAAACCAGTGATCTAGAAGATGGGAATTGATTATCTAATAGATCCAATTATAATTCCTTTGAATCTTCAATACCCAGAAGCAATATATATATTTTTAAAATATCTAAAAGCTTGATATTCTAATTAGCATTAAATATTTTTTTTAAATCATTTCCTTCTAGAAGTGATTTTTAAGGTACATCAGTCCACCCTAATCTGTGGGGGCTATGCTCTAAGATTTCTAGTGCATGCCTGAAACCATGGATAGTACTGAACCCTATATATGTCATGTTTCTTCCTATATATACACATAATTGTGGTAAGTTTAACTTATAAATTAGGTGTAGTAAGAGTTTAACAACAGTAACTAGTCATAAAATAATTACATACTATAACAAAAGTTATGTGAGTAGCTTTGGAGCCATTATTTAGTAAAATAAGAGTTACTTGAACACTGTGATACTCCAACAGCCTACCACAGAACTAACGGGCAGGGAGCAGATACAGAGTGGATACATTAGACAAAGGGATGGCTCAGTCCCGGGTAGGATGGAGCAGGACAATGCAAGATTTCATCACACTACTCAGGATGATGTGCAATTTACAACTTATGAATTGTTATTTCTAGAATTTACCAATTTATAGTTTCAGACTGAGGTTGAAAAGTGATTTCGGACTTCTGACTTATAGAATTGTAAGAGAACAAATTTGCATTGTTTTAAGCTAACAAGTTTGCAGTGATTTGTTATAGCAGCAATAAAAAACTTACATAGGAACTACTATTCCTGCTTCCCCAAGAGGTGCTAACTGGTCCTGCACCTTTCTCTTTGATTTTTATTGAGTTTAATCTCTAGCTTCTAGGAAATCAAAACACAGACAATCTAAATCCAGACAACTTTTTTCTCCCTACAGTGAATCCTACAGATGCATTCGTTGAATAACTTTTGAGAACTTTCATGTTAGTCATGTCTCCAATTTTATACTGAAAATACTCATCTAAAAAAAAATAATTTTACAAATTGTCACAATACCATGTGCCTTTTCTGAATACCTAAGGGTCTCAACTTTTAGGGCGCAGTCATGAAATCAAGCAGTATCTTCTCTCTGAAGTCATCCCATTCTACCTTTTCCCCACTACATATGCATATGAGTTTAAGGAACAACATGAATGATATGAATAGTCAAAAACGATGCCTCAAAGTCTGTGCATCCAAAAAAAATCATACATTTTCTGTGAAAGTAAAACCCTCAGAGCTTTTCTCAGAACATAATGACTTTTACATTCCATAAAATTGTGAGGACTTTTTGTTTTTTAGGCCAAAGAATACTTAAAGAAGTCAATTACACTTGGGTACATGGAGATTCTGGGGAGCAGGTAACAGAATACACTGATTGCTGGAAGAAGCAATGTGTCAGAGTAAGAAATGAAAGAGTCAGGAAATGTTGGAGCACAGAACAAGAGCAAGTAGTGGTATATTCTCGGTTGATGCTGAGGACAATTATTGTGTTAGAGTAAAATCACCAAGATAAAGAATAATTGCTCCAAGTCATTAAATAAATGCTCAGCACATTTTGCTTAAGAATCTAAGAGGAAATGAAGCATTGTAACGATTTTATTGAAATAAACTCTCAGATGTAATTAAAACAACTATTCATGCTTAAGGAAGTAAGCGTCAATCACCTGAAACATTTATCAATGTATGGCACCTCATTAATAAAGCGGCTGGCAGAACATTATAGAGGTTTGATTAACATTTGGTGGGGAAATTAATGAATGAATAGTATATAAATGAACATCATTTGTTACAGAGATCTGATATAAGTAAAATGAATGATATATTTAGAAAGTATGTAGTTCAAAAGCAGTTTTGGAAAAAGAAGGTGAGAGAAATGAAAATACTAAGAAAAATAATTTGAAGTCCATTTCAAGAAAGCTTTAATAAAGTCAAAAACAGTGTCTGTTCACTCAGGCTTTTGGTGTTAGATATAATAGAACTAGAGCAATAACCCCGCCAGGCTATAAAATGAAAGTCCCATATAAGAGATTGCATTCGATTTCCCTCAAGAGTTTTTCGAGTAACCTAACACATTTACCTTGCTCAGGATGTGTGTGTGTGTTTAAACCATGCTCAAAATCTCTTCAGCACAGCTCTATTGAAGGCAGTTTAATTCTCAGGAGCAAGCGTTCTAGTGAAAAAGCTCAGACTGCAAGGGCAGAAAATTCAGAGAACTTTATACTGTTACAGACCCATATGGTGGTTTGACAGATCCAACTAACCTCCGAAGGGAACTTTCCATGTGAATACTAAGTAGATGATTACCGGCATGTGCTTCAGGTTTTATTTAGAAACATAGATTAATGCATCTGTTATCCTAAATAGTGAGTGCTGGCAATAAGGATTTTTTTTCCCACACTTGGACACACTATAGGTACCCTCTTGTATTATTATTATTAGTTTATTAGTATCCTCTGGTATTTTTTAAATAATACGCATTTTCTTTAGCTTGATTACATGTCTTCAGACATAGCATCAAGTATCAAATTAGAAAAAGCACTTGGCAAAAATGGTTACATGAAGTAGAAGCTAAAGAGAAGGGAATGTCTTTACACATATTTAAAACAATTTGAAAACATGAACTGACATGGCTTTATATAACAGAGTCAATTCTAGACATAAAATATAGCGACAATGTCTACTATTCTTGCCTGTCTAGCATCTATTTCCCCCTTTTCCTAAAGAGAGTGCCCAGATTTTGCCCAGCAACCACTTTTCCCCACACTCATCTTATAAAGTTCTATTAGGGCAAACCCCATTGTCTGCTTTTAGCTTTGAACAATTGACTGAAGCCTGGTCAATGAGAATGGTTCAAGGGTAGCATACCTGATCAGGTAAAGCAACGACTAGGAGCATCAGCCGCAGCACTTTTACTAGAGCTACTGGTGAGAAAAAGAGTAAAGAGGACTTTTACTAAAAGAAAGCCTTGCTCCCTAAAATGGTGAGATTAGAGCTTACAGTCAGCCATTGGCACCACATTGTCACTACTTAGAAAGAGCCTGGCTGAGAATGAGGTGAACATACAGGAAAACTTTAAATATAAAAGCAATGATAGGTCCATGGAGTAAGATTTTTTTGGATGTCACATATAAATTTTCTTGTGCCATAGTTAGACTACACTTGTATGATTAGTTCCTAATAATATATAATCCTCCAGTAACCCCCCATTTTGTTTGCTTAAGCCAGTTTTTTTAAAACAGATTTAATGTCACTTTGACTAAGATTCCTAACTCATACAATTCACAACTTTCCATCTAAAGGACTTAGACTTTTATTTATTTTTATTTATTTTTTCTAGCAACAATAGAAAGAATTGGGTTTTTGACTTAGTGAGGCCTGAGTTCTAATCCTTGGCTCAGCAACACAAGTCATGTGATCTTTGACAAGCTATGTCTTCTGAGGCTGGTTTCCTTATCTGTCATATACACATAAGTATATATACCTTGCAAAGTTGTGGGAAGATTAAATGCACAGTGTGCTAAGTGTCCAACAGAATGGACACTTATTCAATTACAATTCTTTTCCCTTTTTGGAGAAACAGAGAGGCTTTTATATATTTACATTTATATTTTTTATATTTCATGGATGGAATGACAAAATGTTTCCTCTGAGAAAGTGTTCTCTAATTCAAAAGACAAATATAATCCTTAACACACCAAAAAGAAACTTTTTTTTAAAGGTAGAGAGACTGTCTTAGGGAAATTAAAATCAAAATTCTAGAAATTAGTCACTAATAAAGAATCTAGTACAATTCTTTTCATATAAGCATAAGCCTTACTAATGTACCTCAACATGAGGTATAGCCTAATTAGACCTAGGGTTTATAAGAAAGTTTTTCTACCTGGTTTTTATTGTTTATTCATTTTAATTAGCTTAAGGTTTTTGGCCTTAGTTTTCTTTTCTATCAGTGACTTACTTAGTCTGAGTGTCTGTAACTTTCAGTCACATATTCCTAAGATACTATCGTTCTAAGATCAACACATGAATTAGGTACCCTGGTAACAAAACTTTTGAGTTGGTTTTTGGTAGACAAATTTATTTAAGAGTGAATTTAATATGTTTTAATTATGTGTTTTGCTAGTCAGTGACAATATTTAATATTTAAATTTTCTATAAGCTTTAGAGTTTATACTTAGATGTGAGATGAATTTCTTCATACCTTATGCGTAGTCAATTTAATGGTTAGCATTATGAAAGATTCTTTAGCTTATGAAAAAGAAACTCTGAAGAAACACCCCCAAAATCCTCTTTGTAAGAACTGAGTCATTGCAAAAACCACAAGTTACAATAGAAATTGACTTGTTATGATAATACACACATTCCTTCTGAATTACATAATGAAAAACTTCAACTCTCTAAGCCACTAAACAAATATTTCTATTAAATTCATATGATTTGTTCTCATGGCAGAATCTATGGAAGCTTTTATTTTGTAAGGACTGATCGATAAAATGAAAATAAGTTATTCAATCTAAATGCAAAAAGACAAGTAAGTGCAATAATCTAGAATCACAAAGTCACTGTCAGGGTACAATCTAATATAATGTGAATAAAAGGTAATAGTAAGATTATAAGAGACATAATCTTAACTCAAAAACTTTTGCAAAAGATGTTTTATTTGGTCTTTTACTTTTACTTATGGAAAAATGTAAAAGAATATCTGTAATGCCAACTTTCTGGAGGATAATTTTTATCTTTGCACAAAGAGACTCGACAGTCATATTTTTTGATCCAATAATTCCACTTAAAAGAATATTCAGAAATGTACATCTGAATGGATGATTATGTTTCTAGTTAAAATAAATCTGCTTCTTATAAGAGGCATCCACTCAGTGTAAAAAAAGTAATCTCAATCCATAGTCTGAGTGTTAGCCCCTACACCATGATGACTTTACTAATATCAGAGGCTACCTGTGGAGCCCTATTGGGTCCAGGAATCTTTCCTAGGCATGCATGTCCAGGACAGGAAGTGTCTGTGCCCCATATGTCTTCTTTAATATTTGAAATATAAATATTTTCCCATGGCCAACGAGCTGCAAATGAAGGGGGCAGAAGATGAGGAACTGTGGGTCCCTAGGGTCCCACATGACTCCTGAGTACAGGTTTTGTCCTGTAGGAAATGGCAAGCACTGTAAAATTTAAGCTTAGGCAACTCATGATTAATTTAGTGTTTTTAGATAAACTTCTTAGGATGCTTTACGAAGAGAAACGAGGCTTCTTGCTGGAAACCCATGATGCCAACTTTTACTTTACATAGACTACATTCTCATGGGAACACTGTGGATTTTGATGCCAGAGATTCCTGAAAGGCATTACAGGGTAGGAATTTTTTAAGTAATGAAAATGTTCTCCAATGACATTTATGCCTATTTTAAAAGATGTGAATGTGGCACTAACATCAATATAAAAGTTCCAATGGAGACATGAGTAGAAAAGAAAACGAAGACGACTTTGGGCAATTTTTCAATATTTTATGTTTTCTCAATTGGTGAGTTAAACTTGATATGTAGATTAGAAATAGAACTTAAATTGTTACATTCTCCCTTTATCTTGGCCATTATTTCTTCCTAACGTCTTGTTCCAAGAAGCCAGCCTCATAATTTTAGCTACCTTTTATCTTTCTCTCTGTCTTTTACCCCTGCCTTTCCATCTTCTCCTACTAAGGTACTCACATGTCTTTTTATGTTTGTTTGTTTGTTTCTGTTTCACAGCTACCACCTTGGTCCATCTCCCAATTCTAGATTGTAACAAAAGTCTTCCAAAAGACTTTTTTTTTTTAATCTACATTTTGTCTCTACTCCAGTATATCTCCAACACAGTCAACATGATAACCTTCCTTACACAACTGTCATAACATTTTTCCTCTTAGATAAGACTAGTCAATGGTTTCCCATAGCTTGGTTTATCGGTTTACACACATCTTAATATTCTTGTGTGCCATTAACCTATGACCCTGCTCCCAAGCTACTAACCCTTTAAATCCATAACTGAGTATTTTCTAAATCTCTACTCTTCCTGGAAGCTGATTCCCTGTGACCAATCCCTTTATTTGGTCTGCTCATCCCAGCTACCTATAATCTCTGCCCCTCAGTAGCCTTAAAGAAATGTTCTTGGCTTTATTTCATACAATTCTGATCACTTACTCAGTCTGTCAATGAAAATTCATTATACTGCTCTCCTTGGAGCATATGCTCAATTATAGATGAGACACCTGCTAACTGAATTTTCCTTTGATATGGACCTAGAATAAGTATGACACATTGAATCCAATGTGTAGTACATTATAGGAAGATCTGACATCATCACTGCCTCTGTGCATCCCCTCTTCCCTCCTCAGAATTTCAACTCCACAAAAAAAAAAAAGGTCCTTCCACTGCCATCCACCAAAACATGACTGACTCTGTTATTGCACTTTTAAAACTGTTAGTTTCTGAGACTAAAATGCAACAGTTTGAAGGCAAGCACAATGTCTGATCACTGCAATCAGAGAACACAATGCTATACAGTGACAATGACTAATAGTATATTTTCAGTAAATTAATCAATCTATCCATTTATTGACTAGGAGCTTAATTCTAGGACATCCTGAATAAATAAAAATTCATCTGCATGTTCTTATTAGTTATTGCGACCTATCTGTCCTCTTGTTTCTGAAATATTCTATGGCTTTGACTTTGTTTTCCACCTTTATAATGTTACTTCCACAGGACGGGAACTCCCTGTGTATATGTAGTAGCCAGTGACCATTGACGAGTATTTGAGACATTAGAAAATTACTGGCTTCCTAATACTCGAACAATTGAGAATGCTATCTCCCAGCCTAATACCCATCCTTGCCCTACTCCCAATGTCACAGTTCCCTGGAACTACAGGTTATGTTTTATAGCATAAAGATATAGTCCCTCCCTCCTATTTTTCATGTGTGCTTAAAACTCATGCCAATTTTAACTCCAAAATGTCTTATTTTCAAGCTTTTTTCCCCCTGCTTCTACTATTGTTGCTTCCAGGCAATATAGAAACACAACGCATTGTTCTTTCCCCAAAACCTGTTCTTCTTCTAATGTTCTCTCTGCCAGTGAACTGCACAGTATTTTAGTTCTGCATGCCAAAAAGGCACGCTTATCTCTAATCTATCACCAGGTCCCTCTGATTTAAACTCTCTCTCTCAAAACCAGCTGTATCTCACCATTTCCTTTGCCACTACTCCAAGCTAATATTATATTTTCTTAATACTGAAATAACCTTCACATGACCTCTCCATTTCCTTTTTTGCCCCCAGCTCTTCTCCAAATTTCGATTGAATGTTCCTTACAAAACACAAATCTGACCATATAGCCCCAGCTTGCCAGGCCTACTGTCATATTCATAGAGTACAAGTAGATTCAATTAATTAAATGAGCACTGGCTTTAACTTAAAGTCACCAGCTGCATTAACCCCTAACAAGAGTCATCTTGACCTTTGAAGCTTTGAAGCCAAGCACTGACTTCTCTCTAACTATGAAAGTCCTAGATAGCATCTTATTCTAATATAAGGCTGTTTATAGTCTATACTGAAAATCTGTTGTTTAGTGTGGCCACCTGCATTAATTATCTTAGCTAGATCTTCTGAATAACTTGCTGCTTCACCTTGTACTTTTATATTATAGAGATAGCTTCTTTCCTTAAATCTCATGAACCAAACTCTGCTAGCTTCAAACTTTTCTTCTGCAGCTTCCTCACCTCTCTCAGCATTCATAGAATTGAAGAGAGTTAAGGCATTGCTGTGGATTAGTTTTTGGCCTATGGGAATATTCTGGCTAGTTTGATCTTCTATCTAGATCACTAAAACTTTCTTTATATCAACAATAACACTGTTTTGCTTTCCTATCATTCATATATTCACTAGAGAATGCACTTCTAATTTCCTCCAAGAATTTCCTCTTTGCATTTGCAACTTAGCTAATTGGCACAAGAAGCCTAGTTTTGGGCCTACTTTGACTTTTAACGTGCCTTTCTCACCAGGCTTAATCATTTCTAGCTTTCAATTTAAAGTGAGAGACATGTGACTTTCTTTCACTTGAACACTTAGAGGCCATTGTAGGGTTACAAACTGGCTTACTATCACTCTTGTTGTGTCTTAGGGAATAAGGAAGCCCACAGACAGAGGAAGAGATGGGAGAACAGCTAGTTGGTTGAGCAATCAGAACACACACATTAATCGATTGAGCACACCATTTTCAATGGGTGTGGTTCGTGGAATGCCAAAACAATTACAATAGTAACAAAAAGATCACTGATCACAGATCACCTTAACAGATATAATTTTAAAATTCTGAAACCTTTTAAGAGTCACCGAAATGTGACAGACACAAGAGTGAGCAAATGATACTGGAAAAAATGGCACTGAAAGATGTGTTTGATGCAAGTTTGTCACAAAACTTCAGTTTGTAAAAGAAGCAATAACTGCAAAGCATATTGAAACAAAGTACAATACAACAAGATATGCCTGTACACAGAAGAAGAGATCATGTAACAGCAGAACAAGCAATTCTAGAGCCACCAGTAGCTGAAAGAGGCAAAGAACAAATTATCTCTGAAGCACCCCAGAAGGAATAAGTCCCTGTTAACACCTTGATTTCGGCTCAGTAAAACTGATTTCAGATTTCTGACCTGAAAACTGTGGAAGAATAAATTATTGTTGTTTGAACCCAACAAGTATGTGGTCATTTGTCATGGCAGCCACAGGAATAGTCTCTCCTTTGGATTTCTGATCATATCTCCTTCCTTTTTGAAATGCCCTTCTTCCTTCTCTTCATGTATCAATAAATATTCAATAAATAAATAACAATAGCCTAATCCTTTAATTTCTTCAAGAGTTATTTCTTCCATAAAGTGTTCTCTAAATACTTCAGGCCATTTAATCTCTCTCATCTGTGTACAGAGATAATAAATTCTGTAGAATTTTGCAATCTGGGATTTGTGTACCCAGTAATAGGTATTTTCAAATTATCTCACAGAAGCAATTCAGTGTTTATTTTTTCCTAATATCCTGCAGATTGTACACAAAGTCCAATTTATGGGCATAAAGGGCCTGGAATGTCTTCTTCCCAGAAGTCCGCAGGGCTCCATTCCTCTCTTCTCTCAGATGTTTGCTCCAATTGCACCTTTACATAAAGAACTTACTTGACCACTCCTCCTCCATCCTTCTACATTTTTATCCTACTTTATTTTTCTCTCTAAGACTTTTCAGACCACCTGATATATTTTTATGATGCCTCTTCCCCTTCCATCCTGAGCTCCAAAAGTGTAGGGATAATGACTAGCACATAGTAGAAACTCGGTAAATATTAATTGTATGAATGAATGAATGTAAAAATATGGCAAATATTAATCTTTTATTAGCTTTATGAGACTAAGTAGTCTGAACATAGGTGACTGAAATACCATCTCTGAATTCCACCATGGCCCAGAATTTCAGCCTCAATAGCCTCTTTACTCAATTTCTTCTAAAGTCAGTGATCCATTGCAAAACCAATTAGAGGTTAAAAAATTTACGATCTTTTTTTGTCTTCTCTTCATTCCATTATATGGAAGCTCTGGAAGTTGAGATGTGAAGAAATAATTATGGAATGCAGCCTTCCCCTCTCAACTCTCTAACACATGGATGGCTGATTATTTTCTTTGTACAATGTTCAGCGATGACAAACTGATCATATGTCAGTAGAGTGAACTGTTAGAAAATGGTATAAAACCAAAGGACCAAATCTATATGAAAGTATACTCACTTATCTATTTCCACAAATGAGATTTAAACTCATTTTACCTTCAAATAATCAAAATGTTTCTGATTATGAAGTTAACTACATAAAAATAATTCAAACAATCTTCATTCTGGAAATACATATAAGATATGGTTCAGAAGCTAAGTTCAGACAAAACAATTTTATGCAAAACATATGGGAAAAGTTATCAAAAGAGAATTGCTAAAGCAAAAAACACCAATATGTTCCACTAAGAGCAAGAAGGGTATTTATGTAAAATTCAAATGAAGAATGTGGAAGTAGAGTAAATTATAAGTTTAAGAGAAATGGAATTCTCCCCAGCAATGTATGCCTGAAGTGTACTCATTATTCTTATTATAAATGAAAAACAATAACGTATTCAAAATCCTTCTTAAATATGTTTATTGTTGATATTTGTTGGATTCCTTATAAAATCTGTGGACCACCCAAATACTTTTATTCTCATACAATTGGTCTAAAATTAACAAATTACTAGAAATAATATTCTTAGTTTGTATGTCTTAAAAACCATTGGTTACCATCTTTCAATAATGACCAGGGTGGAAATGACCAGGGTATCTTGTAGGGTGGAAAAAAGAGTTCAGATAATGCAAACTTCCCCAGCCTTTTAAGTAGCATTATAATATTGTATGGAACTATAGTTTTTTCTGATGGAGGATTGTGCTCTTAGACTGAAATAGATAAGAGCTGATAGTAATTATCACACACTGTTAGAACCAAAGAAGAAACAACAAAATTTAACTTAGTTTACCCAACTACAAAAGCAAATAACATATAATCAAATTTTAATAGAAAGTGACTTTCCATGGACAGAGATCAATGAAGGCACTTAATAACATTTATAGTGATCTCAATAACAAAGCATTGTTTCTAACCACTGTTCTTTGGAATACAGACACATCTTTACTATTTTACTTTAAAAGGAAATTTAGATTTTTATTTCAAATGTGATAGAAATAAAAATACTATATGTGATTTGTCAGTTCAACTAGCTAAATCACAGTACAAAGAAGTCCTAGTATAATTCAGGTGTATAAGAGGTACCTTTATCTTACATTATTATGTCATTAGTAATAAGTGAAATCAAACCAGAGATAGAAGATGAACTTTTTTTTAATGCACCATCATTATTGCTAAAAAAAAAAAACCAAATTTCATGACCTATTAGTAATGGGTGAAGACCACCATTCATGTTATTTTTACTATCTCATCTATTCATTCTTCAAACTTCTTAAAACCATTACCAATTCTCTGCCAATGATGAATCCAGTGGACAAGCTAAATGACTTACCTAAGTTGACTTATCTGTTGCATTGGATATTATGGGCAATTTTTTCAAATTTTTCTATTTATTCTCCCCACAGCATCCTCCCCTTTTATCTCTCAGAATCCACACTTCTCTGTATGCTTCTCTGGTTCTGCTTATTCTACCATCCCTTTATGTTGATGCTTCCCAGGGTTCTATTTGAAAGTCTTTTTTCTCACTCTAGCCTCTGGATGATCACAAATATGCATGTGGCTTTGACACATGCCCATATGTAAACAACACCCAAACTGGTTCTCCCAAAAGACCATTGTTTTTCTAAGCTTACGCTTCAAATTCTAATCATCGAGAAGACTTAACATAGGTATTTTAAGGGTACCTCAAATAAAACATGTAAGTCAGAACTTATCCTGCATCTCTCCTAAAAATCTAACAGAATAAGTTTTGCAGTCAAGGTAATTACCTACCTCTGTCACTGCCTAGCTAAACTTACTTATATTAACTTATTTGCATTCTTTGAGACATTATTCTAGCTACTTTGAAGGGCTGTTTTTATAAAAATTAAATTTCATTATATAATAGCTCTATATAATAGCTCTTCATAAACACAAGCTTAGTTCTATCTCTCTGTAGTCTCCAACTCCGTTGAAGGTGTATCATCCACCTAGACAGCCAAGGTAGAAACCTGAGAGTCTTTCTGGACATCTGCTCCTCTCCTCCTGCATCCAAAATCAATTAGTAATAGACTTAACCATTACCATCTGCATATCTCTAGCATTTGCCCACAACTCTGTAACTATTCTCGCTTTAGATTAAATCCTCATCACTCCCTGTTACAATTGTCAATAGATATCTGTGCTTTTAACCAAACCTTTATGCTACTCCTCTAAACATAAAAAGAACACCGTCACTTCCTACTACACAAAAACTAATATCTTATATTCTTAGGATGGGGTCCAACTGCCTTTCTACTTGGCTTCCATATACCTTTTCAGTTTTATCAAGTGTAAATTTCCTCCGTACTTTCAACTTCAGTCACAAAATACTGATGTTGTGTTGTCCTTATTTCATTATTTCTCTAGCTTTGGATTATGAGTTGGTCTTTCCACCTTCTTCCTAGATTTGGAAACAATACTGTGGGAAACAATTCTGTAAAGTATTATTTATGGCTGCTGAAGAGTACTTTCTAGGTCTAATATGAATGATTGTAAAAAGGTAAAAAAAAAAAGATATTTTCTGTCTACTCAACAGTATTTACCTCATCAGTAAAAGAAACTATCTCTCTAAATTGTTTTGATATGGCTATTTTAAAATAGAACTTAGCAATATATTTCAATTAAATTTAGTAACTATGTGTGTGGGATGGGGCAAGGACAAAGAAATAGGGAGCTGGCCCTACCTTGAACTTAAGCTGCAAACTACTAGGATTCAAATATCAGGAGATATTTGAACAGGAGGTAGAGAAGGACCTGCCAGAAACAAGTTTGCCTGAAAAATGGGAAGAATATCCTAGGAAGACTTTAATCTAAGAATAAACAACTGTGGAAGTATATGGAATACATAGCGAAATGCAGCCAAAGGGTCAATGGTATCCAATACAGGCATCAAAGCCTGGTAGGAGCAGCAGCAGTAGAAATAAACACATTCCCACCAAAGGGGACAAAATGCTTGGCTCATACCAAGTGTATTCACTTGAATAGTGAACTCTCCCCAAAAAATTCATGTTCATCTGGAACCTCAGAATGTGGCCTTATTTGGAAATTAGGTTAATTAAGGGTCTGAGGAAGAAATTATCCTGGATTTAGAGTGGGTCCTAAATCCAATGACTGGTATCCTTATTTAAAAAAAAAAAAGAAAGAAAGAAAGAAAGAAAAAAAAAAGAAAAAGAGGAAGGCGATTTGAACACAGACACACAGGGAAGAAGGCCAGAAGGCCGTGAGATGATGTTGGTGGAAATTGGAGTGATGCAGATGTAGGTCAAGGGAATGCCCAAGGTGGCCAGGCACCACCAAAAGCTACAGAGGCAAGGACTGATTCTGTCCTAGAGCCTTCAGAGGGAGCATGGCCCCACCAACACCTTGATTTCTGACTTCTAGCCTCCAGAACTGTAGGAGAATAGATTTCTGTTGTTTAAGCCATCTAGATTGTGGTACTTAGCTGTGGCAACTGGGGAAAATGACCAGAGTATGTGTTAGTAATTACACAGGTGTATATGCACATCAGAGACAAACATTTAAGACTCCTCAAAATACTTGCAGTGACAGGGGACAAGACTTTATTGACAAGATGGAACCTGCAAAAGCAAGTAAGGACAAGAGCTAGTAAAACAGGGGTATTATACTGTCAAGAGATGTACAGTCTACTAGTTTTGTCTGCATCTTTCTACTACCACTTATTTCTACTGGTTCAAAAAATACATTGTTGAATTTCTCAGAAATTTTACTGATACCAAATAATAAGAAATCAAAGCTCAAATATCAAAGAATGATTAATAATGATCATTATTAATATTAACCTCTTTTGTTAATATTTAATTCAATGAAACAACACAATAGAATATTAATATAAAAACCCTTTTTAAGATAGTTAACCACTTTTTATTTCTATAAAATTAATCTCATTGAAAAGTAAAAGGATGTGAGTCATAATGACTAGCCTTTAGTTAATGTCTCATGTGAATCTATTAATTATATAATAGATACCAAAAGAGGCACAGTAACATATAAAGCTCACATTATTATTTCAAGAAAATAGAACATTTTCAACATATTCTTAAGTTATCAATTTGCATTTTCTAGGAAAAGAATCTATTTTCATGGAACAAAACTAATTCTATCTCATTCAGTAAAATTGGGAAAACAATAGCACAGTTTTGAAGAAAAGCTACAAATGAGATATATCACAATTCTACCTATGTGATGTAGGCCAGATTATTAAAACATTCTGCACCCCAGATTCCTCATCAATTGGTTAAACGATTAACTATGTTATTTTCACTCTAACAAGCTATGACTCCAGGAACTATATATAAACATAACACTATTTTACCCACTCTCAATGAAAATGAAGCAGTTGAGATATACCATGGATACATTTCCAAATGATTTTACTTTTTAAAATGGTTTTCATTTAAAACTATAACTCAAAATTTCTATTTAATATGTGTTTGTTAATATTTACATTTTATAAAGTTGTATTAAAAAATTATATCTTAAGTAAAAAAAAAATGTCTGCTGTCATAAAAGAGTTAATATTCCGACAGCTGAAATGGGACAGGAAACTAGTACCCTTTAGTAAGTCTAAATGAATGGTAAAAATAAAGATAATTATAGTATGGACTTGGGAGATATTACTCTTTAATGAGTTGGTTACAGCAATATTACATAGGACGTAGCATTTGAATCGGGCATTTAAGATGGAAAGAAATTAAAATAAGCAAAGAACACTGACAACACTAAATGCTGGCAAGAATGTGGAACAACAGCGATTCTCATTCATCGCCAATGGAAATGCCAAATTCTACAGACATGTTAGTCAACAGTTTGGCAGTTCAACAAAAAAAACTAAATATAATCTTACCATACAATCCAGAAATTGTGCTCCTGATGAATTATTTTCTAGACCGTTTTGCTTCCAAATGGACACAGAAATATGACTATATCAAATATCAGTAGCAACTTTTTGGAGTGAGAGTTGGCTGGTTTAATGGTTGCTATAGAATTTGGGCCTCTGAGTCAGGGAAAAGCTGGGGAATAAGCAAAGTGTCTTTCTGCCTCTTTTCAGGGAGTTTCTGAATAATGAAGTAAAGCCTAATTCAATTTTCCTCAATTCAGTTTCACCTGCCTTATGTTTATGGAGTTTAATTGTAGATTTTGGCATTAGGTTACATGCTATTATTGTTTTTTTGCATCCCTGCTATTTTTCAACTTGGTAAGATGCTTGATATTTTGGTAAAATTTTGGAAGAGTCTTCATTAAATATTTGTAAGAATACATATGTATATATACACGAAAATTATGTAATAATTTTCATGCTTATAAATCAAAAAAATCTAAGCTATGATTTTCCGTGATCAACAATGACGGATACACTCAAATTGAGGAATATTATTAACCCTCCTTTACTGTTCTTTACTTACTTTATTAAACTAACTTCTATTTCAACCTTTTCCTAAAAGAGATCATAAGATGGGTATTTAGAAGTATGCTAACGGAAATAACAATCTGTAAAGGAAGTCTAGATAAAAGTATCTATATGTTTGTAAACTTTTTAAAAAGTGAATGGCATCA
Source organism: Macroglossus sobrinus (assembly GCA_004027375.1). Taxonomy (NCBI): domain Eukaryota; kingdom Metazoa; phylum Chordata; class Mammalia; order Chiroptera; family Pteropodidae; genus Macroglossus; species Macroglossus sobrinus. The sequence continues at coordinate 74,593 of PVKZ01000818.1, read as the reverse complement.
AAGTAGTAGAAGTTCATCTGTTTCCCCATTCTTTTAGTCAGCAATCTATTAAGCATTAGTGTAAATATAAATGGTATTAAACACTAACTAATCAAAGGAAAATGGAGAACATATTGTTTGCCTCTGGGACGTTATGATTTTGCAAGGAGAAAGGTAAACACTAATGTCAGCTCATAGGGAACAATGATAAAGAAAAATATGAGCTGGTTATAGTGGGTTTCCATCATGGCACAGAACTTCTAAGAAAAGGTTTCAAAGGTGTTTGGATCAGTAGACCCTAAGTGAATTCAGCTGATGTAAGAAAGTGTAAGATACTGACGTGAAGCACATAAGAAGCAACAAGTAAGAAGTAGAAAAGCTTAAGTATAAGGTTACTATGAACTGTGGAAGAAGAGGCCTGACAAACAGGTAAGATGCTACAGTTTTCAGAAAATGTCCAGGGGCAGGGAGATGGAAGTACGCTAGGAGGGCGAGGCGGGTGGGCTTCAAAGACAAACATAAAGAACTGTGGTTCAAACTGCGCACCCCAGTTTCCTCATCTCCTCCCAGGCTCCACCTTCTGCATCTAACAAGTTCAAAAAAAAGGGGGGGGGCAGGTGCTACATTTGTCTTTTTAAGTCACCCATAATCTTATTTGTTCTACTTGATACTCATCTCTCTGGTAGAGGTAAAAAGTGAAAGAAAAAAAAAATTGAAGAGCATGTCTCTAAGTTCTGGCTTTGGACAAAAAATATACCTAGAGAGCATAAAAGAATTAAATAACTAAAAAACTGAAACTCAAATAAATAAAGATGCTAATGCTATGGGAAAATGAGTTTACAATGAAAAGAAAAATAGAGAGTAGATGAATGAGAGGAAAAGGTGATAATGGAGAAGAAGCAGGACCTCAGTCTCTGTAACCTCAGAAAGATGGAGATCTTCCCATTGTGTGGTCTCCAGACCACTGGTATGGGGTTTATTTGGGGGAATTGCTAACCAGCCAATTCCAAGGTCCCATCCTGTAAATCCAAAATCAGAATCATTTAAGGAAAGCCCCCTCTTACCCACAGGAATAGAGAGTGAATCTAGCCTTTCTGATTTAAAAGCAATCTTCCTCATGTCACCTAACATTTTTCAGATCGTGAGATGTGCCCCACTCGTGGATCATTATATTAATTTAGCATGTTTGGTTAGCTTCTTCACTTTGTAATTACACAGAATACATAGCACAGTGTAAAAGAAAATCACACCCTTGTTTCAAGTCATAAATATGTGTGTGATACACGTATGTGTGTCTATTGCTACTTATGTGTACTGGATAGTGACATCAAACACATTTCTGATGGAGGGGCACACTCAAAAAAAATGGGAAAGATAATGTTTGACAGAAAAATAAAGAACATTAATAGGCAGTAGTAGCATGTTTGAAGAATTCAGTTCTTGACCTCAGGAAGAAAGGATGGGCATTGGTGGTTGGTGATTACCTACTGTATGCTATATAGGCCTGAAATGACAAATTAGAAAGTATGCTATTTTCCTGTAGTAAATATCAGATATGGGACCTTACAAAACTTATCAGATCTACTGGTTGGTATTTATTATTTCTGATTCACTTGTTTAATGAGTAATAGAGTCAGAGAAAAAATGGGACATATTTATAGTGACTATGAAACTCAAGATAGGAAGCTAAAGGCTTGGGGGATAGAGTTTTCATTTCTTCTTTTAGTTAAAGATCAAGTTATTTAAATAGAAAGAGAGAGATGGGTAGTGAAGAACTAGCTACATAGATTATATAGGAAAAGATAGAGTTAGTTTTCTGAACTAAGGATATGATGCTAAGATGGGCTTCTGGCAGGGAAAAAAAATTATATCAATATTACTAAGAAGAAAATTTGGCAAAATTATTATTAGAATGCCGAAAAGGATTTTGAGCTGAAATATGCATAAGTAGGGAAAAAGTTTAAAATCAGATACTATGTGACTCACTAGTCATGGTGAGTTATAAATCTTTTAGAGGAGAAAGTAACTCAGGGGAAGGTGAAAGACTATATAATAAACAGCAGTGGACATCTATATGTCATTATGAAGAATATGGGTGACAGTTGTGTGAACATAAGAGTTGAACAGATGGAGATAAATATAATGTTATAGTTTTAATCAGTGAGGCTCACTTGCTGAACAGATACTCAGTCTCTTCACTTATTTAGAGAAGAAGTGAGCTTCACCTTGAAGGAAGTTCTGCTTTAGGAAAAGAGGCACCTAACACATAGAATTATGTTCATGGGACATGATTGGTATCAAAAAAGACGTAGAGAAATTGCTCTGGGAGTTTAGAGGAAAGAGAAAAGGCATGGTAGAGAAATTAAGGAAAGCTTTCTGTAAGACGTGGCTTATTTTGAATTGTCTTATAGGAGGAGTTGCACTCAAAAAGCAGATCTGGCATGGGATAATGAAATGATGAATTGTTTTAGAAATCCAATTCACATATATTTACATATTTATTTATATATTTCAATATATATTTGTCACAAATGTGTGTACAAATGTATGAATAAAAATTAGTAAGCATAGTGAACAGCTCTTCTGTGAATAAAAGTGTAATAAATTGATATTTGGGGAGAGGATACTATATCTTACTTGGTTAAAGAGAGAACATGGAAGATGCCATCTCAAAACTATTGTAGACAGAACACAGAGCAAGATCTAGTCGTGAAGGAGAAAGACAAGGATTAACACAAGGTCTCCCCTTGTTGGCAACTGTGCCTTGTTTCTCTTTGCATTTCCTACATACCATCCATCCATTTATTCCCTTCCTCCTAACTTGAATCATGCACAGTAACTATTTAAGTATTTGCTGAGCAAGTGAATGAAAGAAAAAAATAAATGAATCAAAGTTTTAAAGAGAGAGCACTTGATATATTCTTGACTAGCTGGACTGGGAGAAAGGAGAACATGATCAGAAAACAGCATAAATTTCAATTATTTCTGAAATGCTAGGAGCATGAAGAAGAATATAATGTTCACCCAGAGGCTTCATGAGAAATTTACATTTGAATATTATTTAGCTCTATTCTAACTAAATCTAATGGGAAATTTGTAATAAGCATTTTTAAAATAAAAATCAAAAGAAAAACAAATCCAGATTTAACTTTTGCTAACTAAGAAGAAGACCAGAATTAATATTTATAGTGTGTTACTAAATTCCCCTCCTCTGGTCATCACCTAAGATCCAGGTTCCCATTTCTTTTTATTGGCCCTGGATCCACCCACCTAAGGTCGCTCGTACAACTCTTTCCTGTTCTGAGCTGTCCTGGCCTAACCCTAACGTGGCGTAAATAGAAGTGAATCAGATATATGAATAGAACACCCAGCCAGGTTTGACTAGTTAGAAATCCCAGTTCTCTAAAATAAGTTGAGCTTTTTTTTTATGGTGGTATCTTATTTTTCTCAAAAGGCAGAAATCTACTTTGGCCTTATATTTGGTGACCATTAAATGGAGATTAAGCCTCTTTCAGGGAAATGACATAAAAAAGTAGCTGCACTTAATGTGTGAAATATACATGGAATTCCCATTAATATTTAAAAAGAAACATATAAAAAGCTTTATGGAAGGAAGGGAGGGGAAAAAGGAAGTTTGAAACTCTCAGTAAGACAGCCAAGGGTCAGTTTTAAGCAAGAACAAGAAATCTTTTGTAACCAAAAAGACTAACAGGTGACATGTGCTGATGTTAATCAGAACGATAAAATGTACTTTCAAAATTCCTTTTTGGAGAAAAGGACTCTTGAGTAAAGCAAGTTTAAGTTGAAAGTCCCATTGAACGCCCTGTCTCCTGTTACTGTGTATACTTTAAGTTTTCAAAAGCTATCACCAATGCAGAATACTTTAGATTGATAATTCCAATTTTTTGAGAACATAGAGAAAAAAATTAAAAGTTAATTGGTTTTTAATTCACCTAGTACAAGTTTTAAAAAGGTAATTTGTCATTTTTGATCTGACATTGCTCATGGGCATGGCAACTATAGAATTATGGCAAGGGATAGAGAGAATGATAGAGAGAGGAAATTGATTTTGAGTCTTCTTAGGTTTTGCATCAGCATTCTTTTGTTGTTGTTTGCAACTTTATTGCCCTATTCATATTTATGCTTGTCAGCAAATTTCCTTTGGCTACATTCAAAAGGCAGCTGTTCATCCACAGTCCCCAAAGAATAAAGAATATATCAAAGCCGAATCTTGGCCCAGAGATATGATCTGATTTCTAGAAGAGTTGCCAGCTTCCTCCTTTTAAGAGACTCGCAGTGTGTCACTTGGACCCAGGCAGCTCACATATTTATTTATTTTTAAATTAACTATTACTGGATTTCAACGACAATACTGTAAAAGTAGGGTAATCACGGTTAAGATTTGAAGGCTCAAAGCAACTAGCAATGCAAGTGTTTACTCATCTCTACAGATCTAGAATGTCTGTAACATCTTAAAATCAGAATGATGCACATTCCTTCCTAAAACCTTATAATACACACAACAGATGTAGTACCCTTGTGAGCAGAAAAGGTATAGTTGATCAAAACTTTCAATCAGGCACAAGCAACTGAGAGAAACCTGGCTCATACAGTATATCAAGAGCTATTTTGATATGGGAACAACGTGGGCAAAATTATAGTAGCTATAAAGATTTTCTACCACCCAAGATGAGGATTCAGCTCCCAAAGTAATGCTTAAAGTTACATAATGAGATGGCAGACAGAGGGCAGGGAGCAACCAGACCGCACAACAAAACTTCTGTTTCCATGTGAACTGACCCATGTGAACATACAGTGTAAACACTGCCTGTGAATATTTGGGAAAATGAATTTAGAGGCATTTTTAGAAAGACAGTGGACAGAGTATTGTGACAAGTGTTAAAACAATTTCAAAGGACAAAGTTTACTGAAGAACTTTGCTCTCTTTAAAGAAATGGCATATCTTTTAACTGAAAAGAAGCTTTACTAATTAAGCGAAAGTCATAAAGTACAGTAGGTCACAGGTTTGGTAGAGAGGGCTCTCCAGAGAGAAAAGTGGTGAGATCTGGTAATAATTTTGCCCCACAGCAGGAAAGGAGCTAAAAAAATATATAAATTTCAAAATGTCCTTTTCCGCATCTAAACAATTTATCTTAACATGCATTACAATTTATGATTATTACCTGTGTAAGGGTCTGTCTTCTCCGTTGGACGGTATGCATTCTGAGGGCATGGGGCTTGACACATGACAAGTACACCACAAATATTTGTTAAATGAATGACGATATGCATGCATTGGTATGCGAGTGAAAAATCACAGCAGAACTGGCATGACACATGACCTCCCCCTTATGCGACAAGCCTTAGAGATGTCTACAGTTCCTTGGTTTCCCATTTGAGCGCTCTAGCACTTAAAATTTTGAAATTATTATACCAAGTATAATGAAAAGCACTTGCTGATCTAAATAATTATGGTATTTCTATTGAAAAATGACAGTGACATTTATATTTTCACTAATGGAACAGGCCAGTACAAATCTGTTACACTGGAAACTACTAAATCAGGTATGTATTTTATTACAACATTTGCTTTTTAAAATTTCCTGTAAAACTATTCTACATAACGATGATACCATTTTCCCAAGTCAGATGTACAATTACATAACTAATCGGCAGTACTTATGATCCTTCAATTATGCTGATGGATTCTGACTACCCATGTCTTTATCAGGTGGCTTGAGAGTCCTTTTACTGAAGTACAGCCCTAAACATTCCCAGAATCTAGGCCCTTTCAACTTCCATGTTCCCAGAGCCAGAGAATTCATGCTAAAGGCTGTTTATCAGAGATCGCAGATTTGAGCTATGTGGGACAGGCTTACAAATGGATGAGCAGGTCTTTTATGCACAATAAAGATACTGTGAACTTTTGAAATTTTTTGAGATTATAACATCTTCAAACTCCCAATGGTTTATTCTCTGCCGTTCCCATCTTTACCCACATATTCTAAATCTCTCAAAGATAGAACAGAATCTGGCTCTGAGATATCAAGAAGTTTAAAAAACTGCATGGGGCTCACAGCACTTCAAATACTTCATCTATATTTTGTCTTTGTAAAATTAAAAGTCTGCAGTTTGTCCATATTACCTGAATTAGCATGTCAACTTATCATCTGTTAAAATATTATTTGCTTATTGTATCCTACAATTGGTTCTGTGACACAGATGCAGTAACTGACACCCATATATATAACTTAATCTTGAGAAAATTATGTGCCATTTTCTACATTAGACATACTTGCCATTTATACAGAACATAAAATTATTTCTATCAGATCTTATGAGTGCAGTGATAAGAAATGTGAATTCCGGGATGTCTCTTGGATAGTATCCTAGTGCCACATGGCACTTGACTGATACGGATGGCTATCAACATCATTAATCGTTTTGTATCTTGCCATGGGCTGTCTAATAAACCTCTTGGACACTTCTTGTGGAAAAAAAATAGCACTGCTGAAAATGGAGCAGAAAAGGAAAGACTTATGCTATTGCTTTGTCTGGTGAGAGAACAGTTTTTATAATACTAGTTCCATTTCCAGACTATTGGAAAATGAGTGTCATCATTAGTCAGTTTCTTTAAGAAACTCAAGAAAAAACGAACTCAGGTAAAAATAAATTAGTCTAGGGTCAAGATAATGACAAATACAGTATCAGGTATCTATTTAGTAGAAAAGTTTTTTTTTTACCAAGCTATGAATTTTGTATATTAGATCTGAGATGGTATTCATTTGAAATATGAAATTACAGTGGGAGATTCACAAATTTAAAACATTTTGATGTGAAAATGGCCAGGAATCCCATAAAAACCAGGACAGTGCTAAACACAAAGCATGGTTCAAGTGAGGCTTAATTGCTAAATGAAAATTCACTTGCCTGACCTAATGAAACGGAAATACAAGGGTTAAGAAATAGAACTAGTTTTTTTTTTTTTTAAGTATTCAGTAAAACTGCTTCCCTAGTAAAAAGCAATAGCATCTGTCTTTCCTCTTCTGCTCCATTTTCAACCGTGCTATTGCATTATTTCCACATATTTAAAAGTAAAGAGTCTACTGGTTTGTGGTGCTAATATATGTTATTGGTTAGGACCACCCTGAGATCTTAGAGTCACCTTCAATATACCTCAAAAATACAGAGGCTCCCAATAACCACAGAGGAAGCACTCAGTCGTCCTGCCTAATAGTGCTAGTTCTTAAATCTTTTATAATTGGAGATATGTTTCTGCTTGTGATAGGGGTTAAACTGAAGTCTAACTCTTAAGAATAACAATGACGACAACAAAATAGTGCAAACTGTTTTCAAGGGGAATATTTACACAACTGAAAGACCAAACTGTTTGCCAGAACTTAAGATGTACTTGTTACCTAGATACTTATAAATAAACTGTAAATATGGGCCAACATTGTCTCTTAAAAAGCTATTGTGAAGTTATCATTCTTATCTTTTCATTAAAGAAGGTTTTGCCTGAACCATTTGACTTCAAATAACTATATGTATTAAGCAATATAAGTACATTTTCCCAGAATACTTAAAGCTTTATAATTTAAATTTTCACTAATGTTGTCTCTCAACTCCAACTAATGAGATTTTTAAAAAATGATCAGAATAACAAACAAAACATGAATTCAAAGTACTGTTGGGAGGGTGAATGAAAATTGCTTAATGGATTGAAGAACATCAATTGCTTAATTATACAGAATACATTGAGCTGAAACAATATCATTCAGTTTCTATCAAATCTCCTGTCAGCAGAGAGAGAAGCTTTCTGGCTGCTTAGACAAAAGCTTTTTCCAGATTTGGTAAAACAGTAAGATTTTTAGACATGAGCAACTTGATCTGAGCTGAATGCATGAGAAACAGCAGCGACAGCATTTCAAATGACCCCGCCATCAATGGATAACAGCAGTTGAAACATTCAATAACTAATTAATGAAAAATGAGTATGTACATCATTAGTGGGCACTAAAATATTTAGGAACGTTTATGCTATAGAAGGTAGTTGATTTATATGTTTTATAATGGTAACACTAATTGTTTGTCTAGAATGGAAAATATTAAGCATACTTTCAAACATTAAATTTTAAAGTCTAAAATTAAATTTATACCTAAATAATAATACTGCAGTCTCTAGAGATGTTTATTTTACTACCTTTTAATGGCTTATTATAATTTTTAAATCAACTATCTTTAAAGAGTTATTATTCATTGTGACCTTAGTCTTTGTAAGATCAAGATGGACTCCCAAGGTCAATCTCTACTCTATCCAATCAACAATATAAAGCCAGGCGTCCAGACTTTAATTTGATAGCACACAGTTTAATAGAAAGAAAAATGGGGAAAACATAAGGGTAGCCTATGTAATTATATTCCATAATTTTCCCAGATTTAATAATTAGATGGACAGATTATAGAATAATGTATTTTTGTAAAAAACATTGAAAGAAAAATAAACCTCAGACGTCCCCTGAGCTAATCTCGGATAGTCTCTGGGACTACACCACTGTCAAACAGAACTTTCTGTGAGGACAGAATTGTTTTAGAGCTGTGGAAGCCATTAGCCTCATGTGGCTACTGAACACTGGAAATTTAGCCAGTACAACTAAAGAACTAAAATTTAATTTTACTTCATTTTATACAGCCACATAAGGCTAGTTACTTTTGTATTGAATAGTAAAGTTCTATATCTCTCTTTTTACCATCCCTGACAATGATACTCTTGAGTGCCTGAAATATGCAGTATGAGAATCTGTCACTGTGTTAGGTTTTGTTGCATAAATAAACAATCCCAATATCATGAGTAACTAAGGATTATTTTTTATCATTCCCCTTGCTGTCTTCACTATATGCTCCAGGCTGAGGGGTCACCTCTCTCTAGGATACTACCATCATGACAGAGGATAGAAAAGAGGAACTGCTGGCTATAACCAGGCTTTTAAAGTTCCTATTTAAAAGTAATTTATGTTATTTCCACCCACATTTTATTGGTCAAAACTAGCATGGCCTCTCTTGATATCCACAGAATATCGATGGCCAAACTGATGTCTGTGGGAACGGGAAATATAATCCTCCTCCAGAAAGCAGTAAATTTTCAATCTACCACAGAAATAAAAATTCTGATTTCGGTCAGTGAACTCTATAGGTTATAGCACATTTTGCTTTACACTGTTTGCCAGTCAGGATATAAAACACCTTGAAATCTTGAAAACAGTTTTCCCAGCCACCTTCCAATGGTAATGATAATGATAACCAAAAAAACAAACAAACAAACAAACAAAAACAAAAACAAAAACAAAAACAAAAAACAAAAAACCATTATAATAAAAACAGAAGCAGCAGAAATAAGAAGAGCATCACTAACACCAGCGCTTACTGGGCTCCTCTGTGCCATGCACTGTCGTAGGTACTTTATTCACATGATTTCTCTGAAATTTCCCACCAGCTCCAGGATGTTGCTACCATTTCCCTGGGCCCCTTATAAGAGACAACGCTGAGGATCAGGCCTGAAGCCAGAGACCTAGGAAAATGTAGCACTCAGTTAAGTCACAGACGGCTCAGCCAGGATTGACTTCAAGTCTTATTCTTGTTCCACATTACAGCAGTGTTCCCCCATGCCTGGCATCAAGGAAGCTGCTTATTAGCTGTAATGTCAGTATTTAGAGGTAGCTCCAATGTAAAACTTACCTCGTAACCTCCTGCCCTGCACTCCTCATCTCTTACCTCTCTACACTTCCAATATCCTAAACAGCTGCAATGTAACCATTACCCATATCCGCTCCCGTCAGGGAAATATGAAGTCAACCTTCTTATCACCTTTCTTAGAAAATGTACACTTCCAGGGCCTATTAACTACCTTTCCTTAGGTGTTCAGCTTGACCTCAAACACAGGCTGTGACCTGTAATTGTGGTACCTAACAACTGGAAATCAGAGATGCCTTCTAGGCTAGATGTCCAGGAAATATAGGGAGGGGATGGCCCCGAGGCCTTCTGACAGCAGGCATGTGAAGAAGTAGAAGAGAGTTCAGGTCTTAAAAATAACTGAATAGATTCTAAGAAAACAATGATATCTGGGGGGTTACCAAATTAGGTGATTAAACAATGAGCAGGCTAAGAACTTTCAGAGGAATGTAGTTAGCAAGCTGATGCTCTGGCTGAATGAAGAGCTACAAGCAGAGAGAGGAAATGAGGGCAATGAAAATCATACTGCAGTCATTACTGACCACAATGGACAATATGCTAAACAACTGCTCACAACATCTCTAGGAAGTAGGCATCATTTATCTTCATTTTATAGATGAGGAAACTGAGGCCATGAGAGGGTAAGTTCATGTCCCTCGTTCAGATTTAACTGACCCTCTTGGCTTCAGCTCTCACCTCTTTATTGGCAGGTACAATAGCTTATGACAGGAGTATAATCAAGTTTTGGCTACCATATACATTTTAAACCTCACATAGTAGGTGGCAAAAGCAGAAGTTTCAAACTCCATAAAAAGAAAAAGAGAGTTACTCGCAGGTTACGTGTGAAGAAAACGTGATAGGATATAAGCAATTTCCAACTTCCGAGTGACCAGAATTGCTGTCTAAAGGATTGCTCTTGGTTCCCTAATCTCTCCTCAGAGAAAATTAACACAGGCACCTTATATTACATAGATAAAAAACAAAAAAGGTGCTTTTCTTAAACATGTGGAATAAAAATAGTGAGAAAATTAAATCAAGATGGTTGACTGAGAACATATTCCTCACCATTCCAGGTCCTAAATCATAAAATCACAGTTGTGAAATGAAATAAATACAAAAGAAAGCTACAATTATACTAGCACTAGAAACCAGGAAGTATGGCATGAACTGACCACAACATGAAAAATTACTGCAGCCTTTAAAGTAGATGGAATAACAGAGAAAGATGAGAGGAGCATATTATCCAAAAGAGAAACAGCAGAAAGTCACCTTTGAGGTGCAATTCCAGGGCATCCAACGGCAGAGTAAAACAATTATTAAAAAATCAGGAGAGTACAACCACGAGGGTAATTAATTTTACAACTCCATTAAGCTGATTCAATCAAATTTCCTTATAATGAGCAGCAGAGGGAAGTGCTGTGTGCCCCCAGGATAAGCCCCCATGTAATCTTTTTAAATAAAACAATAGTATAACAGAGAAGAAGAAGGACAAGCAGATTGAATTTCCAAGTTCTGCTGATACCTGAGGAAGAAACAAAGAAAGAGAACAAGGCATTGAGTTGCTTTGTTGAAATTGGAGTTTTGACACCTGAGGTACACATATTTGATTCTGGGGCAGGTTAAATAAGGCAGGTCTACGTCTCCCAGGAATTAGGAAAGACTTAATTCCCCGGGAATCGGCCACACTCACAGGCCTGTGTCTCCCACAGTCAGTACTGCTGCTCTCTGAGAATTCAACAGAGAGTTGCAAATAGATGTTAAACAGAAATCCAATAATGGTGAAACATTTCAGGACTAAAAACACCACCATTCATTAATTGAATCTAAAAATGTTTATTTGGTACCTATTGCATAAGTAATGGAACTTCTTAAGATGTTAGAAATATAGTAAGGAACAAAACAAGGTACTATCCTCATGGAACACATATTTTAATGGGAAGGAGAAAAACAAAAAATATCCAAATAAACATGTAAATACAATATGCCATGAGGCCCCGGAGGAAACTAAAGGTAAAGAGAGTGGGAATAACAAGTGACTAAGAACAAAGTTAACCTCATAAAAGGTAGACGAGAAGAAATAATATAGAGAAAAGTAATCATTAAAAAACTTCCGATCAGGATGGCACCCTAAGTTGAGGCTTTCACTGTCATCCTTCGCTCTAAGAACATACCATTGATAGGTAATATATTAAAAACAAGAAACCAGAAAGCCATTTCCAGGACTCCAAACAAGACAACCGTCTCCATAAACATGAAGCCTCAAAGCCCTCCAATGATGATCGTGGCTAAACCACAGACCAGCTTGGCTCCAGATCATGAGTTAGGTGAGAGACCTGGGAGTTCAGCTCCTATAGGATAAGTGGGACCTGAAGGACTCATTCAAGGCAGGGAAATGGGCCCAAGATCTCCACTTGCAGCCAGAAGCTTAGGGTAGTGCTGCAGACACTAGGAAGGAGGCTGATGAAAAATGCTGTCTAACGCTACCTAAGGCTATCACAACAACTGAAGCCCAAGGACACAGAGACACATTACAAAAGGAAACAACAGAGTAGCTGAGGGGCTGTGAATAACGGGATGTGGATCCAGCCAATACCTTTCCAGGACATGAACCTAGAATCAAGTGTCAGATATGATTTGGGAATATGAGACAGAATTAACTAAAAACTATTAAGGAGTAGGGTACGTAGAGGGAGAAAGTGAGAAAACAATAGCAATAATCAACCAATCAAAACGAGTTTTCAATTCCAGACTGTAATAAAACATTTGAAAAAAAATCTAACACTATAAACTTGGCCAATAAAATCAATACTCACAATATGAATTTCCTTCAAAGTCAATGAATTTTATAGAGCATTGTGACAAAGACTTTAAAGTAACAACTTTATAACATTTATCATGTTCAAAGAAATAATGATCCTGAATGATCATGATGTACTAATGATGAAGATAATGATGGTGGTAGTGTTAATGAGTGTTGCTACTGATAATGACAGTTAACAGTAATTGAAAATGTATTATATGCCAAGTATTGTTTTAATCATGTTATGTGAAGTAAATAGTATATTCCCTGATAACCTCGAAGATAATTTATAAGGAAAATATTCACATTATCCTGATTCTATTGATGAGTAAACTGAGGCATGCTCAAGTTAAATGACTTGCCTAAAGGAACACAGCTGTGATGTGAAGAGCTGGAATTCAAGCCCAGGCAGGCTGCCTCCAAGGCCTAGAAATTTAACTATACCATAATGACTTTCTGAAGGAAGGGATAAAAAGCATTGGAAATCCTTTTACAAAGAACAAGAAACTGTGAAATACAATGAGGCAGAATATGCAACTCTTCTCTTAGTTAGAGAAAAATACTAATAAAAGAAAACAAGCTGATCAGAAAATTGATAAAGATAAAAAATAAATAAAGTATTAGTAAAAACTTTAAGGTTCCAGTTAGAAATGGAGTTGAGGTTCTTAAACTACCAAGAGAATACTACAATCAAGTTTATGACTGACTTAAAATTAACTTAAAAATTATAAAGCCTCAATAAATTCATAATCATTGAAGGAAACAAGTGAGTAATCAAAGGTTTGTTCCTCGCTCCCCAAACAAAATACACCAAGTCCAAACAAATACATGGGTACATATTATCAAATACTAGAGAAATAGATAATCCCTAATTTATAGAAAGTATATTAGAGAATGGAAAAAATGAAAACTACTTAACTAATTTTAAGAGATTAAAATATTAATATATAAAAAGCAGTACATTTTAGACCAATTTTACTTATAAATCATAAATAAAATATTAGCATAATAAATTCAGAAGCAGCATATGAAAAGATAATTTATCAATTAAGAATGCCAACCTAAAGCTGTATCACATTAAGATATTCATAAAATGTACATATGTATGAATATTCATCTATACATCATATATATCAAATAAAAATATAAACATAGCACATACATGTGTAACTAAATATAAAATAAAAAGCAAACTAGAGCAAATACCCTTAATGGTGAAATCTTAAAAATAACAGGCATTGTCTACGGCCATGCCACCCTGAACAAGCCCAATCCCATCTGATCTTGGAAGCATGGTTGGGCCTTCATTAGTACTTGGATAGGAGACAACCTTTGGAATAGCAGGTGCTTTAGGTGTCTAAAAAAAAAATGGAAGTTTAAGTCCAGAACAGAAGCACTTATATGCCAAGTATATAAGAAGACTCATGAATACTGACTTTAAAAATGAAGAGGGCAAAGATGAGCTAGCTATTCAATAAATGATTACCTATTATAGATATATTTTTTATTTTAGATAAATATGTAGCAAAAGTACTAAAACATGCAGAGCTACGAAACAGCAAAGTCATAATGGTTACCTCCAGAGAGGAAGAGAAATAATAGAATTAGGAAGAGGTAATAACAGAGATTTCTATTGACTTCTGTAAAAATTCTACTATAGTAATCAATAAAACTCAGACCTGTTTTTTTAAAGATAATTAAAATGGAAAATTATTTGGCAACACTATTACTTTACAACACACAAACATAAATTCCAGGAGAAATAAACATCATAATGTGAGAAACAAAAAATTTAAACTTTTATTAGAAAATATAAAAGACTATTATTATGAACCTAGAGCAAAAAAATAAATAATTGAAGCCATCACAAAATGAAAAGATAAGTCATTGAATAAGAGAAGAGACTTGCAATGCATATAACCAAAATAAAATTAAACTAAAATGTGTGTGCATATGTTCCAATAAATGTCAAATAAAAAGATGTGATTTTAGAAAATGGGTAATGACATGATCAGTCAATTCACAAATTCAAAGAAAAGTGGCCAACACATCTAATTTTCTGAAAGTAAATGTCTGCAAATGCCAAGTATTATACAAAATCCAAAATGAGAGAATAATGAAAATGCATAGCAAACAACTTCTTTGCACAGCAATTTGACAATAAGATTATCTACAACTAGGCTATGATCCAAGAATTTCACTCCTAGGAATCTATCTTGGAGAAATTATCTCACATATGCACAAGGAGACATAAGCAAGGATGCTCAGCACAGAAACTGCTTTAAAAGAAAAAAACTGGAGGAAGCCTGAATGTTCATTAGCATTGGAAAGATGAATTATGACATAATTACAGTTAAAATGAATGAAATAAAACTATATTATATGGTCAACAGAGTCAAAATTAAAAATTAGATTGCTACATGAGAAAAGTCATCTGTCTACAATCAATAGTATATATATTTTGTTTATATATATACATATATGCATATGTATATATATTTTTATTACTGTATAATAAAGTTATACACTAAATATACTAATAGTACATATATTTTATTACAATGTATAATGTTGTCAATATGTTATATATAGTAATAAAAGTATATAATATGCTTAGGAATAATAAACACCAAATTCGAGATAGTAGTTATCTCTGGGTCTCTCTTTTCTCAGAAAGAATAATGGAATTGAGAAGCAATAGTATTTGTTTAAAGAGGCATCAACTGACTTCTTTAAAAATAACAGTAAATCAGTAAAACACAAAGATGTTTTAATTTAAAGGCCAGTAAAAATCCTAACTCCCAGTACCTCAGAATATGATTGTACATATTTGGAGACAGGGCCCTTAAAGAAGTAATTAAGGTAAAATGAGGTCACTAGTGTAAACCCTAATCTGACTAGTATCCTTAAAAGAACAGTACACTCACAGAGGGGGACGCATGTGACTGCGAAGGGAGAACATGGCCCCTACAGTTCTCAGAAAGTAAACCTGTCGACATCTTGATCTTGGACTTCTAACCTCCAGAATTATAATAAAATAAACGTCTGTCGTTTAAGCTGCCCAGTCTGTGGTACTTTATTTTGGCAGCCCAAGCAAACTAATACAGATAGGAGAGGGGAGTCTCCTTATTAAGACAGCATGAGTTAGCTTTTCTGTCACTTTGCAACACTCATGAGTCCTAATACAGTATAAGATCTATTTTAGCAGATTTTTTTTAAATGTCTTGAAAGGGCATTTAATTTATTTTAAAATATTTAATTTTAGAAAGTTAAAAATATTAATATACTAAAAGTAGACAAAGATCATTATAGACCCATTTTACTTATGAATCATAAATAAAATATTAGCAAATAAATTCAGTATCAGCATATAAAAAGGTAATTTATCAATTAAGAATACCAATCTAAAACTATCACATTAAGAAATTCATAATATATGTATGCATATTCATCTATACACCATAAATATCAAATAAAAAAGAAAATATAACACACATGTGTGTATCTAAATATAAAATAAAAAGCAAACCAGAGCAAATACCTTCAATGGTGAAATCTTAGAAATAATGGACATGTTTAAGTCCAGAACAAAAGCACTTATATGCCACAATGTACTACATAACTGAATCAATTTAATAAGAGAATAAGAAATGACCTATTATTAAAAGGATAGGGGAAAACACACACACACACACACACACACACACACACACACACACACACACAAAATAACACCTGAGAAGTAGACTCATGTATACAGACATTAAAATGAGTAGTCTACTAAACTGATTAAGTCTTTGTGAATTAAAAATAAGGAGTAAAAACTACAAATTACTGCTCTATAGTTATGACCTAGGATTTCAAGTAAGGTATTGGTGGTGTCAGATGATTCTTAAGAACTACTGAATTCTTTGACAGATTTTCCCATTAGTTAGTTACATAAAGCTCATCATTGATAAAAATATCACAAGACAGATTCCTAGGAAGTTTATCAAAACTAAACCTATGATGAGTTTGCTCATCCTGAAACCTGTGTCATCTAAAACCAGCACACAACACAATCGCTAACTCTACAATAAAAAAGAGGCCTCAACCTTTTCTGTATCTTATAAATAATTAAAGGATACATTTTTTTTTTTCTGTGCCAAAGATAGACTATAGAGAATGAAGAGAACTAATCAAACAACAGACTGACGGCGGACCAAAAAGAGTTTGGATATGTGAAAAGTTCAAAATGAAATTCACCATTCTTTTTGCAAGCTGGGCAAATTGGATGCTTTACTTTAATGAGCCATGGAGAAGGACTGATTGATTACAGGGGACGTTGCTTTATGGTTTACTGTTCACAAATCACTGATCTCTTGATTGTATTGTCTATATATAGTCATCTGTTTTCTCCTTCTTGCTTCTTGAGGAAAGAGCAGTGTGGACAGGTTGGGGAGAATTTTACACCTTTAAAATTATCCCCACATATCAAAACTGACAAGCCCTGGAAGTTTAAAAGTACTTCTCACAATTCCAATTTAGTAAAAGCAAAAACAGATTTATACTAAAGAGATGACACATATAAATTGACCTTGAAGCCCAGTGGCCTGCCAATTATAAATTACAGTTTTCTAGGCAATATCAATAGGAAATATAAGCTATTTACCAACTGTGAAACAAGAGTCTATACAATTATTATAAATAAAGAAATTAAAACTAGGAAGAATTATTGTTTAAAATAATCTTTGTAAGAAACAAATAAGTCTTTTCTTGTTTTCTCTGATATTAACTTGATGTTATCATTAAACAAATTTTGAGATACATATTTAGCAACAAAATACAGTACAATGAATATGTACAGAAAAATGTTTTTAAAAGAAATAAGATCAGAGATTTGCTAATATATAGTCATAAATTATTTTTTGAAACCAGTTTCTATAAAAAGAAACTACAAAGATAATCAAGAATCAAATAAACAAATCCAACAGAGCTTAATTTTTTTTTTTCAGGTAAAATGAGCTACAAAATGTAGGGAAGTGAGGGACCGAGGGAGTCATAATACTGAACCAAATCCCAAAGTTTTTAATACTTTTTTTGGTCCTTTGCTTTTCACTGACAATTATAGATATGAATCTGTGCCCATTAAAAGTACATATGTAGTATTTCTTATTTCTTCTAAAATATCTTTGACCTATGAATCAATTGATTAGTTTCAGTTCACAAGATCAGCCTATACTTTTTAGTTTGAATGTTTATTTTTTTAATTCAAAAGTACTATAGCATCTGGGGAAAATATTATATAACATGAAGACTAAATAAAATTGAAAGATGCTTTTCTGCATAATTGAAGTTTGTGAAATTAACTGAAATATATCAGTGGCAATTTAATTCCTATTTTTACCCGACCCCCCCCCCAAATTTTGTTCTTAAGCTCAAGATTCTAAACCTTTGTCTCTAAGATATTCAAGGTTAAAAAAAAAGTGTAATACTTAGAAATCTTTTTAGAAAATAGAGGTAGGATACATTTGTATATTATATGATATATATAAAAGCAATTGTCATATTCGGGGTGTTTTTTTTCCCTTGAAATATGTCTTAGAACCATAATTAACAATAACAGGGAAATTTACCACAATAAAAATTAAAAATAATTCTACTAAAAGATTTACATAATTATAAACCATTTTAAAACAACTACATTCTGAAATCATAAAAGAACCTTCTGTAGTATTTGTCTGCACAATTAAAAAAAGCTAGAATATTTATTAAAAGAAATATATATTATCAATTCTAGCCTCACTAAAACTATTGTTTCATTAATTGAGCTGATAAGCATTTTTAAAACGAATTAAAGCAAAGGAATATCATACTCAGAAATGTAAAAATGCTTACAACCTATAATCCTGGCATACTTTTAATTTTCCTGGAGATATGTATGCCTTTCCTTTCCTTCATTTTTTTTTAAGCATCAGAACTCCAGAAGAGATAAGCTTCATAAACTCCCAGAAATTAATTAATAAATGCAAGAACATGCTATCTTCACAGCAAAAACAATAAATGAAGGATACTGAATCATTGGTCTTTTACAGGAAATACAGTGCTTCTGGTAGCAAATTTGAAAGTAATTCAGCAGAGAAAATAAAATAATTCTATGAATAGGATTATGCAAAAGAGGTCTATTTACCTTTCTTTTGTTAGATTAAAGCATTGTTTTTTAATGTTACTTGAATATTCACTCCTTTTCTGCCACTTTAAAATATGTATATACATCTCTGGTATAGAGCAGTAGTAAGGAGCTATAAGATTTTAATCAGAATACCTGGTTTCCAACTCTGGCTTTGATATATACTGTTTTAATAATAATTATTCTTGTAATTTTATTCATGATCATCATCATTCTTATTATAGATATTTTTGAGATCACATCATTATAGAAATTTTTCACTTCTGCTCACCAGCAAGTGATCCGACAGTACTCAAAGTCTGTGACATATCCTATGATTTCCATAAAAGGAATTGCGAGGTTCTGAAAGTATTCAAAGTCGAATGCAAAACATATTTTAAAACAGGCTAAAGAAAATGCATAAGGGCTTAATTTTTCTCTCCTTATAAGAAAATTTCTTGATTGAGCTTTATAAAAATTCTATGGTTTTAAATGAGGGAAAAAAATCTCAACTATATATGAGTATATATGTATATATAAATGTATGCCAGTATACATGTGAATGAGATAAAATAAAGGCCTACATTTCATACTAATTTACATTATTATATCTCCACACATATACTGCTAATGAGCTACTTCTCAGAGAAAGAAGACACTAAGGTAAAACAGTCACAATCCGCTTAACATTCTCCCCTATAAAGTGACCCAGCTACACTGCATAAAAGTAATATACAGACACGGTTTCCCATAAACCCATAAGGATACCAGTCGCGTAGCACATTACTTAGATCTCATTTAAAGTATAGAGCTGTTTAAGGCTCAAATAGAAATCCTTAATAAAATCATGAATTATGGCCATTTTGCTTTAATCTCAGAATCACTCCCATTCCTTTTTACCCAATCCTGCTCCCTTATATGATCTTGTGTATTTCATTCATTCATTCATTCATTCATTCTCATTTATGATCAATTTAAAACACACAAAAGTAGAATTTAATATCATGCTTTAATTAATACCCTTGCTATTCAAAGCATGTTGATGAAACATTGAGTTCTTTCCTGATTTTTGTTATGCTAAACAGTGATTCTATGAATATTCTTGACATACCATTTGTCACACTTTTGTCAGAGGTCCTCTTTGCTAAATACCTAGAGTAATGTTATTAGAATATATAGTATGTGAGTGTTCAACCTTATAAAACATTACAATTTTTTTTCAAGGAAGATTATACCACTTTACACTACATTGACAATAAGATGCTGGTGATCCATATTGCTTCTAACACTTCATGTTGTTAGATTTAAATGTAATGCTGAGTGAAAAATGAGATATTATTGAATTAGTAACCCACAATGATCTCATTATTTCTTCATGGTTATTGGAACCATATGTCTTTCTTTTATTAAATGTTTATTTATGTCTTCTGAGCAATTTTGATTGAGTTGTCTTTTTTCTTATTATTTGTAGTGCATTTATTCTTGATATTAATAATTGGTAGATTAAGTTTTAGAACATCTATCTGTAGTTTGTTTCTTTGCCTTTTCTTTTTTTTAAATATCTTTTGAAGAACAAAGTTTTCAACTTTAAGGTAGTCAAAACTGTTAATGAATAAGTGATCCTCAAATTATTTTCCATGTGGAGTAACCATTTTGCCTACCACATTTACTGACTAGTTCTCCATTTTACCCTAATGTGCCATGTAAGCTCTGCCATATTGCAAAGTTTTATACCTCTGTTGTTAGAATTGCTACTGATTTGTTCGACCCTGAACCAATACCACACTAGTGTTGTAAAGCTTCACAGTATATTCTGACATCTATTAGTATTAGACCCATTCCTGTTTGCTTCAAAATTTCTCTAAGCTACATTTGTTCATTTACACATCCCTAAATAGTTTAGAATCAAGTTATATAAAAAATACTTTGGTATTTTTATTAGAATTGATATCACTAAATCTATAGGCAAATTTGGAAAGAACTGAACATTTGTATAATAAAAGTTTTAATATTTGTAAATATGAGATATTTCATCATTCATTTATCTATTAAAGTATATCAGTAAAGTTTTATAATGTGTACATATAACACATCTTTTCATAGATATATTCTAAAGTACATAATCATTGTGTTGTTTTTATAAATAGAATCTTAAAAACTATGTTTTCTGATTGTTCATTGCTAGTAAATGGAAATGTAATTGATTTTATAAACTGATTTTTATCCAGATATTCTTCTACCATTATTATTTCTTTTAATAATTTGTCTGAGTATTATTTTTCCTTTAACAGTCAGATTATCTACAAATCTACAGATTATCTACAAATGGCAATTCTAGTTCCTCTTTTACCATCCATTTTATTTCTAAATTTATATAATAAATATCATTAATTTCTTTTTCTTATTTTATTGCACTGGCTAGCAACTCATACTAGTATAAGATTGAATGAAAGTGGTGATAATGAGCATTAATCCTTACACCTATTTTTTTAATAATATCTTCCTATTTAAAATGATATATTTATGAAATTTTTGGTAAATATTTTATACCAGGTTTTAAAATTCCTTTAATTTACCAAATATTTTTATAATATGAATTTGTGTAGAAATTAATCAAATACTTTTTTCTTGCAGCTATTGATGTAAACCTGTGGTTCTCATTTAATCCTTTTAATACGGTAAATGGCATTTACAGATTTTCTAATATTAAATTATCTTTGTAGTTCTGGGATAAAGACAACTTTACCATTATATAGTATCTTTTTCATGTAATATTAAATATTTGCATTTATATTTGTAAATAAAATTAGTTTAAAATGTTTTTTTCTTATACTTCTTTTCTGACTTTAGTTTCCAAATCATAGTAGCTTCATATTTTGGAACTATAAGAGCCAAAAAGAAAAAGCACCACTTCTAAACTTTTATATATGAAGTAGTTCTATCATTAAATTACCTATAAAGAGTTTACTTCAACATTTCTTCAAACTTGGAATGTATATGTGTTCATGAATGCATGAATGTGTATTTTTGTCTGATTCTTATCTGTTGATAATCTGTGCTTATTTACAGACATATTGGCCTTAAAAAGAGCTTGAAAGCATTTCTCTCACCCACGTGATTATAAGAGTGAAAACAGTGTTATATAGATCAAAAAAGTGTTATATAGATCATGAGTTCTTTTAGAACTCATACACCTCAACAACAATAACAACAAAAGAATCCAATTAAAAAAACGGGCAGGGGACCTGAACAGAGACTTCTCTCAAGAAGACATATAAACAGCTACCAAACGTATGAAAAGATGCTCAACTTCACTAGCTATTAGAGAAAAACAAATCAAAACCACAATAAGATACCACCTCAACACTGTAAGAACAGCTATTATCAACAAGACAAGTAATAACAAGTGCTGAAAAGGTTGTGGAGAAAAAGGAATCTTTATACCCTGATAGTAAAAAGGTAAGTGCGTATAGCCAGTATGGAAAACATCATGGACATTCCTCAAATAATTAATAATAGAATTACCATATGATCCAGCAAACCCTCTCCTAGGTATCTACCCCCAAAATTTAAAAACATTTATCCATACAGATGTATGCACCCTGTTGTTCACTGAAGCATTATTCATGGTGGCCAAGATATGGAAACAACTGAAGTGTCCTTCAATAGATAATTGGATAAAAAAGGTGTGGTACATACAATGGAATATTACTCAGCCTTAAGAAAAGTTGAAGTACTGCCATTTGTGACAATATGGATAGATCTTGAGATTATCATGCTAATGAGAAATAAGTCAGACAGAAAAAGTTATGAACTGTATGATTTCATTTATATGTGGGATATAAAACTGAAGCAACAAATGAACAGGACAAACAGAGTCTCATGGACACAGAAAACTGTTTAGTGGTTACTAGAGAAAAAGGGGGAGTGGGGAGGTAGATAAAGGTGAAGAAGGTCATATATATGGTGACTGAGAGTCAGAAACACACAAGGCAATATACATATAATGTATTACTGAATTATATAAATGAAACCTATATAATTTTATTATTCAATGTCCCCTCAAGAAATTTAACTTAAAAAATAAAAATTTAAGAAAGTTACTTTCATTATACGAGAATTAGAACCCTTTGTATATCTAACAAAAAAAAGTATTCTTCCTCAACTAGCAATCTATAGTTAATGAAATTAATAACTTGCCCAAGTGTGGTTGAGTCTAATGAAGTGAAAAATTTAAATACATATCAAAAGAAAAATAGCAATATTATTTATCTTACAATATGTTATAATAACAAAACCTTCATTGCAACTGAGGTATTAGATTGGCAATAAAACAACAAATAATTTAGGAGCTTTAGCAAGAAAAATGTTTGGATGCTCAAAAACATGTTTAACAGACATCTTTCATATGTTTTAGAATTATATTTTAGAGTACCTAATACAGGAAGCTAGGATGAACTAATCTATATTTTTCAGATTTCTTGGTTTAAGAAAAGGCTATTTGTCAATTGTTATCTATCCTCTATTTTCAACATGGACAGTAACTCTTAAGAGATATTATGCTCAAGGGAAAATTACACAGCAGCTGAAGTCATGAAGAACTGCCCATCAGTTAAGCACAGATTCCTGCAGGTGACCTGAGTGCTCCAATTCAATTAAAATGAAATGGAACAGCATGTATACAGTAGATCCAGACTTTCTATCACTTTTTTTCTTGGATACAATCATTGGGGATATTCTATAATCCTGCTGTGAAAAGAAATAAACTCAAATGTTACTTTCATATAAAAGATCATCTATCAAAACTATAAAGGACACTTTACATAGCATAATCCAAAATGTTCTAGCTCTATTCCTAAATTTAGAAAATAACATAAAAAGAGGACTCTAAGTATGTATGAGATTAACCAGTTAGGAGCTAAAAAGAGTGAACTCTCTCCAGAAATGAGATTCTACTCATGCTTGAAAATAAACACTTGACCACTGAATGCCTGTTTCCTGATGACATAATCTATTCTTTAAAGAACACAAATACATAATATATTATTCCCAGGTGAAAAATATAATATATATAGTCATGGAATTAATAAAGATATTTTTATCCCTCTATGAAAAGCCTTAAATCATTTATCTCCTTTCCCTCTTTCTAATAGTTGCTTTACCTTACTCTAGTTTGACTTTTATAGATCATAGTCTCTATTTCATTATTTATATCTATTTCTCCCTCAGCTCTTTTATAAAATATAGACTTGCCAATATTTCAATTTAACCACATCACTAAATATTTACCATCTACCAAATGCATGCTTCTCTAAACTCTGTGCTGGCTAGAGCAAGTATTAAATATTATAATAATTGTACTTAAAACAAACAAAAAAAGTATTTCTAGATGATCAGTAACTCCTTCATGAGGTTTTATAATTTATTCCAATCCTTATGCTTACTGATTTCACTTGTCTGGTCCAGAATTCATACTGACCTTAATTAGCTGCTCTCTGCTATTTGTCCTCATTGTAAAAATAGCCTTGCCAGCAAATATAAAAAATGCATATATTCAGTTATTACTAGCTTATTCTATATTAATATAATAAAAATAAGTGAAATCAACATTCTTTACTCTGACTCAATAAATAGCATCAGCTTTAGCAAGAAGCTCTTTGCAATAGTTCTCGAACCTGGATACTGTTTTTCTACAAAACAAGATTTCATGTTTCCTTCACGTTGTTTCCTCAATTGTTAGATCAGATTAAGGCATCACTTAAGAAGCACACCAGAGCCCCCATTCACCTTCCTATTAGTTGATGACAATTAATTGAAGGGTATCAAAATACTGGAAACATTCCCTAAAGGTGATAAAAATAATTACAGAATCACCATTCTACCTGTTTTTTTCAGGAAAATAAGTGAGAGGAGTCCTTGCTTGTTATATAGTTTTGGAATAACTAAATCAGATAACTTTACTAAATTTATTAGAATTCTCTAAAACGTGTTACTTTGTTATAAATTCATCTATACAGTTTTTTACCATCAAGTCTAAATAATATCAAATCCTCTTTTAAGCAGATAATAGATGGATGTGAGAAAAAACATCAAGAGTTAAAGATGAAGAAATCATAAGGTAGAGTTTTTCTCAGCAATATAATTATGCCAAAACATTCATCAAGAAACTGTTAGGTTACCAAAGAGTACACCAAGCATTTGAGCTATAGTGAGGGGTAAGAAATGCTTTATACACTCAGGCTGCTCAGAACCTAAGTGGATGGAGATCAAACTAGAACATAGAAGCATCACTAATATAAAATAAGCAAGTGTATTTAGAGGGACCAAAAGTAGAAGAAGACAGAGTTGGCGTTAAAGAGAGCAAGAACAGTAAAAGAAATTCTTGGTTATTTAAGCATTATCCCCACATTCCAGTCAGCTGTACAAGAGATGCACCTACATTTAAATAACAAAAGGGCTCAAAATTTTGTTAAATATATGTTTAGACTCAGAATACATATATTGAAAAGATGTTAGGCTTTGAAAAGCTAAAAATACTAGGGTACTAATGGGGTTTTTTGGGGATTTATGTGTAAACATTTATGTATACGTACACATATAAATAAAGGTTATGCATAATATAACAGGTTCATTACATTAGAGGCTGAGGAAGTTCTTTTATAAAATGAGTAATACATTAAAATATTTTAAAGTAAAAGCATTTAACTTATGCATTCGTGAATTAAAATTTATAAGTATAACCACTGAGTTAAAAAAATTATAGATTGACTGTCGTGACTTCTTAAATTATATTTTTAAAAAATCATATAATAAACTGAGGAAAAGAACAAGAAGATGGACAAAATGCCAAAGTAACAGTAGATCTGCGATACTGAGTACAAGACATGGCGATCTTGGAAATATCGGCCATCCATTCTGTTCTAACCCCTTCCACTTGCTGTTGCACAAAGTGGTCTTTTTAGTAAGTTGTTTGAAATTTTTGAATTAGAAGCCTTAATGTTTTCAATTAGGTTCACTGTTTCATACTGCTTTATGTTTATGTTTGATAGAAAACACACATTGGCAGACATATATTTTCAATTAAGTTACTCAGGGAGAGAGTTTGGCGTTAAGTAGCTTTAATCTTCTGAAAATTAAATTTCTCATATTGGTTGGCTCAGATGTAGATAAAATCATTATGAACACTTTGTCCAAGATATTTAAAGGCAAGTATAACAAAAACTCTACAGCATACACTTGAGCGACAGGAAAATATATTGCTTTTCATATGTGTGCAATTCCAAAATAGTGTATTAACAACAAACTCACCTGTCAATATTATATTTAATATCTTATTAAATAACCATTAGTTTGTGGTTTTCCAGTATCCTTTTACTGAACTGATGTTTCTTTATCATGAGACCACTTTGGAACTCAATTCAATATATAGTATCCTGAAATATTGCATTATTATTAAATAAAATATGCCAAATAAGATATATTATTGGATCAGAAAATTTTTTATTTTTACTCATTAAAAATTTCACTGTTAGTAATATAAATTTAGATTAAATATTTGCCATCGAATTTTAAAACACAAAGTATACTCTAATAGCTGTGAAAAAATGACAATATTGTAATATCTTTCCTATTTCTGCATCACAAATCTACTGAAACAAGAGTATTAAATAAACCCACAAACTTTGTATGTTCAGTTACTATGACCTATATATACATCTAGTATAATTTCATTTTGAAAGCATTATCAACACAGAAATTTGCTATTAAAATACACAGACCAACAAATATAGATATGAATGCTTCTTAAATCCTGGCTTTCCCAATACATTAAGAATGGCTTTATTTTATTTCTTCAAATGAGGCAAAATTTACTTTAAATTTACTATAAGCTGACAGAGAAAAATGATTCTCTGTTTAGTGAGGATAGCAGTCAAAACCAAAATCTTCTCCCCTTTATCTGGGTCAGATGCTCAGGGGAGGATTAACCATGGCACAATAACAGAGAGACCTAGGACCTGCACACCTTACCCATAGGCCTTAGCAGCTAATCAACAGTTGACTGGGGCTGACTGCCTGGCAAGGAGAGAGAAGGAGAGCAAACTGTTCTCTAGTAATCTAGACCCTCTTAGATTTATAAAATTCCAACTTAAAAAAAATACTACCCAAAGAAAGAAAAAAAGTAAATTGCTCTCTAAATTTTCATAAACAAAGGGCCAATGAACTAATTGAGTTGAACCAAATGAAATTGCAGTTTTGTAGGTCAAAACAGTTCAACCTAAATTCCAAGAAGATTAAAAATTAAGGTAACTACAACTAAACATAGTTTTTAATATTTTGCATTTATTTCTAAGATACAATAATTTAAAAATAGTCCACACCCAGAAAATTTAATAAAATTTTGTAACTGTTGATCAGGGAAAGTCATCAAAAAATGTACAGAAACTCTAACAGGATAATAGGCAAATAAAATATGCAACACAAATAAAATAAAGAGAACCCTTCCTCTTAGACATAGAGTGGCTGCAAAAGTTCCCCAAAAGACAAACTGTAATAATATCCAACTTCCATCAGTCATCGCAATATAGGCAAATTTCAAAGAAAATAAAAAACCACTCTGCCTAAAAAGTACAATTAATCTAATGAGTTCACTTATTTAAAACAGTGGCTATCATGATGATACCAAAGAAAGAATGTGTATTCTGAATGTCAAAAGTATAAACAAGTACAATTTCCATGAAAACTGTCATTAAAATAACAGATTTGGGAGAATGCCCACCATAACTTGGTGACATCAAATTCTGGAGACTGGAAAAAACTTCACAGATAAAATTAAAAGCACAAGCATGGAATGTCCTTCTCCTTATATCTAGTTAAGCCTTTAAGTGGTATTATTTAGACTATAGAAAGCAGACTGTGACCTCAGGCAACAACAAATTTATTCAATAAATATTTAAGTTTACCATGAGGAATGTAGGTTTCTAACCATAAAAAGATAGGGTTAGACTAAATAATCTTTAAGGATCCTTCCAGATTTAAAATGACATTCTGGTGGGCTTCTACAGTCTTGCCCAGATCAACTCATCCTAATTTTCCATCAGATAAGGAAAGTTTGTTCATGTGGTGCTATAAAACTAGCCCTGCACTCTTTCTACAGGGAGTCTTACCATCTTTCTCCAATTAAAAATAAAATCCCACTGGTCTAAGTCAGCACGTCTCATACTTTAATGTGCATTTGAATCACTTAGAGATCTTGTTAAAATGCAGATTCTAATTCAGGAGATCTAGGATGGGGCATAAGATCCTACATTTCAAACGAGCTCCCAGGTAATGCAAACTCACCTGGTCCACGAACCATACTTTGAAATGCCAAGGTCTAAGATACTCTGGAGGTATCTACTGATACCTTAAAAAAGCAGCAGCAGCCTACACTGTTTCCTAAACTCTAAAGAGCAATAGTTCAATGAAGTATTCATATTTTAGATAAAGTCTAGGGTCTATTTACCAGTTTTAACTTGTTTTCAAGTCCCCTGTAACAAAAATACAATTTGTTTTCCACTGCTAATATTTCACTTTAGGACCATAACTGAATGGTGTCAGAAAGAAAACCACATCTCTGTGTTATTTGTACAGTAGTTCTTAGACAATGAAAGAGTTTAATAGCTATAATCTATTTCAGAAGCAACAGTATTGACATCAGGAGTTTTTTCACAAAATATTCACTTTATCCTTTAATGAGACATATAATATTCTTTCAAAGCTCAATTGAAATCCATTTTTTTCCATATATAAAATTTATTTTTGGTCATTAAAAATAAACATATTATTTGTTTGGAAAAAATTAATTCATCAAATATTTAAAGATGCTTTACAAAAGAAAAATTAGAAGACATAATACTTCTTTAAAAAGAGAGAAAGAGAACAAGAAAATATCTAATACTAAGTTGTGAAATCTAAAATCAAAAACATTACAAAAAGGCAGCTCCATACTTACTAATATGTTTAATTACATCTATAAATCAGCTGTTTGAAATTTAGACCAGAATTTCCCACTGAAAAATGGCACTGTTCATAGGTTACAAAGCATACTCAAACTAATAATTTTGTTGAAATATTATGTTCGTATTGTCAAAATAAATACACATCTGAAAAATAATTTTTTTAAAAAATACAATTGAATATCAAATCATTTGCAAATTATCTTAGATGCTAGTGCTTCAAATGAGACATTTAATTTCAGAATGAAAAGAGATATAATGAGCATATATCTGTTTTCTTCTATGAGTGTGTTAAACTCTTCCTAATACATGACTTCAGTTCAAAACTTTTATTCCTTATGACAGAAGATTTCATCATTTGCATGACTTCTGTACCTTAACCATATCTAAGAATTATCTGCTGTTTAACTGTGAAGTTAATCATATTATTAACAGTTTATAAATGGGTAGGTTAAAAAAAGGAAAGGGAGCAGAGATGTTTCTGAGAGCAAAACTTGGAATAAAAAAAGGCAATTTATTGCATGGGTTGCACTGTGCCTATAAGAAAGAGGTTGCCTACACTGAAAAAAATGTAAAATTAAAGACAGAAGAAGTGCAAAGTATATACAAGATACACAACCTCATAAAGGAGAAGATATGGTTTAAGAAACATTAGGTCAGAAATGTCTACATTGGTCCAGAGAGAGGTTGGGAAAAGGCCAGGCAATATTTCAGAGAATAGCTGACACATATGTTGAGCTTTGAGAAATAATTAGTTCACCAGCAGCTGAAGATAGAATTTGAAACATAGAAAAACATTTCCAAAGGGTCAAGATATGAAATGGCAGGACGTGTTCAAATAGCCAAGTAGCTGGTGCTGCTGCAGGGCAAAAAACTTGGGACAGTAAGAGTATTAATAGATCTTCAAAGGGTCCATAAAAAAATTTAAGGTCCATATAATATACCCCTTGTGGAACAAAATACTATGGAAAGGTTCTGGGCAAGTATAAACATCTGCAGATTTTTTTACTGGATTAAACACTCTGGTATTATAGAGAATAGATTAGAGTGGAAAGATTTAGAGATGGGAAACGTGCCATGCATAGAATGTGGGAAGTGTGAGACACAGTTTAGCAGTAACTGAAAAAAATGAAAAGCAGTGGTGAAGGGAGTGAGGGGAGTGGATTTTCGAGCTATGAAGAAGGTCAATGGGAAT
Organism: Macroglossus sobrinus; assembly: GCA_004027375.1. Classification (NCBI taxonomy): domain Eukaryota; kingdom Metazoa; phylum Chordata; class Mammalia; order Chiroptera; family Pteropodidae; genus Macroglossus; species Macroglossus sobrinus. The sequence continues at coordinate 44,747 of PVKZ01000818.1, read as the reverse complement.
TACTTTGTGATAGCTTGGTTATGAGATGGATGGGAGTGGGGGTTGTCGGGAGAAGACTGGAAAGACCTAGACATTTCCAGATTGGTTGAGTGGGTAAATGGAGAATAAAGGAAGACAAGTAGTATTTTAGTAGAACTCGCGTTAATACTCAGATACAACGTGTTTGAGCTACTTGTAGGACATCCAAGCAAACATATTTGAGAGACAGTTAAATGCCCAAATAAAAATCTGAAGAAAGAGATTGTGGCTAAAGGTCAGGAGCATCTGAATATTCAAATCATGAGACTGGATTAAATATCCCTGAGAGCAGGCAAGGTATGAAGAGAGGAGGGTCTAGAATCAATATTTAGGAAACGCCGAAATTTAACAGAGCAAAATGAGCTGATAGAGAAGCTTGAAAAATGTTTACCAATACATTTAGTAAGTACATCTGTACTTACTAAGGAGTATTGTCAAGGAAGTTCACTAAGAAGAGAACAGCTGTCAATGTCAAATACTACAGAAAAAATGAAATAACCAGCCTAGTAAAAAGTGGCCTTTAGATTTTACAATTAGATGTCACCACTGATCTTAGCAAGAGTGGTTTCATATAAGCAATACAATAAGAAATCGGGTTTCAGTAATTTGAAGAAAGAATGAAGGAGTTGAAAAAACAATGAACAGGATGGTTCTTCAAAGAACTTTGAATAAGAACAAAATTAAGTCGTACCCAGATGGGGTGTAAAATTCAAAGAGGGTTGTTTGCTTATTTGCTTGTTTGTTTGTATAGGACAGACTTGAGAACACTGATATAATAAAGGAAAAGAGGCGTTACAGGACGTAGTATGAAGATACAGAAGAGAGTGAGGATAACAGAGAGAGGCGATGATGACTCAGGGCAAAGATGGAGGTTTGATTTTAAGGTAACCTGAACATTATCTGGCTTAAACCTAAGACATGACTCCTTGATATTATTAGCAGTTTCTCTGAATGTAAGTCATATCAAATTACCAAATGCCAGCAACTAAAACTTGAGAAATGAAAGTTTTCTAAATATTGAAAGAAACTCTGAATCAATGTGACCTTTCAGAGATACAAAGTTTCTCTTATTTTAGCTTTACTACAGAATATATCTTACCAAGAAACTAGAAGTATAATGGTTGTTTTTCTTACACAATAAAAGAATTTAGAATTACTAAGGAATAATAGATTTTTTATTTTCATGCCATAATTGTATCTCCCAAAATGTATCTAACATTCAACTGAATGTCTTCAAACACATCCTTTGAAACACCTGAGATTAGGAATTTTTAATAAAATACTTTCTAAATTGTCTATTTTTTCCTCTCTTATTACTATTAAAATCACATTTGAAACCTCTATTTTATTCTTAAAATAAAAAGGCACAGACATTTCTTTTTTTGTCTGTGTTTGCATTTTGTTTTTAATAACAAGCTAATTTGGAAAATGCTGAATAGAAAATAGGCTAACATTTTTAAATGGAAATAGTAAGTTACCCTGTAACATCTGTTCTATTTGTTTACCTCAAAATGTGAAGATATGTTAAGTCAGATTTTGAATGTGCTCTATTTTATTTTATTAAATAAGAGTTTGTTTAGGGAATATTTCAAGAAGATTCACTGAAGACAGAACTGTTAGGGCGAAAGCTGAAATTCAGACATACTTCAACATTTTGGGAGTTAACCTTATGGCATTACACATGACAAAAGCCATTTCACAGGAATTGTGTACTGGCATTTACCAAAACAATGACCATGATATTTCAGAGACTCTATATATTATAATTACAGATTTTCTAATTATTAGTTTTTTTTCCTTTTGTCTTTCTTAGTATGTAGACTTTGTCCTAGTCATTCTAATGCATCTATCTAACTGTGTGGAGGTTATAATTAGTAAATAAGGATTTTGTGACATAAGGAATTCAAAGGGAAGGAATAATGTAATATTCAGCTTCTTTCATGCAAAAGAGGATTTATAGAGTGAGAATACTGACTTGAGAGGAAACACTGTCTCCCATTTTAGCAAATCAGCAGACATACTTGTTTAGCTGACCATACAGCTTTAACGTAAGGGATGTGACACATGAGAAAGTCTGCTCCATTCCTGTCTCAAATGAGAGCAGAGAGAAGAGAGGAAGAGGAACAAGACAGTCTCACATGTGAATTGATTTTCCCTTCCCTGTTCTCTGTCTACAGAGGAAGAAGCTCATTAGATTAGCTAGGGTAAAACTGATCAGAGCAGGGCAGCGCTCTAGCTCTTGATCCTTGTTCAGGGCTCTGAAAAGTGACTGCCTCTCAGGCTGCCATGTTGGGAGCCATTCTTGATGAATGCCCTGCAGACAGGGTTGCACAGTTGCCTGCAAGCTAGAAGTTTGCAGGGCAGGTGGGCTTGTTTACTGAAGGAGGAGGTTTGGCTTAATGTTGAATGTTTCTTGCCCCAGGGAATAAGAGACAAAAACAGGAACAAGGATGTTTTGTGAGAACTTATGTAAAGGTCAGCGATCATTTGCATATGTGTGGGTGTTGCTTCTCCAAGGGTATATATATGCTGTGCTAAATAAACTGGGGTGCAGTATTTACTGTTAGCCCTCCTGACTCTCTTTGTCTCTCTCTCTCTGTCTCTTTTTTCTATCTTTCTCAATCCTCACTCCCGCTCTTGGGAACTGTTCGATCTTAGCCGGTGGGCTCCGGCACTGCCCCAGACAGCAAAGTCACTTCACCTTGGCAGGAGAATGTGTCAGGTAGAAGGACTCAGGGTTTAACCTGCTGATTAGCCTTTGGTTCCTGTGTGGTCCAAAAGGGAAGCAGAAGCAACTGAGGGTCTGGCCGGGGCACCTATCTGAGAGGTGGCCATAATGCAGAGAGGCTGCCAAGCAGACAGTTCTGTGGGATCAAACCGGTCTCAGAGGAATTGAGGGCAGCAGTGGGAGTGAAGGTGAGATTAAGTCGACTGGTGCTACAGGGAACTCTGCCCAAGATGAAAAGCAGCAGATGACAATTATGCCAGCTACAGAGTCCAGCCATTAAATAAACATCAGCAGGGAGGCAACAACCAAACAGATGAAGAACTTCACTCAGTGACAGGAACCAGGGGAGCTACGTCTTCTCTTATACCTCAAAGATGCATAAGCTGACCCCATCTGGGATGTCAAGGTTATCTGAGAGACTAAGCTTTCTTGGCCCAAGACAGGTTAAAAAGGACTGTTTTAAATTTTAAACTAGATCTGACACTGAGTTCACGTTTGCCCACTAATTTTCCTTCCTGCTCCACCCTCGGTCTTCCCACCTCATACATAAATAGTCCGTTTTAGCAACTCAGGCTAAAAACGCTGTTATCATCTCTGACTCCTCTTTTTTCTCAAACTCCACAATTACGCTCCCCTGTGCTCAGTCTGCTCCAGCCACATTGGCTTCCTCGTGGTTCCTCAGATATGCTGGACACAGTGCTGCACCGGGGCCCTCTCCACGGGTGCTTCTCTGGGCCTGGGGCGCTCTTCTCCAATGGCACTTTTTCAATGAAGCCCACTTTGATAATCTTATTTAAAATTTTGCTTTGCTTTTACTGGCATCCCTCAACACCCTAAGTCTCCTTCTCTGCTTTTTCCCCATGGCAATTATCTTCCAAAATACTCTATAATTTACTTATTTGTTTTTGTTTCTTGTCTGTCTCTTGCCATCAGAATGTTAGCAACACAGCTGTGGAGATTTTTGTGTATTTTATTCACTTCTGCTATATCTTTAGTTCCAAGAATAGAGCCAGCATAATAGGAGGATCTTGACAAATATTTGTTGAATGGATGGAATAATTAACCAACGTTTCAATATTCAAGACTAAAATCAGATTAGCTACACACTGAATTAAGGAAATCATATTTTTCCTATATATTCATTGACCCTTGACATGACAAATACTCGAAGATGATTTACTATTCCTTGTATATATATATGCCTGACCATATTTTTATGGTCACCCTTGTCCATTTGCCAACACAGCCCCTGGGCTAAGCACTGTCTAATGAGACTAAAACCGAAATCATGAGTTGTGTAAAAATAGCAGTTTACATTTATTGAATGCTTCCTAGCTACTGTTTCAACCAAGTTACATACATACATATGTGTGTATACATATGTATGTGTATATATATACATATGTGTATATATATACACATACATATGTATATATGTGTATATATATATATATGTAAATGTGTGTGTGTGTATCAGTGTGTTTAATATATTGTTTACCAGGTAAACTAACTAAGAGATAAAGAGATTGAGAACTTACCCAAGGTTACAATATGGTAGAAGCAGAATTTGATCCTAGGCAGTGAAGATTCAGAGCTATGCTCTTAACTTCACCCTATAGTTCATGCATTTCCAAAGGCTTCCTTAATGCTCTGCAGCAAATGCCTGCTTATTTTGTGTACTAAACTATATTAAGAGCTACTTTTTAAAAATCAAGCAAAGCTTCTTTTCTAAAAGAGGTACAGTAACAAATATATAAAGCAAAACACTAACCAAAACATCCATACATAGCAGAGTTTTTTAATCCCATTAATATCACCACCTAAAAATGTATACTTTAAAAAGATTATTTGTCTGATTTTACTATTCTTATATAACTTGGAGTGAAGTAAAGGAAGACTTCTTAAAACACGAAGTGAAAATATACAGACTAACAGATGATACAGGGAAAGGTGGCCAGAATAAAAGGCACACAAAATCAATCACTGCCGTGTTAGAACACAAGGACCTTGGGAAAATCATTTAATATTCTGTGTCTGTTCCTTCACTTGTAATAGAGACAGTTGTTAACAAATAAGGTATAAAGGGATGGTTCTCAAAACTATGATGGTCTCCAAGTCCAACTAAGTTGTGTACATAAGTTCTCTCACATCTACCATGAGACCTCAATTCAGTCTCCAGCCTCCCAACCTGTTAACATGTTCACTGAAGACTTTCAGTGGACTTTGTGTTTGTTGTGGCACATTTAAAGATGCTTTTGCTCAACAATATCAGTTTTTAAGAATTTATTTGTGTCCTATTCTACTTCAAAATTTTTGAATTCCAAAGTTAAAAAATAAGAAACTAGAAAAAAAATTGTAGTATTTTAACTAGGTATGATACCTGATTTTCTCATGTCAGTAATTTCCAATTCAAATATTAAAAACAATGTAATCTATTTTTTAGTGTGTGATAATTATAGACTTACATGCAGTTGTAAGAAATTATAAAGAAAGATGGCTTACATCCTTCTCCCAATTGCCTCTGATGATACCATTCTGTATAACTGCCACTCAATATATCACATCCAGAAAGCTGACATGTTGACATGGATACAATCCACAGACTTTATCTGGATTTCATCAGTTTATACCTGCACTCGTGCGCACGTACGCACAGGTGTGTGTGTGGGGGGGGTGTATTTAGTTCCATGTGATTTTATCATTTCATCACATGTTCAGATTCATGTGAACACCAGCGTAGTTAAGACACAGAATAGTTCCTGCACAAGGACCCCTCATGCTATCCTTTCATAGACTCAGCTGTCACCCTCTCTCCCTATTTTCTTTTGAAATAAAAGGAAACCAAAGACAACTGTCTGGGCATTAGCATCTTAATTTAGATTCAACCCACAAAATGATTATTGATAAAACTTTTAACTACTAGATTTAAGAAACTACTTAGATTACCAAGGCAGATGCTCATTTAATGGGAAAAACACAAAAAATCACACCTTTATTTGTTCCGTACCACACGATTAAATTTAGAATGACAGTTAGTATCTCTGGGAAATAATTTCAATATGTAGTCTTAGATCAGTATTCACTTGGAGAATGAAGAAAATCATAGAGCAAACTTTCCAGCCAAAATGTTAACATTTTAGCCATAAGAATGTTCAAACTAAATTGTCTAAGTGGGAAAAAAATAAAAGAGATAACATATTCTAAATAAAATTTAGAATTTAGTTATTTAAAAATGATTACAGGTGCAAAACAAATGAGTGTCACAAGACAGATGTGCATGTTCCCATATTTTATATATAGATGCATTATGTGTGATAATTACACATACATATTAGAATTCTGAGGGTCTAGTGCAAGTACACATATTTCCCCCTCACATCTGTGCTTCAATAAAGGCAAACAACTTATTTTTATGGAGATGTTCAAGATTATTCCTCACAAGCTAATAAACTACATGTATTTTGGGCCTATTAGTTTATGCTTGAAAATGGAAAAGGTATGTTTAACTATAATTTTCTATAAAATTAAGACAGCAGTGATGTTGAATTATGCCAAAATTTTCCCTAGATTGATTCTGTCTTTCCTTCTCTCATTATTCCCCTCCCTTTCCTTCTTCCCTTCCTTGCCTCATTTTTTCCTTCCTTTTTAAACTTTTTTATTATGGAAATTTTCAAACTCATTCAAAAGCAGAGAATAGATCAGTATAATGAACTAATATATACATTACCAGTTACAGCTTTTATCAACACATAGCCAATCTTTTTTCACATATACACAAAGCCAATTTTATCTACCCACTCCAATTAATCTGAAATATCTGACTATATCACGTTATCTGTAAATATTTAGTTTGAACACTGTCTTGGCTCAAATAAAATGATTCTTATGTAAGCATAATTGCAATACCTTTATGACAGCTAAAAAGTAATAATGCTTTTAACAGCATATCATCAGTGCTATCCTACAATGTTTTTATTTCCATGACTTTTTTTTAATGTTTGTTGGAAATGGGATCTTGCAATGCAATTTCATGCACTGCATTAACAAACAGGCTTCTTAACCTCTTAACCTACAGGTTCTCTCCCCAGCTCTTTTTATTCTCCTTGTAATTTTTTTATTGAAGAAAACAGATCCTTTATTCTGCAGTTTCCCACAGTCTGAATTCTGCTTATTGAAGTAATTCCTATTTATTTACTATGAATTGGTAATAAGATCCAGAGCTTTGATCATAATCAGGTTTAATTCCATATATATGTATATGAGAGAGAGGGAGCAAGACCACCTCATAAAGAATAGAGTAGGGTAGTTTAAAATATATCTGAAAATCTTCCATTCTTTCCCCCACTGAGAGGTGTGAGGTGGGTAGGATGGCTATGGAGGAGGGGCAAATCCCGTTCCTTCGACATGGGCAGGCTTGTTAGTAGATTGTAACAACAGAACATAAGGACTTCTGAGCCTAGGTTAGAAAAAGCAATGCAGCTTCTACACTAATCCCTGGGACACTTGTACTTGGAGCTCTGAGGCTGCCACGCTGTGAAAACAGAGCCATGAGGTTCCATGTGGATATTCTCTTGGAGATGACCCTGTTCTTCAAATCATGCCAGCCCAGGGCGCCAACACTGAAGAGACAACCCTCTTCATTGCTGCATATTACTACATATTCTTCCTTCAACCAGTCCCCAACTGGAGAACAATGAGTTATTTCCAGTCTTTTGCTATTAAAAACAATGCTATAACAAGTAGCCTTATGCACTGGCTTTTTGTTGCCACAGTATCTTTGACATAGATTCCTAGAAGTAGGATAGAGGAGTCCAAAGTAATGCTTATGAAAGTTAACTCCATTCAAAGTCTACTTCAAAGGAGTTTACCATTTTGCACTCCCAGAAGCAATGTACGAAAGGGCCTGTTTCCTCACAGTTCTCACTCAGCCTTACAAATAGTCATACATTGTGACTTTTTAATAAGTTGTTTATACATTAGGGATATTACCTCTTGTCTATGTTAAGACTTGTAAATATTGTTCCCAGTCTGTAATTTGTCTTTTTATTTTGCTTATGGTAGGGATTTCTCAGTCATTTAAAAAATCTCCTCTGCAATCAAATCTATCAATTTTTTTAGCCCTATTGCTTCTGAATTTTAGCTAGTATTTGGGTAACTTCTACCTACTGCCAGACTATAGAAGCATTTGCCCATGCTTTTTCTAATATTTCTATAATTTAAATTTTATACTGAAGTCTCTGATCCACTTACAGTATATCCAGTGGATGGTATCAGGACTAGATCTAATTTTACCTTTTTCCATATACATATCCACTTATTAAGAAGTCTGTCCATCTCCACTGATTTAAAATTCCAACTTTAATGTAGACTAAATTTCTTTAAGTATTTGAGTCTATTTCTGGACTTTATATTTTGTTCCAATGGTCTCTCTAGTCATTTTTTTTTTTAATAGAGGCTTAGAACTACCCTTTTCCATTTTTCTGGATTTTCCTGGACATTCTTGCTGTTTCATTCTTCCTAATGAATTTTATAATCAGCTTTCCAAGTTCAAGTTTTTAAAAAATGAGATTGTATGAGATTGCATTACATTTATAAATTAATTTAGGAATAAATGGTATCTTTATAATATCTGAGCCTTCCAAGCCAAGAAAATGATATGTCTTTTACTCTTTCTATTATATGTCTGTCCTTCTGATGTATTTTAGTTTCTTCATATGGGGTTGACATTTCTTGCTAAGGCTAGTTACACTTACACATTTTATTTTCTTTTTTTTGGTAAGTTAATGGGGTCTTCACTTTTATCAACTAGATTTTTTCTGAGTGGTTCAGTATATATATTATCAACAATTTTGATGCTTTGCAAATGAAATGGCTAATGAAGCATTTGCTGAGCTTGAAACTTACAATGGAATCAATATGATTTCACATTTGCCTCTATAATTAATTTACAAATACCACAAGTATACTGTCATCTTTTTGTCGTATTACAGAACAATATGGCATATCTAAAAACTAGGAGAATAACTGAGAACAAGAGAATGGCTAAAAAAGGAATTCTCTTGTAAAACAAAGAAAAAAAAAGAATAGCCAGAATAACAATTAGTTCTGCAGTAATTACTTCTGAACCCTGGAACTGTGTCAGGGCAGAAACAGGAATTCTATACCTATACCTACTTGCAAAACACGGCTATTTATTAAAGATGGAAATGGACAGTCTCAGAATGACAAAATCATGACAAAAATTGGTGCAAACACAATAGTCTGAACAGTTTTTGTGTTCTCGTCTACCTTACTTCATAATTTGTTACTAGGCAACAGACCTTATTGACTTTGTCTTTTTTATGGGAGTCCCCACAACTATATGAAATTAGTATATCATACTGAGTATAGGTTACAAACGTTAATAAATTCTAATTAAACACTCAGAAAATAAGATATATCTATTCCCAACTACTTAAGAGTCGATTGAATTCAAACTTATCTCTGCACTAACTACCTACCAAATTAATAATTTTTTAAATATTGCAAAAAAGTAACAATAACTTTTCCACAAGTTATTTTGGGATATTATAGATACTAAAGGATAGTTATTTTTATTTATATACTTTCATTAAGTACTGTACAACTGAATATAAAATAAAGCACATCACTCACCATTTAAAGTTCTAAAAACAATCATACAATTCACCACTTGGTTGATCTACACATCAACTTGACCGAACAGCCTATAAATTGTCAGGAATTTTGCAGCATGTGCATTCCATTGACTTTAATTGGATATTTACTTGAACAGAAAAAGAAAAAAAATCAAGTGATTTAGAATAACCAGAACTGACAATGTGCAAACTCTAACAAAGCATTTACACAAAACAATTTCAAGGCCATAATATGATTTTGGAAATAAACCATCTGATATCCAAATTGTCCAATAGAGTGATACAAAATTATAGGTTAAAATCATTAACTTGCACTCTCTAGAGCATTAATGTAAATCTTGATAATTTACCAAATAAAACATCCATCCTCTTCAGAAAATGAAGTATGGCAGCTAAAAATAAAACAGCTCTTTTGGCCTACAGGAGAAACTATCTTGTTTGTTTGTTTTTCTGCTCTCAAGAAATGGTTTTCATTTTTTCTCTAGATTGAGTTAAATGTCAGACTGAGGCAATATAAAACCAAAGAATCCACTTAGGACACTTTCCTCTAACCACTCTAAATCAGTCCTTTATTACTTGTTCTTTTTCTTTCTAATGAAGTAAAAAGAACACTCCCTTTAAAGTATGGTCTGAAGATTGATGTATGACACCTCACGATAAATATACCTTTTGCCTATCTGGAAAGAAAACGAGAGAGAGAGAGAGAGAGAGAGAGAGAGAGAGAGAGAGAGAGAGAGAGAGAGAGAGAGAGAGAGAATGAGAATGAATGAGAATGAGAATGAATGAGAATATGAATGTACCACACTAATTATACTTAATAAAGTGCTAGGAAATAGCATCAAATAACATAAAAACAATCACGTTCCTTTCAAACAAACATAAGCAAGAAGTTAGCATAAGAGAAAACAAGAAACTGCAGTAGTAGTATATTTGTTTTCTAAAATGGGGTGAAAATAATTCCAAAGGCATAATGGTATTTACTTATTTAACTATTCGCATACCAATTCACTTCGGATTATCTTGTTCTACTCAAACATAAGGACATAAAATTAGTTTGTTCCTTCTGTTCTAATTCCAGTAACTATACATAGACATCCTAGGGAATTAGTGCATAATAGGATAATTCAATAATCCTCTTTAGAAAGAAACTTTTTAATTTGAAACTTTTTTCAAAAATTGACATAAGAAGGTAGAAAAGTTTGAAAATAGGAACACTAATGGTAAGACCCGCCTCCCACCCAATAAAGGATTTGAGCCAGACACTGGCAAGAAAAACTAGTGTGTGCATTCTCTAAAGAGCTCAACTGAGATATCTCAACACTGTACTGGAGAGTCTTGAACATTTTTAACTTCTGCACTCCCAAATGACCCTCACAGGTCTAGGTGGGTTGTCCTTAACATTTTTAGGGCTATAAAGGAGGCCCTACAGACTGTGGCCTTCCCTTCTCACCCAGGACTCTATCTACCACCATGAGGGGCCCCAGGCATAGGAGTGTGGATAATAGCACTACACACATCCAACCCCTGCTGCTCCCTCAGACATCTGCACTACAGCCACCCCTTAGCCCTAGAGGTGATCATACTGTCCTTGAGAAGACAGGTCTAAAAAAGTGGCGTGAACTTTTCCTCCAAGCAGGTGCTTGCAGTATGATCAGGGAATTCTGGGGCCTTGAGAACCCAGAGCATGGTCTAGAAAAGAGATACTGTGGCTGTAAGTGGGTAGCCATGTTCCCAGGGCCCCACATACTCCTCATCCTATAGAAGGGCCCTCAAAAGCATGAGGACCAAGGCAGGCACGGGATGTAGCCTCAAAGGGCAGCCTGAGATCACAGCAATCATCAGAACTTCCACACACATTCAACTGGAAGCTTTCTTAAAGTTCTGCCAATCAGCCTATCAGTCAGGAACACATCAGCGATCTCGTCAGTAATATTCTGAAATGACAAATAACAAAGTCAGCAGCCGGGGTGCACTCTCCTTGCACCTTGCCTTCTCCATTAGAGCCAGATCAGGCTGGACTAGCATTCTAGTTCCAAATGTCACATGCCTTTCAATTCAAATCTGTACAACACAAGGGTGAGCTAACTCCATCTTTTGCCAGATAATGCCCTGACCTATCTGAAAAAAACACAAAAATTAAATTTAGTCATATTACAGGGAAATCAAGGAAGACACAGGCATACTACCAAGTCGAACAACACTGTAGTTCCTTGTTACTACTAATAATAAAATAGCTATCAAGAAAAGAGTTTTATGTGGAAGGCATTATAGGTAAAAAGCAGTTTTTCCACTGCTCCTAGCATTATATTAAGTAACTAAAAGGAAGCATCACACTCACTCACCAGAAAACATATGGTAGTTGATATAAAATGCTTCATAATCCGATAGCAAACCAGATTTCCAGGTTCCTCTTATTTCATTCTTCCTCTCCCACTTCTCATCTACTGAAATTTACTCTTGCTTCTCATCTAAGAAAAATAGTTTCTATTATTGCCTTGCTGGATCTGTCCCTATTTCCTGGACAAGGATGGCCTTTTGAGAATTCTACAACTTTCTGTGGGCTACTTACTTGTTTACCTGGCAAACTCCTACTACTTCTCCTACCTACTTTCAGAGTTCACCTGAAATATCTCTCAGTTCCCTGGCCCATCCAAGCAGAGATGGTGCTTTCATTATTTATGCATATAGCACTTTATTAATACCTCTAATAATGTATACAAAGGTGCATTAAAGTGACTATCTAGTTCACTGGGCTATAACCTCCTCTAGGGGAGAGACATGGTTTTACTATCCTTTAAATGTCCCCAGGCTAGCACATAGTAGGTTTATTTTTGCATGTGTATTTAAAGCATAAAATGTTTTTAAACATAATAACTACTATTTAGCATCACTTACAAGCACTAAATAAATTGACAATAATGATAGTGATTTTGTTTCTAATTTTATGTAGATTGTATTCGTCATCCTACAACTTGCCTATTTGCACAAAGAATCAAGAGTCAGCTGCATGGAAAATCTTGGTTATTAGAAACTATGTAAAAGCAACTGGAGCCTAGCTATTCAATGCTGCAGTTTCTTATTTTATTTTTCAGCACCTAGTGTTTATCTCTCCTGCTCTGCTGAGTAGTAAAAAGATGGAGAATTAGATTCTATGAATATTATTTATGCATACAATTTTAAGATTCTGAAAAAATAAAGCTACTTATAAGAATATACTGAATATTGTATTCTTTTTCAATATAGCAATGGCCCACAAAATATAAAAATGTAAATCTCAGACACTTAAATGTACAACATACTTCTCCTTAAACAATCCCAAGTTTTCTCTAAGATGAGGGCATACAATTGGAATTTTATAACATTCACATGAGTGCACCTGGGTAGCATCACCCAAACACACACACAAGTTCGTTCTCTCTCTCTCTCTCTCTCTCTCTCTCTCAGCTATTTCTCTCATTGGGAAGTTAAACACAACCATTCTGAGCTTGGAAAGGCAAGAGTGAAGAAGCTTATTGGGAATATCTGATACAAACAGAATCATACAGTATGTAGTCTTTTGTGATTAATTTCTTTCACTTAGCATAATTTTTCATGGTTCATCCATATTGCAAAATATATTAGTACTTAATTTCTTCTTATTGCTAAATAATATTCCATTTAAAACTATGCCATATTTTATTCATCCATTTACTAGTTGATGAACACTTGGATTGTTTCACATTTTGGCTATTATGAACATTTGGCTACTATGAATATTTGTGTACAAGTTCTTGTGTGAATATGTTTTCATTTCTCTTGGTTATATATCTAGAAGTAAAATTGCTGGGTATTATGGTAGCTCTATGTTAAATTTTTAAGTAACTGCCAATTTCCTAAACTGGTTGCACGATTTTACATTCTCACCAGCAATGTATGTGGGTTCCAATATCTCTACATGCTCACCAAGTTATTATCTGTCTTTTTTTATTATACTTGTCCTGATGGATATGAAATGATATCAAATTATGGTTCTAATTTGCATTTCTCTGATGACTAATAATGTTGAGCATCTTTTCATGTGCTCATTAGCTATTTTATATCTTCTTTGGAGAATTGTCTACTCAGACCTTTGTCCACTCCTTAATTGAGTTATTTGTCATTTCATTATTGAGTTGTAGGAGAAAAAAAAAATACCTTAAGCAAACCAAAGTTTAATTGAGAAAGAAATAATGGTCAAATCCAGTATGTCATAGTAGTTCTTAAAACTGTAAGCTTTAAGGGCAAAGGCTCTGCTGTCACTCACTTTTAAGGATACTTGTCCTTTGCAGAGTGAGTAGCACAATCAAAAATAAAATATTTTAAAGAACAGATGAAAATAATGGAAATAGAAGCCTTGAAACAAAGACGTGTCAGGACTTTCATTTCAAACAGAAGGCTCTCATATTTAGAGATATTTACAACTAAATTTCACTTCATGGGTCAATTCGAATCAGCTGGCAGTAACTTCCTAGAACAATGCTGTAGGTAAGATGCTGAAGTTGTGGCTGACTCCAAGGAAGCTTAGTTATGTCTGCCAATAGCATCAGAAAATGAGATTGGTGGCATGTATGAGAGTGCACCATCTCTAAAAAAGGTTGATATATCTTGAAAATATAAAAGCAATTCAAGATTTTTTTGAGGCATAAAGGTTAATTTTAAAATTAAAAGAAGTTAGAGATATTGAGTATACTCTTAATATTTGAAAGTGACCAAATGAAACATAGGAATTGTGCTTCCACCAAAACATTACTTGGTGCCATTATCAGAATCAGTATATTGAGTAAAACAGATCACTTATCTAACTTAATATGTCATTTTATATGTATCTTCTCAGAGCCCCCATCACCTAATACTCATTTCCTTGTATCTTAAAAAAACCAGAATGGTGAGTGTTATTTTCCCATTTAAAGAACACGTGAATCAGACTAAAAGGATATCAAAAAGTCTTACACAATTCAGTAACAATGATCTTACTGGCATAAATAAAAGTCTGTACAAATTATTAATGCCAATTCATTAATTCTAGTATAAATATGATTTCACAGTAGTGGGTATTTGTATGACTTTCATCTTGTCAACAAAAATCTCATGGTTTTTCCTTTAAATTTTCAGTAAAAAAAAAAAATGCTGCCTCAAAAAAATTAAACAGCTAGTACCAATGGACTAAAAATTTATAGAGCATGAAAAGACAATAATTTTAGCAATAAAATGTTATAGTCTATAAGTATATAACCATTTTGTGTTATATATATATATATATATATATATATTTGTGTGTGTGTGTGTGTGTGTGTGTATAACATATAGATATTTTACTTAAGTTTTCATAAATTGAAGCACTACTAGTAAAAATTCTGGACAAAAAAAACACACAAAAAACACACAAAGAAAATGTGGAACTGTCATTTGCAAACTAAATAAAATTAGTTTAACATGATCTTATAGTGAAGCATGGATCCTGACTGTCCCTGCTGGGTGTAGTTAGGGATGTGATCAGGAGCACTAATCTGTCAAGATTCTGCTTGTAAGGGAAAGAGAGCCTAGCTTAAATAGCTGAAGCCAAAAAGGAAGGAATGAAATGCAGCATCTGATCAAAAAGAGCACAGGCATATATGAGGGTCCATGAGTATAGGGTTTGGCACCAGCCAGCCTGTCCCCTGCCCACACCTTTAGTTGTTTTCTGAGTGTTAGCTCATTTCTCTGCCATCACCGTTTTCTCTTGACATAGACTAAGATCTTTGACAGAGAAGGTTTATAACCTTTAAATACCATGTCAAAGGCAAAAAAAAAAAAGAGAGAGAGAGAGCTTTTCCCTCCTATTTTGAGTTTAAAATTTTCAGGCAAGGAGGGACTCAGAATGGCCTAGTCTGGATCACACTTCTTGAAACAATCCCTGTGTTGAGGGGAGTGAACTACTAGGTCAGTTCAGGCCTGGCTATATAGCTGTGGGTCAGGATATAGTGTCCTTTAGAAAACAGAGGGAGATATGGGGCTAGGAATCCAATAGATCAAACAGATAAGTGAGAAAATTAAGTTAGAAAAAAAAGTGTAGAATACAATCCAGTTACCAAAAGACAATTATTTACTTCTAACAAATATTAACTGTGCACCACCACAGAAAGGGTCATATTTGGTCAATGGCCTTGTGGAGTTTCAGTCTTATGGGAAGGACAGATAATATATACATACATGATCAAATATCCAAATAAAATTACAGCATTATGTGCTCTACAGTAAATTAAAAGGTTGCAATAACAGAAATAAGGGAAGGGACCTAACTCAGACTGGGTGATGGAGCAAGGTCTCTCTGAGAAACATCATTTAATTTAAGCTGAGATCTAAAACATGGGGAGGTCAAAACATGTGTGTCTGGGAGTGGGGAAGTTCGGGGAAAGTTCAAACATAGGTGTGAAAAGCTGAGAGGCAGAAATGAGCTTGGTATGTCAGAGGAACAAAAATAAGACCAACATAAAAGATGTCTAGAAATTAATGCTTATGTTGAAAGGGGAAATGGATCAAGTTGGAGAGAAGGCAGGAGTCAAACAGGAGGAATGATGTAAATCATGGTAATGAACTTGGAATTTTTTTTTCTTTCTGAAGTGCAAGGTAGGGTTAAGGTAGGGTAGTAAGACCATAGAATTAATGTTACAAAATAATTACTCTGGGTTGCTGAGTGGTAAATGACAGCGATGGGCTGCAGTTTAATGTAAATAAGATGACACAGAGTCTTTTCCTGCAACCTGATCAGGCCACATTTTACAAGGGACACTTTCCTACGTATCCAGGGAGCCAAAGCCTTCTCATTTAACCTTCATGAGTTTCCATTTCCTTGTTAATAAATCAGGAATAAAAATATCTACCTCAAATAAAAGATTAACTGAGAAATTATATAATGTCTCTAACACAGAGGTGGTAAGCACTCAGAAAACATTAGGTCCCTTTTCATTTATTTCCTATGTAGCTAATAAAAACTCTTTAAAATTCATTAAAAGACAATAAATTTTGAAAAATTAAAAGCTAAAGACAAACAACTTTGTCTAGAAAGTCAAAGCAGTGCCTTACACTATATAGTCTGAATGGAAAATAACCTTGGCCTAAATAAAATATTTACTAAGCTCTAAACTCTAAACCAAAAATAATATAACCTCTGTACTCCAAAGAATGAACTCTGTATTTAATAACCATCTGAATTCTTCACTGCAATCTATACAACACAGAGAAAACTCTAGGTACAGAAGGTAAATAAATCTACTTAATTGAAATATCCTTCTTTCTGATTTGCTAAAGCTATCTTATCTACTACCCAGCTACATAAATAACTCTAATTCTCTACCATTTGTTTTTACACAGATGTATAGGAAACTAGAAAATTCAAAGACTCTAACCTAAGTTAATCAATTCTACGCATCTTTAATTTCCCTTTTTATATTTTGGTATTGTGGCTGCAGTCTTTATTGTAAGAAACCCTAAATCATTTTTTAGATATAAAGAAAATAATTTTTTCATAAATAAAATGGTAGACTATGTGAGCTTCTATTTACATCTATCATCTGGGACTTTCTCAAGGGTTCTCAACAATCCTGGCAATCTTACTACAGATGAAGATCTCATCAAATGAATGATGAGATGAAACAATGGCCAATACAAAAGGTCTTCTATGGTTGTGCTGTCCGATACATTAGCCACGAGCCACGCATGTGGCTACCAAGCATGTGAAATGAGATTGGCTGGAAGTAAGACGTGCTGTAGTGGGGAGAATTTCAAAAGCTTGATATGAAAAACCAATGTAAAATATATTGTAATATTTTGTATTAAAACATGTTGAAATGACCATGTTTAGGATATAATGGATTATATAAAATACATCATTAAAATTAATGTCACATTTTCACTTTATCTTTCTTAATGTCGCCATAAGATAATTTTAAATTACATATGTAGCTCACATTTGTCTCTTTTTTTTTTTTTGGATAGTGCTACTCTATGATGGCATACATTTTAATTAAATCAACTCTCTGTAAATCATTTATAGTTATATGAATCAGGATATAAATAAATGAATAGATAAATAAGTAAATAAAGTTCATGATATATCTCTGCTTAAATAATTTCACAACAGTGCTTAGTAACTGTTCGGGGAAAATGTTTAAATAATCAGTTCAGTGTTAAAGTTAGTATTACATTTTATCTTATGAATAAATATGTATTAAATGCTTATGGATCACACACAATGATAGGTCATTAAACCCAATATATCTAAGACAAGGTCTGTGCTCTCACATGGTTCATAGTTTTATGGGATGATATATACAAGAAAACAAGTAAGTGCAATAAAAATTTTTATGCTTCGAGAAAGGCATCAAATAGTTCTCTCAAAGAAATGTGTGTGGGCATTTTTCTTGTTCCAGGAAATGGATAGTGTTACTGGTAATTAATTAATATTTGGAGGCTAGGATGACTAAAAGTCCTTCAACATGTGGCAGCATCCTACACCACAAAGAACTGTCCAGTTCAAAATATTCACAGTGTCCCTACTGAGAAACATGCAAGGTCATGCTGCAGTGTGGTCAAGACCATCACTGCAGAATACAACATAGACATAGTAATTATTTTCTGATGCTGATTCCTGAATAGTGGTATGATTCTCGAGACTCCACTCTAAGGGAGTAATCAACATAAGATGGTACACAAAACCATCTCTGTTCTTTAGTGTATAAATGCATATACACAGATAAACATATTACACACTTATCTACATGGTGTGTGTGTCAATAAGAACATTCTGCTATTCCCAGTGTAGAAGAAAAATAAGTTTCTTGAAGCATTTAAATAGAATTTCCATACATAAGCAAATAACTTCGTTAGAAAAAATTTTCCATTTGCAAATACTTTTTTTACTGAGCAAGAATACAGATCTTGGCATTCTTATCTAATTCCTAATTAGCAAGTAAGGAAAGAGAGGGGAGGAGGGGAGAGAACCTTCTGTCACTTGTCAATAGAGAGGTAACTCTTTATTCCTTTTAGCTGTTAGACAAACTATTGCCAATCTAGAATGGTATGGTGAGCAAAAGATAGTCACTAACAATACAAAATGTCAGACACTTAAAAAAAACGAGTCAAACTATCATAAACAGAAATTAAGGCATTCATTATTTGATCACAATAACTTATAAGGATATATGAAATCCATAAAAATGTTATATCTCAATGTGAAAACTCATCACTCCCACCAAAATCAAAGAAGGATCCATTGAAGAACTTATATTCTAGAATCTTATTCAGGCTTGAGGCAACAGAAATGTTTTAATCCATGCTTACATCTAAGGTAACAAAGCTTTTTGCCTCAAAAATAAGGGTGTAATACCCTTTCAAAATGCCTTACTACATAATTATCTCTCTAAGAAGTAAAAAACTCTGAACCATAAATTGTGGAGGGAAATCTAGCATAATGGGGGAATAGTGTCCAAAAACTGATACCCTTTTTGCATTAAAATATTCAGGGCTAATTGTGATTTTAGCACTTGTTTTTATCCTTGCTTTGTTCATTGGCCAAACTTAAACACTTCTCATCTCCTTCAATGAAAAGTGGCTCAATTATGTTCCTGGAAGCATGAGCAGGGTTCCTCAAAGCCTAATTTTAAGGTCTTAATTGGCTGAGGCAATGAGAGACCATACAAAGCCCACTTCACAGAGAAGGGCAAGATTGCCAGGTCACTTGAGAACAGATGAAGAGCTAAATGAAAGCCATTGCTGAAAACTTACAGTTCTGGGAAGTTTCACCAAACAGTAACTTAAACAGAGTGGAACACAGTCATCCATCATACCACAGAAGCCAGGGGTGGGGGGGGGGGGGGGGGAGTTAGTTTGTAGAAACAGAATAATAAAACAGAAACAGTCATCTTTACTTAACAATTGAATATCATAACAAGTCAGGCAAGCATTATGGAGACTGAGTACTGTGACTGGTTAGGTGATGTGTTGATATCAAATATTTGGTTATATCGTCTCATAACCTCAGGAACCATATTCTTACGATTCAGGAGGGTTACTACTTACTACAACTTTTGTTCATTTGGTACTACAAGATCTGTAGCTGACTATTACCTTTGCAAAGCTGAAATAGTCATTCATCCAGCCACCCATTTAACCACTCAACATTTTTTGTTTGTTATGCAATAAGAGACATTAAGGAAAATGAATAAAATTATCTTGGCTCTCGAGCAGTTATTATTTAACTAGTAATAATTAATAATTCATCAATACATACATACTACAAAAATATCCAATTTGAAATAATTTTAAGTAAATTAATTCCTGTGTCATCAATTGTAAACACTGATGATAGGTCCCCAAAAACAAGAGAAGAGCGATTTTCACTTGTGAAATTCAAGACTCCATAGGAAAAGCAAAGTTAAAGGTCCAAATTAACCTATAAAACAACTTTTAAATTACTTTATGTTCATATGAAGATTGAAGATACATAATAAAACAACATATCAAATAATATTTTATACTTTTGGGTTGATAATAGTGAGGACTTGGTAATGATTCCCATATATCATCAGAAACTCCTGAATGAAACTTCATTAAGATGCTTATAAATTTGTTTTACTTTGGTGTTACAAAAAAATTCAAGGCTTATTTTTTTTAGGATAGTTCTCCATACAATTAATACTTACTGATTATTTATTCTAGACTACCTACCCTGGTTTTTTGCTCCTTTGTCATTCACTTATTACTTTATTTCACAACTATTTATTGAGTACCTACTACGTGTTTCTGCAAAAAAAAAAAAAAAAAACCCAAGGTGCCTTTTGTCATTAAGTTCTACCTTCACCTGCCCCTATTATAAATCAAAGGTAGTTCATTTATTTCTTTGATTTTATTCTCTATCAACCACTGGAATTAAATTCTTAACTTCAGATATAGTCTATTTCATTCTTATTTTCACAAGGCTGTTTACTGCAGAAAATTTACTCTTCCTTATTTCTAGCATCTATTCCAGAACACAAGTCCCCTCTGTTTCAATTTATCTCCAACAGGAATGACTGACAATTAATGACAATTAAATACATAAGCACAAGAAGTTCTTTAATTTCAAGAATTATAATATGCTATATTTCAGTACAATAAAGTTTATGTTGATCAAAGGATACTGTAATTCACAATTAAAATTAAAATCTAAGAAAAAAAACTCCTTTTGGAGAAAATGTGCAACATTAAAAAAACAAAAAATCTTAAATGATATTATTCCAACTAATTAACTTACATGAAATAATCAGACATTGGTTATTTTGAAGCTACATTTGCTTTAGAAATTATGAGACAAATGAGATCTAAAAAAGCTATCATTCCCCCAAAACAAATCTTCACTAATAAATGCTCTAATGATTCACTTATTCTCCTCCTTCACCTGGAATAAGAAAAAGGAAGAGGGAGTATTACGGAATATACACAAAAATAAGTAAGAACACTGTAAGACCCTTTTTGTAGTCAATTGGCACATCTATCTTTTCTGTTTCCAATCTCTAAATCCACCAAATCATAGGTGCTTCTTTTATTCTCTCATAGCTTAGAAACCTACACACACCTCCTCTCTCCTGTTACCATGACAGCTATGATGTATCTGATTTAGCCAAAGCAACAGGTACTAATGACATCTGACTAGCAAGGAAGCTTCCTAAGTAACAAAAATCATAAAGAAAAAGTTCTCTTTATGAGTGCTACCATAATCTATAATTTATAGTCCCTCGGGGCATTTATAGCATTTAATAGTCACAGAAGACAGAGAAATGATCTCTTCAGAGGCTGCTTCTTTGGGAGCACGAAATCTACATGAAAAAAAGAACTCTAGAATGAACCAGAGCCATCCCATCAACAACGTTTCCCTTTTGTAAAATATATACCCATATTAATCCTTTTACCCTTTGGTAAAATAATAATAAAAAAATAATAATCCTTTGCATAGCTTTACATATGAACTTTTCTATAAATCCTTATCTGAATTACATTTACTAATGCTTTCACTAAAAGTAAAAAGAATGTCTCTTTGACATTTGGAAACCCAATGAAACAACACATGCTCCAAAGATACTATTAGGTAGTCACTGAAAATAAGTCAATTTTAGCTTTCTTATACCTTGCCTGAGCAAGACAAGTACTTTCATTAGCACAAACAAAACTGAAGGAGAAAGGAAACCACACAGCCAAATGTGCATTAAACAGTCATAGATCTCACTTAATATTTCTGCCCACGTAATAATAAGAATAAATGGGTATTTCAAAGAGAAGGAGTTTTTCAAAAGTAAGTATAGTTAATGACTACGTACCAATTTCTTACAAGATGAATTTTAGGATGGAGATGCTGAAAGGCGAATAACATATCTGAGAACTAGAAATTTACAGGAGGGACACGTTTCGAGGTTCTCCTAGAGAAAAATTGAACTAAAGAAAGACTGCGAGAAAAATTGCAAACGAAAAATAAAACAGAGCTGTGAAAGTCGTTGGATGTTTAGTCACTTAGACATGCTTATGGAGGCATGGAAATGGAGAGACCACCACAGGATCACTGTGAAAGAGTTCAGATTGGTTTACATGGGGGCACGCATCCAAGGATACACTTAAGTCCTGTCTAATGCTGACTTTACACCAAGACTTACACAAAAATAATGTTACAATTTGACCTGGGTGGGGGATTGTGAAAAAGTTAAGTACTAGAGTACATTAGTTTAAGATGAAATAAAGATCAATTACACTAAAGTTTTAAAAAGTCAACAAGTAGAAAAGCTTTTCCTGCAGAGGCCACAGGAGGAGGGGCAGGTTTTTCATCCAGGTTCATTCCAGATGTCAGAGGCAGCTCTACAAAGGCAGAGAGAGCAAACCCTAGAGCAACCCTCTGCCAGAAAGTGCATTTTAAGTGTTTGCTCCACAGATTCTAAAAGGGTATGTTTCTAAAGGAATGGTGTGAAAAGCATTAGCATTGAATTCAAACCCAAAAAGCAAAAAATATCCCCAATTCTTATTAACTCTTATTCTTAATGTATTTATATCAAAGTGTCTTTCTTCTCTCTTAACATTTGATTAGATTATATTTCTGCCTGGGTTAGGAGGGCAAAAAAAAGTGATAATTTTTAGATTTAAGTAGAAAATTAGTATAAACATACATGTGGATATCGATACTGCAGAACAGTATAAATGCTGCAGGCCAGAGTTGCATTTACTTTGATTTCTGATTGGAATATATCCACATATTAACTAGTTATATTCTTCCTCTTTTAATAGTTTGTTTTTTCAGAACAATTACATGAAGAATGTTTGCTTGGAAATGGGGTATTTCATTGAAATTGCATTTACCTCATTTCTCCTCCTTTAATAAACACCACTATGATAAACATATTTAGTGAACTACATTATGAGAATCAGTGTGTTTAGAGAGTATATCTGAAGACATATTATATAAACAGAAGCCATTTTTCTCTTTTCTGTACTGTCCGAAATAACATTTTAACCTCACTATGAACAAAGACATAAATACAAAAGAGAATCCATTGGAGGCCTCACTGATATATAGGAACAAGAGAATGCGTTACTTAGGTCCACATCCCTGTGGTGTGTTCACATTAAACAGCCATAGCCACAAAGTGCCCAGGAAGCAAGCCCAGTACCTTATTTAAATGAGAGTTCACATTTCAGCCCCAGAAATAATTAACTTCTATAACTGTTTATAGTCATTAGTATTTCACTGCAACTAAATCATACTACAAAGATGTCTCCCCTTCAGAAGATCTTGGAAGAAAGGACTCCTTCCCACCACCATAGACATTATAGTTTCTAGTAACCTCATAACTTCAAAGTATTCTTACATCTTAGCTAAATCCTTCCAGCTGCTGTTTACTTCTCTTTTCTCCAGATGAAAGCGCTTCTTTGTAAGGTATGTTGAGTCACATTCTGAAGTCAGAGAAGGTAGAGAGAGATGTTGACCCAAGGGCGACAGCTGTAGCAGTGCCAGACTTAGCTGAGGTTCTAGGGGGAGATGTGACTATGTTTAGGGGAGAAAAAGGAAGAAATGGTGGACTGCAGATTGGATATTCACCTGTCCTGGCCCCAGGGAACTCTGAGAGCCATGAAGAGAGCCAAATTTCTCATGACCACAAAAGTCTAAGTTAGTCAGAATAGTTCTTGAAAATACTTATACCATGGGATTTATGCTGATGCATATGAAAACTTATTGGTTGTCCTGAAAACTATAGTATTCTTTAATCACTACGAATTTTAAAAACACTACAGAAAGGCCTCAGGTGACTGATTAGGTAGGAGATATTGCTTTCATGGAGGCTCATATGAGAAAAGATTTGACCTTATTTTTTCTGTTTATGGAAGAGAGAGTTTGTTTATTATGTTACAGTTAGTTTCATTAACTGGGTCTGAGGCTTGCAGTTCCCATGAGCTATTCAAGAAATTATAGACTATCACATATTAAAATAATGTGAAAGAAATTTTTAGAAGTATTAAAGCTATCACAACATTTTATATCTAAATAGCTAAACTGACCATTTTTCCTGGATAAGCATTTCTAGTGTTTTGGTTGTCATGGAAGCCAAAAAGATTTTGAGATGTTGACAGAGCAATTTTCTTTCTAACATTTTTTAACAAAAACTTTATCTCCCTACAACTTTGGGGAATAGATCTTAATAAAATGAGGAAGAGCAGATTGTTTCCAGTTTGCAACGTCTACTGAAGTTGACTGAGTCATACTGGTTCATTTTGATATGTGATATAGTAGTAGGGACACAAACTTGAGTTTTGCAAAGTCCTCTCCCATCTCCAATTCACTGTCCAAACTTATGAGAAACAACCAACCCTTACTTGCTTCCCAGACTCAGCTGCCTGAATGTACAATGAGATTAATAAACTCACGTGGCTGTTTTAAGGATTAAATGAGATATTACACATTAAAAGCTGAATATTAATTAGCAAGCCCTTGAGAAATGTCAGCTTCCTTCATTCTCCTAAGGCTACCTCAATGACATTGAGGGTGCACAGTTGAACATAAAGGTCTAACATAATTTGTAGGGGACTGTGGAGAGGAATCTTTTCAAAATGTGACATGATTAAGAAATAAATTTTAAATACTAGAGTACAAAGTCAATAGTCTCAATAGGAAATAAAGCAAATCTGTAATCTCTCGTGGTTGCTATGATAATCAACTGTTTCAAATGATTAAACAATTCATCTAAACTAGGAAGAAGAATGTGTGTATCAATGTCTTTCCAAATACTATTATGAAGAATTTGAAGAACTTTACTCTGGAAGATAAATAAGAAAAGGATTCTCTTATTGCCAAGTATCCTAGTTTTGAAAGATAGAGAAAACAGCTTAGCTCATAAAGGACATCACCAGGATAGTTTGGTGAAATAATTCTGAGTTATTGTCTAAAATGTCATATTTGTTCCTGGGTCTTTAAGAAGCAGGAAAAAAAGCAATATTAATGTTTGTTCCCTTTTTGATTGGTAGAGCAGAACTAAGTGTCTAATTTGGATATGATATGGGGGGCAAGGCTTCTGATGAAGATACCATAATAAATAGAATAAAGAGACAGGAGGCTAAATCTGTGCTATCCATTTGTCCATCCATCCATCCATCCATCTATTCACCCACCCACCTATCCACCTACCTGTCCACATACGTGAATATCCAATAGGTATGTTTATTTCTTATTTAAGTAAAAAATATGATGCTAAATACAATGAGAAAATAAAAGAACTTAATATCAAAAGATATACACATGCAGATACCCAGAAGAAAAGGCAATAAATGGCAAATGTCCTATAATTACATCCTAAAGTTTGAATAGTAATTCAATGGTAAAGAAAAAATGTCTACTACCAAGGATGATAACAAGGGTACAGTTTTCACAGGAAAAGAGGGGGGAAATGGTAGGGCTCCTGTAAGAGTTTGAACTTTATTTTTTCAGTAGTGAGAAAGTCACTGAAGGTTTCTGAGTTGAGGAGTCATGGGCCCAAAGCTATGCTTAACGAAGATTTCACCTGGCAGAGCTGATGAGAACAGCAGTTGTGTGCATGTGTACATGTCTGTGTTTTCTCTAAGGAAACACTATGGGGTGGAGGTCAATTGTAGGATATATTGCAAGTAATTCATTATAAAAAATAAAAAACCAAAGTTTGGAATGACTTTCTTGTATTAATCTGAGAATATTCAAGGTTATTTCTAAAAGACGTCACCCTTGCCAAATACTTTGTTAAATAACAGAGAAATAATGGACAGATAGCTGGGGCCCAAGAAACAGTGTGAACTTGAACATACCAACTGCACCGTGCCTGCGTGGGAAAGTCACCTGTCTTGGGGCCTCTGGCAGGTTCATAGGTGAAGACTAGTTAAGCAGGAGGAAGAGGTTAAGCTCTTCAAAACAGAAACTTCTGCAACCCTTGAAGTTATGATGTAATAAAGAGCTAAGTAAGACAGAGTTAGTCTAAATGGAGACAGAGGAGTAGATGTGAGAAACAGCCAAGGAAAACTAAAGTCACCAGTTGCAGGGGACAAAGTGGGAAAAAGTTAAGGACAGTTTGTAAGTGCTCTCATAATAGATGAATAGGTGAGTGGTAAAAAAAACTAAACCAATAAATAAATAATGTACACAAAAAATATAAACAATGCAATCTCATGTTTAGCCTAAACACTAAGAAAAATATAGTCTATGAGTCCCTTTCTCGTTTCTGTCCTACAAATAAATTCTAAGAAAGAATCTTCTGTTCAGCCATCCACCACCTGCAGAAGTGGTACGAAGAAAGAGAAAGGAAAAACAGAAAAGTTGGCTAAAATGAGTTTCTCAGAACACTAGAAAAAGTGAAACCAAAGGAAAAAATCCTTAAAAAGTTGATATCACAATTGGTAGAGAGAGACAAATCAGATACATCAGAGAGAATCTTTTGAAATGTAGAGTGTTTTTTAGAGTTAATGCCTTGAACAGTACAATAATTTTAGGAGACTGAACAACAACAACAAAAAACTGCATCATATCTTTGTTAGTAGTAAAAATACTTACCCTCAAAACCATCTATAAGGCCAGCATAATGGAGAATAGTATATCAGATTCATCATTAACCTGGCTCCATACTTTGGATATCTGTATGTGACAAATATCTTTTGGAAGCAACTTGCGAAAAATATAGTCAAGAGAAATGTTCTACAGTGTAGATTAAAACTCAAAAGATTTCTACTAAAACAGGTGTCTCAAAGTCTTACATAGCAAATCCAGCAGCTACTACCCATTCCTCCCAAACATTTCTCCAAATAGGTATTGAACATATACAAGGTAAAAATCAATTAAACCCTATCACAGATGTTGAGGAGCTAATAGTCAAAATAAGAAAACCACTATGCAAAATATTGTGATGTGAAACTGTCAAAAATAGTAATGTATTCAAAGTGTTAAAAAGGTATTAGAAGAAAAAGTACCTAACTCTTGCCCTTGTTTTTCCCAAAATTCACTGATCCACCTTTACTTTTGACCTTATCTACTGCCATCTTTCCGCTATACCAATTAACCTTTCTTTCTGTTCAATCTCTCCTATTCCTGGATTCTTCTACTCAACATTTACAGCTATGTTAAGCTTGTCTATGATCAGTAGCAAGTAGAAAATACTCTAAAAGTTATATTCATATTCATTCTACTATTAAAAATAAACAACTTTAGCCATATGCAGTTTTGACATTCTTTGCTTACATTTCTGATATTTAGGTACTGAAGATTTTTTTTTCACATGTTATTCTGGAGAGCTAACTCAAATCGTAATATAAAATAGAGCTAGAATTACTACTGACAATGTTATAGTGTTCCCAAATGAGTCAGAGAGCTCTTAGAGAATACTGTTATGAAATGAATAAATATATAAATGGTTTCAATACTTCCACTGTAAAATGTAATACATAACTGAAATATTAGGAAAAACAAATATTTTCTTACCTAATCCCCATGTGTCATAAACAAAATGTAAATCATTCCGATTAAATTACTTAACCAACTTCTGCCAAATATTTGCTGATTTGTTTTTTGGTTTTGCAGAGTTCATTTTGGTTAGGCAGAATTCATTGTAAATTTTTTTCACTAAATGTTAACGTTATGACTCCCCTGTTAACTGTGCAGCTGTCATTCATTCACTCTTTCAGTCACTTATTCAACAAATATTTGACATATCTACTATGTACCAGGTTCTTTCTAGGCACGGGGGGGATATAGCATTGAACAAAAAAATCAGTACCTTCATGGAACTTCCATTCCAATGGATACATTCAACTAAATACACTTCTTAGCAGTGTGTCATTCCAAAATTCCCTGAGGTAAGAAATAACCTCTTTCTGGACCAAGATCGTCCTCTGAAAGCTGCCACACTCAGTCATTGCTAGGATAAGACTTAAAAGTGCTGAACTAAAGAAAAAAAATGAATTGTATACTTGAAACCTATATAATTTTATTCGCCAATTTATTATGTAACTTAATTAAACAATAAATTTAATTTAAAAATAAAAATAAAAAGGATTTTTTTTTATTTATTCACTAATATATCTTCAGACCCTGTACCTAAGGCAAAACAGAAACAAAATAAATATTTGTTGAATGAACTCATGGATATTTCAGTGAAATAAAATCGATTCTGGCATTTTACCAGAGGAGAACAAACATGTCTCACCAAAGTAACACTTTGGAACGGCCAGGAGACACAAGCGCTATACACACAGGATGAATATCGTGGCTGAAGGAAAACTTTCAGGATGGATCAGTTTTCCCTCTGGACTCAGAGATAAAGGAAAGATAAGGAAAGGAGAAGAATGTGGAAATAATCTGAATTGGAGGCAATAGAAGTAGACTTTTTTTCCAATCCTAGAGTTCCGGGAATACAAACAAAGAAAAGTAAGAGTAAGAGCAGCTAACCCACCTCTCTTTTCTCGATGTATTTCTTCCAGAAGCTGCTCTTGCCTTTCTATCTGTTCAAAGAGGCACTGGAGCTCGGATTCCTTGTTTTCAGTCATATTCCTGAGTTGTTGTCTGCACATCATTAGCTGGTGCCGCAGACTTTTCTCTCTGTTTTCTCTGTCTTTCAGTTCCTCACAGAGCCACTGTAGTTTAGTCTACAAACAAATAAATGACACTTATATCTAATTTTTTTAAAAAGACAAAAATGTAGAAAACAGTAGCATTTCAAAATATTAGGAAAAATAACATCATGATAATCGGAACAAATATTGACAATAACAAATTTAAGCAAAATAAAAAAATATATAGTGATTTATTTCAGTTAAAAGTTGGTACAGAAATTAACCATGATTTTCTTGGAGTTTTATACAATATTTGGTATTCTCTATCATCTTTGGAAAGGCGGTACTAGAGAAGAGTTTGGCCTAATCCATAATACAATCAGTGTCCTTATTTGGTACATAAGGCAATTTAGTACAGCACTTGAAAATGAAAACCACCAAGAATAGGATGAAATACTTGTTATAAAAAGGGGTTTTATTTTGGAGATTCAAAAAAAAGAAGAAGAAAATTCCTAGCTTTGCTCTCTAAAAATGCATAATCCCAGGATCTAGCTAATCAGGTAGAAAGATTCTCTAGGCTGAGGGAAATAAAGTCAGCATTTGCCCACTTTGAAGAAACTAGAAAATTTAGTTGAAGTAACTCTTTTTTCATGGACTCTAATCTCACCATCCTTAATATTTAATCTGTTCTCACCCAGCGATCGAACTAGAAATTTATAAAATAACTTTACATTTACCTTTTCTCAATGTTTTTCTACTTACTCCATCCCAATCTTTGCCTTGTTAGCAATAATTATATTACTGCTGGTAAAAACAAAACAAAATAACAACAAAAAAAAAAACATGAAACATAGCATTAATTGAATTTGATATGTGTTAAGGACTGAATTGTGCCCTGCCCGCCCCCCACCCCCGCCTCATTCATATATTGAAGCTCTAAACCTCACTGTGACTGTATTTGGAGAGAGGGCCCTTATCGAGGTAATTAAGGTTAAATGAGGTCATAAGGGTGAGGCCCTAAACCAATAGAGCTGGTGTCCTTATAAGAAAAGGAAGAGACACAAGGGCTTAAAAGCAAGCTCGTACCACCCCAGTTCTCTCCTTGATTTCAAATTCTCCAACTTCTCCATTCCACCCCACGCCTGAAAGGAAGGTGGCATTCTATAAGCCAGGAAGAGAACTCCCCAGAAACCAACCCTGGCAGTTCTAGCCTTTAGAACTGTGAGAAAATAAATGTCTGTTGTTTAAACTACCCAGCCTGTGGTGGTTTGTTTCAGTAGCCTGAGCAGACTAATACAATGTGACTTACGACTTTCATTTATTCCTATGAAGCTTTTATTCTATTGCCACACCAAATTTAAAAATAGGTTCTAGTTAGACACTTTTTATGAACTGAATATGTATGCAGAATATATTATCAAACCTACAAAACAAAATAGAACTTATGAAAATTTAATCAACCAATAATCAATTATGAGAATCAGTGTTTGTTAGAGAAACACCCAGCATCTTTATTATGTATCTTGGAATAACAGCTTGCAACGCAGTATAGGAATAACTTTAACAAATCCAAATAATAATTAGCTGACAAGGCTATTAATCACGGTGCAAACACCATTCTATTAACTACTCACAAGAGTATCTTACAGATTCTATAATAGGCTCATTTACTTAACTACATCAACAAGTATTGCTAAATAAAGCTAAATAGAAAAAGAATTTCTAAATAAGGCAGTTTTTTACCTCCAGAGTTGACAGCTTGCAATTAGGTGGAAATATTGATCATCATCTAGTAAGACAATCGAAATGATCTTTTAACTTTAAAAGTATCTCCTCAACTGAGATTTAGTATAATAATAAACTAAAGTCATTAAGAAATGACTCAAAGCCAAAAACCAAGGAAAACAGAATATTTGAAAAAAAGACTATAGCTGATAGTTAGCAATAATATTAGGAACCATAATTTTGCTGCTTTTAATTACTAAGCTTCCTTTGCCAAAACTCTAAAAAGAATTTTGAAAGGACATGTTTATATAAGAACAAAGTATAAAAAAAAATGATGGCAATTTTTTTAGAAGTGTTAGGTCACCAAATCAAGAATTAAACCAGAACTGCAAAATTCAAATCTAAGTCAACCTCAAAATATAATTCTTTCAGTAATACTTTCTCCACTTTTCTACTTAGTTATGAATAGGGTCAAAAAGATAAACATATCTCCATAGTAAAATTACATATTAAAAAAATAACATAATACTTTTCTCCAAATGAACTGAATGTATTCTGTATACACCATCTACAATATACTTTCAACAAATAAATCAAGACACATAGGTATTTGTATTGCATTTTGATGTCTACAGCAGCAGGATAAAATACTAGATGATTATTCACATTCTTCAACAAGAATCAGATAGACTGAGTCTAATACTTCTCATACAGAGACTGTTTTAAAAATTCTATCTCACTAAAAAGACAATGTAAGGTTTATATTCAAGTGCAGGTTACATAATCAATGGAAAGAAACAATAGCACAGAATTAAGAGACCCAAGCTCTAAACTCTTCTTAGTAACTAATTAGCTTTATGTCCTCAGGTAAAACTCAAAGCTCCCAGGGCCTCTTTCTCATCTACAAAATGAGGAAGTCAAACTATCTGATCTCTATAGTTGTTTCAGGTATAATATTACAAAAGCAGCAGGGAGAAGCAAATACTTGTCGACACCTAAAACATGTTATACTCTAAAAAGTGGATAATGTAGGAAAATTCTCAAATAATTTGGAAGTATATTTCTTATCTATCTATATAACCATAAAGTTTACAGTTCTGATCAAATAAAATAGATACTTGAGAATTAATACATTCACTGAAGTCTAATCTGCTTATTTTTTATTCTTTGGTGAGATTTAAGCTGAGGAAGTAATGTGGATAGGAAAACAAAACAAGCCTAAAAAAACTACTCTTTTTACAAAAATTTTATTTAGCATCTAGCCAAGCACTGTGGTCAAGTGCTATAAATGCAGTGAGGAACAGGAAAGACAACAGCCTTCCTTCATAAAGCTTACAAACTAAAGAAAGAGAAGAATAAAAGAGAATTTCAGTAGTAGGATAAAGGCCAAAAAAGGAAAAGATACCTACAGCCAAAAAAGTATCTAAATTCATCTTTGTGCATTTTAAGGGAATAATTCGTACCAGACTCCCAGAATTAAATGTATTTGATAAATACAGAGCACTCAGGATCCTGTCTTGTGCTGGAGAACAGCTGACACAAGCTTTCTTTTTTTTTACTCACTATCATAAAAATGATAACTTAAGACCTGGAATCAGTGGTGATGCTCACCAGTATTCTCTCCATCCTAAGAGTGCTGGCCTGCTCTAGATTTTAGTGTTGTCCCTATTTTCTCACTGTGAATGTCTTTGGTACTTCTCATTCCTTTCCAAGATTTGAACTTATATTCTGATTTGTAGTTTTTTCCCCTGCTTCTGTTTTGGGCCTTCCTAACAAATGGAAACTTCTGGATATCAATCCTTGTGGTGGAAACTTTTTCAATACTTCTGCTTGCTTGCCTTGTACACCTTGTACACCTGTCTATTCAGATATCAGCCTTAACTGGGGTCTTCTGATTTGAACACTCTGGCCATCTCCTCCTCTGTCACCCTCTCACACACGATTAAACAACACTTGCATATTGTTACTAAAATACTACTCCATTCTGTCTTCCTCTGAATCTCTACAATTTCCTTAATTCAGACTCTCATCCTATCTCATCCAGAAATCTGGTTCTCACTCAAAGACCTTTTAACTGGTCCCACTTCATTTGGTCTTCTCACCTCTAATCTACCTTTAATATAACTATCCAAGTTATGCTTCATATAAGATCACTTTCCTGTTCAAAACTCCTTTGTGATTCCCCACTAAATGCAGAGCTGAACTCAAACATTTACAATGGCAGGCAATGCTCCCCTTGACAGACTAATCTCTACCTCTGTCTAGAGCTTCATCCCTGCCATTCTGTTTTACACGTGTATATTGCAGTGTTGCCAAACCACTTGGGCTTTCTTTGTATTAATCGTGCTACTTCTATTCTGTGCCATTCTTATAATTATTTACTCTGCATGCATGCTCTTTCCTCTTTACCTGGCTAGCTTCAAGATTCATCTGAGGTTCAGCCTCTAAGGTGGCTTCTGTATACCTCTATCACAGCTCCTACATATAATAGTGAAATTATCTACATAAGCGTCAACTTTTCTAGAGAAAATATGATTCTCAATGGGAAGGATCATGTCAATTCATTTTTATGTCGACAGCATACAACATAGCATCTGGGACACAGTAGTTCCTCAGTAGTTTAACCTCTGTTAAACTGAATAAAATCTGGTTTCTGCATGCCTCGTCAAGATTCATGACAAAAACAAATCCCGAATCCCTGAGAATTTCTTGCCTAGCATTCCTTAACAACCACCTCAACACCCTTCTTCCCCATAATGTTATTACTCTTATATTTCATTAGTTATTTCATCTGTGAGCCTGGCCCAATCTTTAGTTAGATTTCATGTTTATGCCATCACTGCCAACAAAGCAACAGTGACACAATCCCCATCCAATCCTATGTTCTTTTAGGATTAACAATGACAGAAGAAATTCATTTGGCAGATTTATGAAAACAATTACTAAATGCCCTCAGAGGTCCTTCTAATACTGTAAGATGTCAGCATGGACTAGCTGAATAGCAATTCTACTTTCCATATCGTTTTTGTCCTCTGATTTCAGATCTTATCTTCAATACTTATAGAGCTGTCCAGTCATAGTTTGCGGGAATTACAGTAGTGTAGCCCATCAATAACCTAAGCCATTTTTCCAGTAAATAGATTCAATTCTTCCTTAGTCAGTTGGTCAGCATGGTATTACTTATCATGACCTTTTTACACTGTAGAGTTAACAGTTGTCTCATGCAGCATTAAAACTCATCTGATCAGAAGTTCAATCCCATTAAATGATAAGGGAAAACTGCTTGCTAGCTCCCAAATTAAAAAGCTATGATTAAGAGTCATCTCTGGCTCTCATAATTTAACTGAACAACAGCAGTGAAAGCTTTCTGTTTAGAAATGATAAAGGTTTTAACTTGAAAGAAAATTCCAAGTACTTTTGCTCTTGTCAAAAGTATGGAGTTCGTGAAAAGAAAAAAGAGAAATGCTGTACAAATGCACAATAGAAGTCTCTAGCCAAAAAAATTCTGGGACAACAAAAAATGTATATTCTAAATTTCCTATGTAGGTGGCATAAATGCAAATTTGTACTGGGTTCTACCAAAAATAATTAGAAATGCACAGGATCACTGTACTTCAAGTAGGATAAAAAATTTTACAAGGCTGGCTACATTTCAATGTTCAATCATAATACAGTCAGTTTCTAATTAAGAATTTTTCTGTGGTGGGGGGCTTCATTATGCACATCTAACCTTCAAAGGTGAACCTTGTCTTTCTACCACCTCCTACACCAGTCTCAGGGCATAATCTGTGTTTAGTCACATATTCTCACCTTCTTGCCGTTGTTAAACCTATAACTGGTCAACTGGAGAATTACCACATATTTTTTGTATGACCAAGCTTAAACACTGCGTTTTTGCAGAAGCCTCTGTGACATGCAGGCAGCATAATACCCTCACATTCTCCCAACAAAAACATCATAGTTGGCTCTTCCTTCTTCTGTGTTCCTTTGTTAATATTTACATACTTCTATAACAGTATAACACACCTTAAAGATTTTCAAAATTTGTTTATATCTCCATTTCCTGTATTAACTTCCATGTCTTGCTAACACTTATTACCCAATGTCTGTACACAAAAAAAAAGTACACAATCAATAAATCATGGTTTAAAGAACAAAGACTTTAGATAGCAATACAGATAATGGTAAGAACATTAATTATGAGTCTGACATAACATGTAATCCATTTTTCCATTTTTATATGGCACTGGTAAAGTCACAAACCTTCTCTGAAACCTCACTTTACTCATATTTTTAAATAATGACGCTGTACAAACTTAAAGGTTCTTTCTTGTAATAAAATCCTAAGTTGGACAATAGTTGGCCAGGTTTATAAAATAGTTGGTGTTCTTACAGAATTTAGATGGGATGAAAGACTTTCCATTTTAGTATGTTAAATATATCTGAAAAAAACTAGTTTAAAAAGGAATGTGAGTGCTTAAGTATTAATACTTGAATAATAATTAATACTTGAATAAAAGTTATGTGGTCATAACTTTTTATATACTTTAATTTCTATAAATTTCTATATACCTTAATTTCTACATTTTTGAATTTCCAGTTAATCTGATATATGAAGATAGCTGATAATTATCCCAGTGCAGAAAAATCTTTTTAATAATTTAGCAGATTGTTCACTTTTACTTATATGTAAGTACATATAAATTCAAGTCATAATGTCAAAGAACCATGAAGCAGAAAAGTTATCTTCAGAACATAAAAAAAGCAGAAGAATTTGTCCCTCTGACAATCTAGTTTTAATATTTCATGCTTTACCTTCCTTTATTCTTTCATTCCACCCCTATATATTTAAGCTAATTTTTAAACATTAAACTAAAGAAACATGGAGATTTCTTAAATGCATTACAATGATATCTTTCCCAGCAATGAAATACTACAGATTCATATGCTCAGTTATGTGATAAAATATATGGTTAACCCAAATAGGATTATCTTGATGGTCTTAAATAATACGATAACTTCAGGATTCAAAAATTAATTACCTTGCTTTCTGCTAACCAGCGATGTGGGTCATAATTAATATCAGAAACAGATGAAAAAACCTACAAAAAAAGAGAAATAGTCTATTAAAAGCAGATTTTTCCCTGAAATGAATTTACATAAATAAAATTTTTCACCATAACATCCAAAAGTTTAGTGCTTAAACTTAAGGGTTTCAATAGAAGAAAGTTCATACCAAGTACTCAATCAATTCTAAACCACCATTTAACATGACTATTTATGTAAACATGTATATATTACGTATGTTTTGACAGTAAATATTTAGCTCAAATACAGAGATGTGAATCAGCTTTCAAGGGCTAGAATCTCTAGAGGCTGATTCCACAGAGTTCTGCATGGCAAGCAGCCTCAATTAAACCAGTTTACTTCATTTTTTATTTGTTTCTTTTCCTCGGTCTTGCTCCATGTAATATATTTCACAGTGGGTTAGATGTAATAACATGGAAACTTAATTCTTTGTCTCATTTATCCTTATTTAATTTTAAACCATGAGGGCCATTTTGTCTCATTAATGGTTGTGTAGAACTGACAAAAACTAATAAGCATGATTTCACATAAACATTGCTTTATATTTCATGATGGTAATGAAATCCTACAATAAATAGGTTGTCTATACAAGCTGCCCTGATTTCCTTCACACCAACTCATTTATAAAATCGTTGCCATCTGTTTCTGTACTATGATTCATAAAACTGTACTCAAAGGTTGTCAAATGGCTTTACAATTGTAAATACAAATTTTTTTCTAAATTCCTATTTTGGTTGAAACTTGTGCTACCTATGACATTTTTGCAGGACTTCTTTCTGGATGTGCTACTTAAAAATATGCCATCCCTCTGCAAGAGAATTCTGTTCCTATTCTCAAATACTTCCATACTTACTGACGTGCATGCACATCACTCCCTTACAGAATATCAGTGGGTGATGCATTCAGAAATACGATAAACGCCACATGCCATATAAGAGAGTGTCGTATTCTTATACCCAACACTTCCCTCATTCACTTTTCTCACTCTTTAAATCTCACCCAACTCTCATGCCTTCTCTGCCTTTTCAGTGAAATTTTCCCTTGTTCTTAGGGAGAATTTCTGTCTTGATCCAAGGCCTAACTTCTTTAGGCTATACAAATGAGTGAAAACTCAGACCAAGTGTTATGGAAAAGGCTCTTGAATTATCAAAGATCGGTCTGAGTAAATTATGTATCTCTAATTTGGAAATTTTCCCAAATGTTTTATAATGGTGATGTCCTTACATTAGGTGTCCTTCCTTACATTTTCAAATAGTAAAGGCATTTACTAAAAAAGAATAATATATATGGTGGCTGAAAAAAATGTAATTGGAAATAATACCAGTATTCCCAAGACTTGTCTCGGGCACAATTGTTACATATCTATTAATTAATCCATTCCATAACACAGTCACTCTTTTTATTAAATGGTTGAAAATTTCATCAGCAATATTTCAAAAATCAACAAATGGCAAAGAATAATTGAAATTATTCCACTTTAGAAAACATTTTTCAAAGACCACCACTCTCCTATAGATCTCTGAACTATAAGGCAAAGAATCAATTTTATTTTAACAAATACCTTGGGTGGTTTCTTTGAGGTGAGAGCAAATTTTATATTCTTGGATATTCTTTTTTTTTCAAGTTCACAGGCATGAAACAACAAAAGTTATAAATGGAAAGAGACTCACAATGAAAGAATTGTACTCTTAAAAAAATTTTAATAGAATTTGCATTCTTTTAGATTTACTTTCCACCCATCACTTGGACTGAAGTAGTTTTTCTTTAGGAAAAAAGGTGTGAAGATCCATTACCATAATCATTCCATTCCTGAAAGCTCTTTAAAGAATAGAGTGCTTTTCAGAAGATATTGGAAGGATAATTTGCACCTCATAAATAAAATATTTAAAAAATATGATATGTACATACTATGTTTTAGCCTGTAATTGCCCATAACAAGGTTTATATATCTTATAGCATAATCCAAAGGTTTCCATTTTTACATCTTTACTTGATTGAATACAAGTTGTCCTGACATTAACACTTAAATATAGAATAAATACTGTATTGTTAATATGTGACTCTTTTAGATAAAATCAAGATCTCAAGGCCACACATTCTTCATATATGTAAGCAACACAAATCTTAAATACAGCAGTATTAGCCAGAAAAAAGAATAAACCAGCCTTATATCAGACCCTATAGTAAGACTGAAAGTTTTCTTCTCTAAAACCAATTACTTCTCATATTGGGCTCATAGTCCTCCCCAACTTACATCTGAGCTGTTTTAAAAATGCATATAGAAATACATATTGTAGAAACTCCATCAACTCCACCAAGTTCTATCAGTTGAAATATTTCCAGTAAAGTTGAATCCTAAGCCACCTTCAACTGTAAGAGTAGAATTATAGTTTTTCTTTAAGACACCACTTAAGAAAGAGAAGAAAAAAAATGGGAAGAAAGAGCTGGAAAAAAATAGGGGAAAGTAGTATGAGATGGGAAGATCATTTTCTATGAGGAAAAAGATGAATGACAAAATAACAAGAAACACATGAAAAGCATTTTTTTTTTTTAGAAAGCCCTTATTGCATAATTTGAGTACTGTCACATCATCAAATGAAATAAATATAGGGGTAAATGAGAGCTAAATGTGTGTTAGTTTATACCATACCAAGGCAACACAGTGCCCTCTGCATGTAATGTAGCAGTACTAGAACCTAGCATTAATAGAGGTGTCTACTACCTTCAAGGGATTTAGAACATCTATGATTACTTCAGTTTTTCCTTCTCATTTCGCTAGAGCTATAAATTCAGTAGCAATATTCCATTTTAAAGATAGAAAAACTAAGTTAAAATAAATAGGGAAGGCAAATAGCTCCACTGTTCAACTCCCAACGTTTGAAGTTCTAGTTCTAGCATTTAGCTAGATATATGGCCAGGGACAAGTTACTTAACTCTTCTAAGCCTTGCTTTTTCTTGTGTAAAATGGATCTAATCACAGTACCTAAAAGACAGAGTGGTTTTAGGAGTTAAGGGAGAGAATAAATACATCATATTTACCACAGTACACCATACATGTAAGACAGTAATACAGTAATGTACTAACACAAACAAAAATAGCCTGTGATAACGAAAAACTCAAAATCCAGGCCTCTTAACTCCATGGATACATTTTAGTTGAAACTGCTGTCTCTGTTGTGAGACATTTTCTTTTACAGAGTGAGACACAGGCAATTCAGTGGAATAACAGAACATTTTCTCTCACTATGACTGTGCAATAGATATACTACCTCATTCTAAAAAACACAAGGTGTTATTTTCTTTCATAAAACTTTGTGGAATAGAAACACGATTACCATATAACCATGCATTAGAAACTTATTATAAGTATATATTAGGAAACTAAGAGAAAGGCACAATGAGAATTTGTAATTACTTTCAATTTCTCCATCGAGTCCCTGGAGAAGGTTTTACAAGCTGCATCAATTTCCTTTCCTATCACCCCAAGAATGGATTCCTGTTCAGTCTCCAGACAAAGAAGTTGATCTTTGAGCTGCAATCTGGCCTCTTCCATCCTCCTTAAGTGCTCTTCTTCATTGCTTATATGTTTCTCCTAGAGCATTGATAAGAAATAAAAATAATTATTAAGTGGAGTCCAGAAACAGACATGTAATATCTACACAACCAAATCAAAGAAGTGTATCAGAAAACAGATCTGGCTCTGTCAGTCCCTTTACTAAAATAAAACATTCTACCTACTCATTAACTGAGGTTATGTTATAGAGAATTCATAAGTAGGGCATTGAGAGAACTGGTGAGTAGATACTTGGCAAGGAAAATTATAGTAATTTAGTAACCAAAAGAAAAAGAAGTGGAAAAAAACCTTTACCATTTCATGCCATTAATGGGTTGAAGAGTAAAAGCTGATGCTACAAACTGACTTTGAGCTTTCAATAAATATTAGTAGAACACTAGAAAATACAAAACGTCAAATGAGATAGTGTCAGTTTTTCATTTCAAAAAAAATGTTACTACCTTAATCTTATCAAAACCTTATTTTTAAAAAGCCTAAGTTTTCAAATGCAGTCATACTGCATAAAAGCTTTGAGTCATGAAAATCTGATAAAAGAAGGATGGAGGCACTTTTCAAGCAAGCAATAATATTTAATGAAAAGGAATTCCTTTGGAACTCTGTAAGAGATTACAAGGACTTGGGGGTGCCTTATGGCAAAACAATTTTCAATCATGATTACACAATTTCCTTACTAGATAAATTCAAGTCATACTGCACAAGGCTTGTAGGGAAGAAAAAAAAAAACAGAATCACTAGAATTATAAGTGTAAATAATAAACCAAAGAGTCTTGATGGCTGGCTGGTTTTGCCTTCAGTCATTACAGTAGCCTGATCATCTTTACCTACCCTAGTAAATACAACACAAGCGGGAAGATTAAGTGGTCAACAAACTCTGCTTGAATTTAAAAGGACAAAGAGATCTAGCTGCTCAATGAAAATTAATCTTGAAGGCAGAATGTTATTTTAGCACAATACCATCAACTTACTTTTAAAAATGAATGAAATACCCTCTGCCCAAAAGAAGAATTCTTTCACAAGCTGTCTTCTGCCCTTCTCTCCAGCCTCATCACCCTCTTCTACACTTTCATACTTTAACTTCCCGCAGCTTCTGAGATATGCCTACCTGTGTCTCCTCCAACCAATCTGATGTGTATAACTGTGATTAAACTTGTAGTATTGCAAAAGGAGCTGGTAGGCAATTGACAGCATTTACCTTGATGAGTCTGGATCTCAGCTTTGTAAACTAAGGAACAAGGTTTTCTTTTCTTTCTGGTACACTAAATGGAGTCATTCAGCAGTAGAGTAACATTAAGCTCACAAGAGACTAATGTACAAACTAGAATGCCACTCAGTTAACTACATTAGTTTACAATGAGAACCATAGCTGCCATATGGACCAAAATGCCTGTGTCAGCATGACCAGTACATTTTCTCCTAGTAGACCAATCTAGATGGGGAGGCAAATTATAATCCAAATGTTGTGTAAGAAACAGCAAATCGGAGTATGGGGGGTTGTTTTATGAAGCAATGTTTAAATGGCATCATGCTAATGGCAGCCTGGTGGGTCCATCTACACATTAGGGTTTTGGGAACCACAATAACAAAAATGTTCCATTCTCCTGGGATGGAGAGTGTTGATGTATATCTCCCTAACTTTCCTCTTTGTCCACATTCAGATTCTGACAAACTCTCCCTCCTGATTAATTCATTTCTTTAGATATATTGATATCTTCACTGTCTTGTTCTCATCTAAGCATTTTTCTAAAAAAAATAACATCCTAGTTCTGAAAAATATTTGATGATTTTATAACTTACCTACTAGAAAGCAACCTTACTGTCAAGTCTCTAGGTAAGGCTACTTGCCTCTGTATTGTTGCTACCTAACTATAAGAACGCATCAAGACAAACGCTATTTCTTTGTGAAATAATGCAACCTCAGAGTTATACACAACAGATCAGTCAACTACACTTCTTGTCCTTCAAGTCCCAGTCTCCCTTCTTTCCTGATTTCTCAACACAGCATGTTCTCACTGCACATTATTTATATCATAGTTTAAAAAAAAATGTATCAAGCTGTAATCTCATTGTTTTTGCACCTGTCTCCCTCAAAAACTGTTTATTTAGAAAACTACAAAACATGTTAATAATTATTTTTAAACTCCCCAACTTTGCTGAATAAGTGATTTAAACCATGTTTTGAAGGCTCCAACACTATAAGGATCTGTTCGTCAATTTACCATGAAGATCTATACCAGAGGCTACTGAGATTGCTAGGAGGTTTCCTCTACTCAAACAGAGGCCTTCATACTGCTTCGGTGTTCTCACTCTTGTGATGGTAATATATTTTTAAATTAAGTTTATTGGGGTAACATTGGTTAATGCAATTATATAATTGCATTTTCAGGTGTACATTATAATTTGACATTTATATATTTTATTGTGTGTTTATCACTCAAAGTCCAGTTTCCTTCAGCTACCATATATTTGATTCCCTTTACCCACTTCACCCTCCTGCTAGCCCCCTATATTTGACCCATTGAAAAAGTGGTTACTGATGTGTTTAGAGGGTAACTGTCCAGAATCTAAAGCCAGGCAATTTTCAATGATGTTCTAACTAATCTTTCTGTTCTCGTCTGTCTCACATCCATCTTTCTTTTATCCACTCTCACACTTCTGTGTTTTGTTATTTGATTCTTATTAAGAAGACAAAACTATGTCCATATTTTGATATTCTTAAAATGTTTATATTGTCTGAAAAGGCTCTATAAGTTCAATCTCTTTAGCAAAGACTGAAAATTTCATTACCCACATTACTATCCTCCATGAGACAATTAGCACGCCACATCTAATCTCCTCTGAAGAAAGACTCACAGAATTGTGAACTCACATGAACCTTAGAGATCATCAGGTTCAACTACCTGTTCTTTTAGGAATTCCTTCTTTTTACATTTCTGACAGATGGTCTTCCAACCCCTACATGATCAGCTCAAGTTTCAAGGAACAGAGAACTTGACAAAACTATAAAATCTCTCCATTAATCTAAGTGCTATACTCAAGAATTAAAGTAAATAAATAAATCCTCCACCCCTACTAACTCTTCTAACATTCCAGGTAGAGGTCCATGTTCTTTTATTCAACTAGGTTTCAGACACCACACTATACTGATTCTCTATCCTCTGTTTGTGCTCCGAGATGCTAAAGCTAAGAGTCAAGTTCTTCCATTCTGTACTTAAGCAATTGTAATTTCATTTATTCATTCATTCAACAAATTTTTATAGAAACTCTACCATGGTAAAGCATTCTTCTGGGTGTCAGGGACAGAGTGAATGAGACAGATAAGATTCCTGCCCTCATAGAGGCAATAAATATCTCCTTTAAAGTTCATCAGTTTTATTTTGTCCCATTCTTATGGACTACAGATATCTATTTGTACACCAATTGTGGTACCCAATAAGTCAGCTCTTTCTCTCCCAGTTTCATGTTTCAGAAATCTCTCTACCTATGGAGCAAGCACAGCTACTTCTGTAGGAGGATGGGAAGCTGGCTGACATTAATTTATACATCCTGTCTGGTTTGGGGGCACATGGGTTAATAAGGGCTGATGATCTGTTTAGGCACTATCATGGCTATCCCCTGGTCTTCTAGTGAATTCAAAGACAACAATAATTCTAAAACAAAAAGTTCCCATATTTCTAAAGAAGCAGAGGCG
Source organism: Macroglossus sobrinus (assembly GCA_004027375.1). NCBI lineage: Eukaryota > Metazoa > Chordata > Mammalia > Chiroptera > Pteropodidae > Macroglossus > Macroglossus sobrinus. Next base: position 2,199 of record PVKZ01000818.1, on the reverse strand, counting down.
CTTCTCTGTGGGGGGCATAGGAGGTGGTGATAGGTATAGATAGAGCTGACCGAGTAGTCTACGTGATCCAAGAAGAGAGATATTCTCGATGATGGCTGAGTTTGAGAAAGAACCTTAGAGAGAAAAAAAGATCAGCCCTTAATCTTACACATAAGGAAACCAAAGTTTAGACAGAATAAACAACATGACTAAAGTCAAAGAGCCTATGACCCATAATCTGAGTCCCCTGACTCCCTGACTGGTGTTATCTATTAAAATGCTAGAAAGATCAATGTGAAAAACTCAGAAACATTATCAGCAGATTAAATGAGGACTAACGTAGTCTTAAAGTAGAAAAAATAACTCAAAAATATTTCTGAATGAGCCTTATTATTACAAAGAAGAATATATGATATATTGCAAATTCAGCATAGACCACAAAAAAAGGAGAAAAACCCATCAAGCATGCACAGTATCCTAAAAGTTTTAGGGGCTATCCAACTACACTGGAGACATACTCTGTGTACCCATACAATCTGCTCTTGGCAGATTTTATTTAAAAAGTATACAAATCACACACTAAGCATGTGTAGCTCCACTATCAAGATGGTAAAGATTTTAAGCTTCCATTTCAGGACAGGAAAGGCTTATATTACTGAGAAGTGCGTCTAAAGAAAATAAAAAATACTGCTCACTATCTCATTTCATCTCTCTCTCTCTCTCTCTCTCTCTCTCTCTCTCACACACACACACACACACACACACACACACACACACACAGTTGATTGGCTTGATCAACGAACTTGCAATAAAAAAGATAAGAAATGTTCCTCTAATTGTATATTTGTGTTTCAGCATGCTCTTTACAACTCAGAACTCTCACTTTCCCAAAGGCTGTAAAGATCATAAGGAGACACAATCTTAATGGAAATACAATAACTTCAGGAAAACTAGATCATGTCCAAAATGTTATCTCCTTAGTAAAAGCTTATAAAATCCCTTCAATATCTTAAGAGGTTCATAAAAGCTACTTTATTTCTAATATGGTTATTACATGAGATAAAGAGTTCTTCACACACCTTAACAGAAACATTATGGAAAATAAAACACATGCACAACTAAATAAATCATTAATTTACAAAGTTAATGCTCTTCCTTTACTGAAAACTAACTTGAATAAGCAAGTGTGATAATATTTCAGGCCCAAGGCCATTTTTAATGCATCGGCAGTGGGTGGGAAAGAAACTAGATAAGAGGTAAAAAGAGATCAATAATATCAAAGGGTGAAATTAAAACTAACAGTGTAAATCAAAGTTATTGGAAGCATGGCTTGTTGAAACTCAACCTGTCCACTTCACCTAAAAAGTTTTGAGAAAGAATATTTCTGAAACTCAAGATAGCTGTTATGCCTAAGCCTTAAATCCAGAACACTAGCATTATAAGACAAATTATGAAACTATCCTGAACAAAAATTGGATCTGTCTGGAAGCCATTTATCTGTCTCTCTAAAGAAGGTTCATATTACTTATGCCAACAGAGTTGAGTCAGCTGCAAGGAAGTTAAGACACAATATGAAACGCCAACCAAGACAGAAAGTGTAACACAAATAAAAGAGAAGAATCTACGTTGGATATTACAGGAGATCTGAAAAGAGCTTAATCTGGAAAATGACCACACTGCAGTTTAAACTGTCTTCCAAAACAGCCAATAAATAAATAACACAAAGTGCTGTTCATACCACAAGTACTTTTTTTCAAATTTATTTCTTAAAAATAGAAGATTTTTAAGAAAGCTTCTATTTCTTAAATATGATAGATTTCTTAAATTCAAATATGGCTTTATATGAAACATTTATATTGTGATGACGTGCTACTGAAAGGGTCACAAAGATGTAGTAATGGGTTAAGGTTAAGAGCCTACGTGCTAATCGCCATGTCTCGCTTCTGGACACCTGCTTGCTTAAAAAGTTATTGTTTGACTATTACTCCTAGAAACCTAACAGTTGCCCATGGGAACCTAACAGTTGCCCATGGGAACCTAACATTTTAACAGTACACTTTCTGCTTCTGTACCCCCGCTTGCACAACCCACCTTTAGGGTGACAGGTAGAGAATAGAAGAAATATTAAACCTTTGTGATTTAGACAGAATGAAGAATGAGATTTTGGGCTTAAAACCCTTGTATCTTTATGTTTCGGGGCTGCTCCTTTGGAAGGACAGC